>JAZKJV010010344.1:0-338386 GCA_037367405.1 Ottelia alismoides
TGAAAAATATGTACATATGATTTAACTAAAAAATCATTGAATTTTGTATGTATTTGACAAACAGTGAGAAGTAGATGAAGTGTGTCTTAATTTGTTTTTAGGGTTTTCTTTCCTTATCTCCCCCAACTTATTGGTTTGTCGACCAATCCATGCTGACTTGGTCTCGGGGAGTTAGGTTGTAAATATACCTTGCAGTTATATTTATAAGTCATATTGTACATATATACATATTTCCAATCTACCTTATTTTCTTTTCTGTGTTCTTTATTTATTTACATTAATTTGATGTTTAAAAGTGAATATTTATTCATGAATGAAGTTTTTTATAAAAGATTGAAATTAATGTATATTTACATGCATTTGTTAAGGGTTTTAAGACAAGATGCGACATAAAAGTTAATGAATCATGGATTCATCAAAGACCTCCCTCAAATGTTTGATTAACTAAAAATAATCTTCTCATTCTATCTGAATCACAGATCAATGTCCAACATTTGGACTAAAGATCATATCACTTCTCTATGAGAGGAGTCATTAAAAATCCAAACCTATTTCATCACTCCCTCAGAATGGAAGTGTCATGGTTATAAATTTTTTTATGATCACATTATCCTCATGTATTCGTAATACCTATACATATTGCATACTTGAAGACCTGGAACAAACTAGAAGTTTTAGATCTATTTAGACTGTCTTCTGCAGGGTTTTATCATTAAGTTTCTCATCTGATCATTGGGAGTCAGTATCGACCATATACTTTCCAAAAACATATATCATACCTATGTGTTGATCATATACTCTACAAAAACATATATCAAACCTAAAAATTTTGTAAAGCTTCCTGAGCGAGACGACCATGCACGGAATTTGATCCCAATATCTCATGAGTGAGCTCATATCTTCCAATTCATTAATTGAACATGTGTGATCCCTTTGATAGATCATAATGTTCATATGACCTTGTATGCACACCAGCACACGAATGTATAGTCATTGATCATCCTACCAATATGCCAAATACACATACTCAAATATATAGTAACACATGTCTCTGGTCAGAGGATGCGTACCTATATGATGAAAACATATGACACTTAGTTATCTTGATGTTGCTATGTCAACTCTTTAATCTAACTTATGTAACACCTCTAAATCTCTATTCCTATGCAAGAGGTTGGTAAGAAATATTCCCATGAGAGAGAGAGAGGATTGTCATCTCCTACTCAGCGTGGAGATCATCTATTAATAAACACTTGACGGTGCTTGAAGAGACATCAATCTAACTCCTTAAATATTGATCCAAGCACTAGCCTCTATGATTTAACACTTGAATCAACTGTTGTATGGTCATTAAGATAGCCATTGTACATAACCCTAATTGTACTAAGAGAGGTTTATGCAGATTAATTATTCTTCATTTCAGATCAGGGAATGATATTTGCAATAACATTTATTGCATAATGGCACACAATGGTCTCACATATCCAACATTTAAGTTAATTTTCATTTCTTAATTTTTAGTGATATTTAAGCAGTGGAGTTGATTTTATTTAATTTGGAGTTAATATACATTAATTATTGATATGTAAAGTTAGGTCAATATACATGAGAATATGTACAAAAAGATAGTAATTTTATGAGGAAAACAATATACAACAACTAGTCCTTAATTATATAAAACATAGATTGATTATATATGTATTTGAAGGGATTTATTAATTGAATTATTTTGGGAGCTGAGCTAAGATCAAAGAATAAGGTAGATAATTTTTAATTAATCAATGATGTCAACGTAATATTATGTTATAAGGAAGTTTCCAAGAAAAAAACTTACGCTCAAATGAAATAGTGAGGTGATAATTGAAAGCTATATAGATAAAGACTAGAATGTCTCTGTCGATGACTACAATATACATTTGGATATGATGTGTATCTTTGTATAAATCCGATTATCTGGGGAAATAAGAAACATGTCAAATGCCAAAGATGAGTATCTTGTTCTTGCAAATGCCATTACTGAAGTCTTACGGCTAAAACCTATGTTGAAAGAATTGGGTACTGAAACTCACCGTTCTGATTCAGATGTTCGTTATAACAAAGCTGCTATAACTCTGGCCAAGAACTCTGATATGCATGACAATACTAAGCTTGAAGAAATTAACATATACTTTATGCGTGAAAAGATCCATGGTGGTTAGTTGTGCCTTCCTTGCATGACATTTGGTGATCATATTGCTAATCTTTTCACATAAAAGCTGCCTATGGATCCATTTGAACATAATGTAGGCAAGTTGGACATAGTTGCCATGTATGCCCTACTTGAAGGAGATTGTTGAGTGGAATTCTACTTCATGTGTAAATGGATTTATGGATTAGGACCTATTTATCCAATTGTTTATATATATTGTACTCATCCGCCATATGTGTTTCTTATTCAAATGAAGAGTGCCCCCATCTCATATTGGAGATCAGGTTTAGGGATACCCCGTGATTTTTTCCTCTCCATACGGTTTCCACGTAAATGCTATGATCCATCATTGTGTTTGATTCTTGGTTGATTTATTAGATATAAAGATGGCTACAGTCAATTGAGATTCACCAACAAGTCCGGGAGGTTAAATGGTGCATATTGCCGTCAATGGATGATTCAAATGATGAAACAGCTGGAGATAATAAAGAATTGATTCACCATTATAACTAGGTAATTCAAAACATGAACAGTAACCAAGAACACTATGGCTTATTGATTTTGAATTCAAGATAACCAATTAAGTCATTTAGCTTTAGCTGTTAAGAAGATTGATATCTTTATTCTAATCATTTGATTGAACAAATCATGTCGTGGATGCGAAGGATGGAAGTGCGTAATGGGGTTTGGATGGGAAGGTGAAACAAGTTGGAGATGGATTGTTCAACTCAAAGAAAATTGGAATTCGTGGGGGCATGTGGAAGATAGAATGGGTGTTCGATGCTGATGCAAAGCGAATATATCTCATTCGTTCTTTTTCACTTAAAAAATATCGATACATTCATGTAAAACTTATTAATAATGATATGGATGTTCAAAATGTACACCAACTTATTTGAGTTCCACTATAAATCCCATAAATACATTGACATATACGTTTGCAAACACAAATGTTGAAAATTGAAGTGGATAAGGATCTTCATTTTTCTTTTTTGTTATATATAAATGCATTCATGTATTTCGTTCTCTCCAGTACTTTTTATTCTTTTGTCAATATACAATTAACTAGAAATGTCAATAATAGATTCAAGTGAATTTTATCAAAAAGTTCATAAAATCCTCCATCTACTACGACCATCAACTCTGTTCTTGTACAACCTATAGTTATCACAATGCTCATATGTTCTTTATGACATGAAGTTTGGTTTTAATGATAATATTTTTAGTTTTAAGTAAGTTAGGAATGTTTAACATTCATGGATAATTCAAGTTTGATTGCCAAATATATGAATACAAATTATGAATATTTGTTTTGCATTTATATAATTTAATGATGTAGTTTTAATTAAAATGAGTACGTTTCACGTGAAATTCTCATCCAAAATAAGATTTAAATTAAAGAAAAAGATAATGATATAATATATGCATGTGTCTGCTTACCAGGGACGAAGCCAGAAAATTCTTCTTGGGGGGGCTAAATTATTTGGGGGGTGGAGGGTGGAGGCAAATTATTTAGATATTATTTATCTTGTTATTTTAATTGTTAATATTTGGGGCAGGGTTCCTCTTTTGTAATGTGTACAAAAGAGGTATTGTAGCTTTTTTTTCAAATTTTTTTCTTAAAATCCAACCTTATAGATAGAATATTCAAATAATATTATGCATATCCTCCTAATTTCGCTCAAATGCAAGATCATTTGCTATTTTATAACAATAATAAAGTTTGATTATCTTTTAAATGAGATTTAAGTTGCTTAAATATTGATTGAACTTTTAACCACTAAGATAAATTAGGAAATGTCATCAAATTTGAGCAAAATTTGGCGTATATGTAGAACATAAACGGAAGTTTCGATTTATGAGGTTGGATTTTTGGAAACGAATTCAATCTATAAGGCGAGCTTCCAATAATTCTATAATTGATTGAAACTAATATTGGGTATGTATTTTTTTACAAAACATCTATATAAAGTTATAATCGAACATAAATAATATCTATAAACATCATATTGACCAAAAGATCCCTACAAAACTCTTCATATCACTGAAATACACATTTATTAATGTGATATTAAGTAATACCATTAGATTTAATATGTTCAAACTAGTAACACTATATAGATATGTGGACCAATCCCTTATCATATTTGTTTATACATATTTTTACACGTGTACATGCATCCGCATACTATTTTAAAATTGACGTAGATAAAAATAAGGTTGCAAACATGTGGATACAAATATGTATTTGTATCCATATATGTGTATATACTAGAAAAATATGTCACCATATCCATTTTAACATCATAAAAAATGAAAGAGGTATCCAAATCCAAATCCGTATATGCAAAGAAATATAAAAGAAAAATTATTATCTATACCATATATGCTAAAATAAAATCTATATATTCGTGATGGGTTCTAAACGGGTATGATGATGGACAAATACGGATATACAGTATCCGATTATGCACATCATGTAATATTAACAGTTAATTATTTTAGTTAGATCATATATATATATATATATATATGGATTTAATGGGCTGATCCTTGGGGACAGCCAACATGGCTGCCCCGCCCCCTATTTCGGCGTGTTTTTTTATTTTTTTTGAAAAATAAAATCATGTATATTCATCCCTATATTCCTCCTATATACCATTCGAATTTCGTCAGAAACAGAGACTCCTACGGCCTCCATCGAGATGGTGTCGATTTAAAAAATCATGTTACTGTTAAAAAATGACCGTCTAGATGAAGGCCATATGAGTCTCTGTTTCTGACGAAATTCGAATGGCATATAGGAGGAATATAGGGATGAATATACATGGCGATATTTTTTAAAAAAAATAAAAAAACGACGTAAATGGCGCGGGGGCACCCCCGTTAACCTATATATATATATATATAGAGAGAGAGAGAGAGAGAGAGAGAGTTTAATGGGGCTGCCCCCTTGGTGCAGCCAACGTGGCTGCCCCCACGCCGTTTTCGATGTTTTTTTATTTTTTATTGAAAAATATCGCCATGTATATTCATCCCTATGTCCCTCATATATGCCATTCGAATTTCGTCAGAAACAGAGGCCGTCTTTCCAGACAGTCATTTTTTAATGGTAATAGAATTTTTTAAATCGACACCATCTCGATGGTGGCCGTTGGAGTCTCTGTTTCTGACGAAATTCGATTGACATATAGTAGGGATATAGGGATGAATATAGATGGCGAAATTTTCAAAAAAAATAAAAATAACGCCGAAAACGACGCGGGAGCAGCCCTTGGGACACCCCATAAACTCTCTCTCTCTCTCTTTCTCTCTCTCTCTCTCTATATATATATATACATATATTGATTTTTTTTGTTGATATATGGGAGGGGCTATTATAACATAATATATAAATTTTAATTATTAAATGGTGTATTTAGATCATATACAATACTATATATTAAACATATATATATATATAAAAGGAGATTGTTGAGAGCCGGGGGGCGGGCTAAGATAAATAAAAGCTGAGGCAGCAGTGCTGTGGGGATGGGGACCATAGCTGCCTGCCGCCACATGACTTAAATGGTCTGTTGAAAGAGAGATGCAGATGGGGGGAGGGGGCTTGAGTTCCACTGGAGTTCACCACTGCTCTCCATCTCCCTTAGATGGTCCACTGGTGGTTTCCCTCGCAGCTGTCCTCCCATGGTTTCTTATAATGGAGAAGCTGCTCCTGTGATTCCCATCAAAGGTGGCCCGTCTCAAACCAGGAAGATGCTTGATTCCGTGGAACCCCAGTTTAAGTCTGTTTGGGCTCTTTTTGGAATTGTGGGTTTGTTCTGCTTGGCCATTATGTTGCATGGGACTTTTTGGGTACTTCATAACACCTCAGTAGAAGAGTCGCTTTACCAGAATGGGTCTTTGTGGTCATGCTATTTAATAAGCGCGTGGTAAACCCAAAAATAACCATGTGCAACGACTCCTATTTTTAATCGATCTTTTGTTTATGGATTGGGTGTTTGATAGGCGAGATTCTTAGATAGTGGATAAATGTAAGAAATAACTCATCTAAAGGAGATTATCGTTTATATTGCAAAATAATCCATGACAATAAACGACAAGACTTCTAATTAAGGATGTCATACCGAACAATAACAAATGAGCTTACGATCGAGTTCAATTAGAAATGAAAGTTCGAAGGTTCAAGTTTGTATTCGGTTCAATATGATTCAATAGTATAAGTTGGAGTTCCGTAAGAAAACGAAGTCAAACTTGTTTCCATGAACAAGTTGGAATTAATTTAAAATGTAAGTTTGATAATAAAGTTCCATTGTTAATAAAAATTTCTAAAAATATGAAATGATTCATATGGGATAGAACTCCCTACAATACCATACATTCACTAACACGAAAACTTTTTATTTATACATCACTACAAGAAGAATGAGTTGTGGCAATGGAATGTGGCTACAGAAATTTGTGGCCACGATAATTCCATGGCCACTAGTTTCTCGTAGCTACAATCCGTGGTCAAAGTATTCATACAAGAGTTGTGGCCAAAACATGTTTTGTGGTCACTTGTATTGGTCACGACATATTCGTGGTTAGAGAACTCTCGCGACGATACTTGTAGCTACGGCTACTGACCACGAAGTGTTGTGGTTAGAGCCCAATTCTGTGGCCATAAACCACATATCCGTGGATATAATTCTGTAGCCACAACTTATTTTCCTTGCAATGCATATTTTATTCGAACAATGTTAACAGTTGATTCATTAAGCTTACTGAACTTAAAATAAAGTTAATGGTTAATTCATTTATCAACAAATAAACATTTTTTGAACTATTACCAAATGAACCCTAAATGAATTTGAGTGAGTTCAGTTCGATTAGGAGCCTACTTTTAACCATGGTTTCAGATTTCACGAAATTTCGGTTCGACAAGGAACCGAAATCTCGAGCGAAGTGGCTATATGATGGCAGTTTTTGATCATTTCTTCAAAAATGGTGGTCGATATGGGCGAAATGTCGTCGAAATTTCGATGAAAGTTCGTATCGACAGGGTATTGACACCATATCCAAAACCTATATTTAAACCTTTGCTTTTAACTTAATCATAACCTGAACTTATTCGTATATACATAATTTATTACCAAAATCTTATAATCCGGACCCGAAATGATACATTGAAAAATAATTTTATATTGTTGCACCGCATTATTAAAACATTGGTGCATCATTTTATTTAAATTAATTTTCTTTGCTTTTGGTTGTGCAAGCCGTGAGGGCACAGCTAATTTTGTAATGGGATTTTTACACTCGTAATTTTATGATTTTATACATGTTGAATCCTTCATAATTCCCAATTACATGCACATGAAAGAACCATGTGTTAACTTCCATTGAAATTGACTATTAAAATAGATGGAATCTGTTAGAACAAGATGAATTTACTCTTCTCCATCTATCATATTTACCAAACTTCTTCTCCATCTTCCTCCTCATCCTTCACCATCTCCCTACTGCCACAACCATTATACATACTCCCTCCAGTTGAGCACAACCTCCAATGGTGGTGGCTGAGCATGATGAACCCTTCCGTCGTATTGCCCATCATGTCGAAGAGAGGCTTCTCCTCGGTCGGGAGTGCAAAGAGTTCATAAGAGAGGAACATCGTTTCGGTGACAAGGGATGTGTTGATATAGTAATGGATGATCTAGAAACCCTACCCCATCTAAGCACCATTCACAATCAGTCTCAGGAAGAGAGCAAAGATGCAGAAAAGGATGAAATTGCAACATGCATATGTCAATGTAGTTGTTATCCTGATTGGGGGTGATTTGGGTTCCTCGTGTCCCACCTTTTATCTAGATATCCTAAGTCATCAGTGTCCATATCTACAAGATATGCCCTGATGAACAGGACAAGAGCTCAATCAACATGGAGCGCTCCTACACAAGCTTTTAGAAACTCAAGGTACAGAGATACACTCCTTAACATAATTATTAATTTATATTTACCCAATAAGTGTATATCAACTTAATATGTCAAGGATAATCCATTTTGCTGAAAAGGAGTGCCTATTTGTGCAAGGGAGGTGGGGAGTATGTTATACTTTGTTTCTTTCCGACCATTCGATGAGGATGAGGTGACAAGGGTGATTTGGGATGTTGTGCAGCAAGTATAAGCAAGATATCATGGAACGAGGAGGAAGGGTGTACATGAGTGACTTAAGCTAACAAAAGAGGAGGGGGGGGGGGGGGGGTGCTGGCCGAGGGGAGAGGGGGAGTCGGAAATGAAGATGGAAAGACAGACAATGTTGGGGGCGACAATCTGCTCGAGTGGCGATGTGGTTCATGACTTCACTGATGATGACATTGATGCCATCAATGATGGACGAGGAAGAGGATAGAAGGCATGGCTTTTATGATGGGAAAAAGTGATGGAGTGGAGGGTGTGTGTGTGTTGTAGTGATAGTCATGTATTGGGGGGGGGGGGGGGGGCGAAGAGGGATCGGATTTGTTGATAGAGGTGGAGGTATGGGACTGTAGGAGAGGACAACAAGATTAGAGGAGATAATATGAAAAGGTGAGTGGGTGAATAAAAAATAATAATGATATCAACAAATCTCGTCTAAAGGATTCACTATGATTAGATTAACTAGTGCTTGGATGAGTTAATAGAATAAATTAGTAACAGTATTTAGGATGTAAGACACAATTTCTATTCAAGGTTCTACAGGTAATTCGGAACTAAAGATGGTTCATCTTGTAATTATAAAAGTATAGAGCGTTAGAAATGCAGAATCTCTTCTATAAAGTAAGAACATTCCAAAAGTGAAATGACTTTATTTTGATTAATTTTCCTTTTAACGTCATAGAATTATTTTAGTGAATCTTAAATGAAGAATCCAAAAGTTGTTAAAATATTGACTTCACAAAATTATAAGTGTAATTACAATGTTTATGGTTATTCTTGGTTTATTAGATAATAGTTACTGGAGTGTTACGTACATTACATTTAAATCAATATACCGTCAATCATGATGAGGGATGCAAATAATCACAAGCAATGTTCTTCCTAGAAGTGGTAGTAAGACCCTTTTCTTGCATATTTTGGGTTAGACTGATGTGCATACCCACATTTGCAGGTAGTGGGAATCTTTGAAGTTTTGCTCCCTTCTAGTAGATCAATTATAAGTGCCTTGTGAGTCCAACAAAAGGGGGATTGTGCCAATCACACTATAAAATAATTGATTTCAGATTATTATATGATTATTATACCTCTCACATAGACTATCGAATAATTTCTTTAATCAATTCACTAATATTAACTTATGATGTCTTGTAATTTATCTAACCCTAATTGATACGCGAATAATATTATTTTATTTACTGTACTTGTTGTATTTTCTTAAACATCAAAAATACCATAGAAATTAGTTTTAATTTTTTGTATTTATTTATAAATATAAAATATCAAACAGATCAACAAAGAAATTAAAATAAGTATTTTTAATTACTCAACAAAACTTACAAAAATTGTTCTTGTATATATAATCTATTTTCACCCAGTTCTACACGAAAGTTGTAGATCTCAAATAGATATACAACTTTCCTATTGAATATTTTCTCATTTTAAGTCAGTAGTTATTTATTTTGTATTTGTCTTTATTTTTACCTTTATTTTTTTCTCATTGGACCACATTGCAACCTAGAGACACCAACGTGTCCCGACCCTACTCTACCGCCCACCTTCCTCCATAGTTGTCCATCTGTCCTGGATGGATCTGGCGCTTACTTTCTGCTTTGCTCTTAGCCCTCTAATCAGATGATCAAAGCACATCAAACCCCTCTACTCACGCTTATTTACACACTGTCTTCAACCTCCATCTTTGCATCACCCGTAGGTTCCACCTCGCCAGCCATGCTCCTTCTTGCCATTTTCCCGGCGTCTTGATGAGCCTCTTCATGGACCAAACAACCTTAGGGTTAAACCTAACATCCCCCTTCCTCGTATAACGCATAGTCCATCATCTCCTCCAACTATCGCCCATCGGGGGTAGTTAAAGTCCCAAATCCCTGATAGAAGGAGTGAGCAGATGATTCTAACCCCTCGCCTTCGAGGGCATGCGATTTCTGACAAGTCGGATGCATAAAGATATGTATGGATCATTCTCGTAGTACTTGGATCGTATCTCAATAAATCAAATCAACAATCACCAACACTAATGAGAAATCAATGAAATTGAGTGGGGTGAAAATTATTATACCCTGCAAATAAATGTGCATAGTCAAGCAAATGTAGGGGTCAAACCACTTAGAGAAAATACGTGGATAGGCTATTTATAGTCTACAAGAAACAGAGAACAAATGGTTTTTGTGCAATTTTTCTACTCTTTAACTTTTTTGGGTTTTTTCATTACATATTTTTTTTTACGTATTTCTTATATATTTTTGTTTATGTTTAATTTTATAATTTTTTTATAATTATATTTATGTATATATGATAATATGCATAAAATAAATAGTATATGACATGTAAATATATATAACATATAAGATATGGATAATACATTTAAATACACTCCTTCTTATTTTTAAAAAGTGTTAAATATATTTATATGTATTTATGATAAAAATAATAAATATATTATTAAGTTTATAATCATATATATATGTATAAATAATCAACATAAGGTTTTATATTTTTATATATATAACTATAAAAAAAGAAAAATTATAAAATAATATGATTTTCTCGTTTTATATTTTTCTCTATTTTGTTATTTTCAGGTAATTTTTACTATTTTATAGATATTTTTCAAGTCCAAAATACTCCAAAACAAGGAGTTAATAAATAGGCCAATTTGTTATAATATTTAAAATATAAAATAGGTTGACAATTTCTCAATCTATTTTTAACTTGTACTATATAATATAAAGAAAAAATGTATATAAGAAAACTATTTTTTGCGGTTTTATATAACGTTTTAGACTTATTGGTGTGTAGCTATATTATATAGTAATAACTATATAAAATTTTTTGGAGTTTATTAAAGTTACTTTCTATTTTTCCTATTTTGGTAATTAAACAAGGAATAAAAAAGCTTTGTTTGATTTTTAATAAATGGAAAAAACAAGTAAATGCTAGACTAAAAGTAAGGCATTAACATGCACAAGATTAGACATTTACTGTAATTTTTCCACTATTTGTCAAGCACAAGAGCTATTTTATAAAAAATGAAAGACAAATTTATTTACATGGCCAACAAGGGGTATATTTGCAATGAAATTTAAAGTAGAGGGTCTTCATTCAAATACACCAAAAGTTTTGAACTAATATACAAATGTTAGAAACTAAAATGAAATAAAAGAAATAGGAAGGGGTTCGATGCAATTTTACCTACTCACATAGGGACCATGTGACTTGACCTAACATTGAACCTAGGTAAAGCATACAATAAAGATGAGGGGCCAGTTGAAATTTTCACACAAAATATAAAGTGTATTTAAATATTTATAGAACCTTATAATGATTACTAATTGATAGATGGGTTACTAAGTAATTTACCCCATCAAAATCACATAATCGGAGAGTTGATGTTGTGTTACATGCTTCACATGACTTTATGGGACAGTTGAGCTCGCATAATGGTTCGCTTAGAAATACACGACCAAGATTAGTTTTGAGCTAGTCTTGGAATCCTACGGGTGGGAGGGGCAAAGTAAGAACACCAAGAACAACGTTATTGGTGAACTTTAATCTTGAGTATCTCTCGCCTCTAAAATTCCTTTGCTCTTGATGGTCTAGAGTCATTCCTAGTGACCTTCCGCTCCAAATAGTACCTTCAAAGGTATCCACAACACGTCGGAGGGGGCATAGAGCATCAGCCACATGTCTCTCATGTTCTTGCCTTTTTCTTTACTCCATATGGCACAGCTTGGCAGAGCTCTAGCACAAAAGTGTTAAGGACAACGAGAGGGTGAGGCTGACCCTCTCTTGAAATTTATAACACACAAGTAAGCAAGGCAGTGGAGCTTCGATGACGGTGGAGGAAGGAACTCTGACTCCCATTCAATTCGTGCAGGAATAAGGAGATAATAGGGGAAAGATGGAGAAGCATAAGGGGGTGAAATGACGGTGAATTGGGGTCAGAACAATGTCAAGTCACGATGGATTTGGTGTTAGAACCTAAGGCTTTAGTATTTTGAAATCTAAAATTAAGCTAAATGGCAAGCTAACAATCGAAACTAAGATTAAACCTAGACATCTGGAATAAAATTCAATCTAAAGAAAGGTACATAGCAATTTAACTCGACTTTAGTCAAGGAGAAGGAAGGCACCTCCAGAGGTAGTTCGGTCAGCACCTGGATCTCACAAATCATCCCCTTCTCCATGCCGATTAGTCTCGAAGGCGTGTGCTACCACCGTAGGCTTCAACGAAGTAGAATTCTAATGGGGTTATGGGGATGAATCGGGATAACAATAAAAAGGAAGCTGGAGGAAGTTATTAGTAGGAATGGGTTCCGACCAAAAAGGTGGGTGGATAGGGTGAAGCTGGAGGGTGGTTGGTGAAGATTTGGGTGTGGGCGACGTTAAGAATGAGAGGGGAGCATGATGTTTGTGGGCTCTAGGTCTAAGGAGTTGATGAGTAGGCATGAGAAATTGGAGAAGAAGGGCAGATGAGGTTCTATTACAGGCAGGGCCCAGAGGATGTACAGTTGACCCGCCCGGTCAACAAAAATCACATCCTGGTTGGTCCACGTGGACTAGCTAGGTGGAAAAATATTTTCTAAATTTGATTAAAAATAATTTTATTAAAATAAAGACAAAACTTGAAATATCTTTGTAATTTAATGTAGTATTTAATTTTATTTTTATTCATGTTTACGAGATATTTTATTAGATGTTCATATTTACATGTGCATATGGGCAATTATATATATATTTTGTGTATTTATTTTTATTTTTTATTTTTTATGTCATAATTTTATACACATAATTTATATATTTATAACTTATTTATATACACATATACATTATTTTATTATATTTTTTGTGTTTATTTACGTACTTAAATAATTACGTATATATAACATGTGTATTATATGTATCTTTTGCCTATATATTTATAGCTTTTTTATTTTAATACAATATTATTGTTTTTATTCTAATTTTTATATATAAATGTATTTTGAATAATATTTACACAATAATAAAATATAAGAAACTTGAAAATATAAGGGATAAACATAATGAATATTTTATACACGTATACTACATAGTGAGGGTCCAAAAGCTAACATTTGCATCTCAAATACAAATGCGATGAAACAACCTTCACTAAATAGATAAATTTATTTTATCTATAATAAAGGCAAGTTTAGTGAATTTTGAGTTTGTATGGAGAAGATAAAGGTATGCAAACTTTTCTTTGTTTCTTTTTATTTTATGTGTCCTGGGCACAGTGTGCATTATTTTGAAAATAAATTTTGTATTTTTTGTGTATTTTTATGTACAAAGTTCATATTAAAATTTTATTGATTTGAATTAAAAAATGAAATATAATAAAACAAGTCACAAAATTTAAATATTAGGTAGTAAATTTAGGATTTCTTAGTTATGTATTTTGTACAATTGGTTGCCCTATCTCCCCCTTTTTTATTCCTTGTGAATGAAGTCATCGTGATGACAAAGTCTTGGGTTCTAGTATCACACAATATCTTTGACACTTTATTATTTTCTTTTCTACCTTTATTCTTTTAATTTTTATTAAACACATTATTTCGTACAATATTCTATACAATTATTATATGAATTGTTGAGTGATATTTTTCAAAAATTAGTGAAATATTCATGCATTTAGCTTGGGATTTAAAGCCAATGTGAAATAACAAAGGTGATAAAATAGAAATTCATCACCACCCTATACTTGCCTTTGCTAGTCCCTAGCTAACACTTATGAAATAAACACAGTAAAAAACAAAGAGAAGAAAAGGAAAGAACTTAGAACAACTTTTTACTTTTGAGCTCATCTTATTGAAATCAAAATTTGGAGCTCAGGTAAGACCTTTGGATTCTTTATTTCTTAGGAACCTCATTAAGGTTACGAAGTGTGAAAAAATTGCACTTAGGTTTTGGAATCCTATTATCCAATCCAATCCACTGTCTGGATAGAACCATCCTCTCAGTCGCATGCACTCACAACGTTGAAATGATAGAACCATTTATGAGAATTTTTCAGCTTTCCCAGAAAATCCCCTGAACTATCAAGGAGTATGCTCCTCGGGCAACATGTCCTTATGGAGACATATATTCCGTTCTAAGGTCACGTACTGCTAGTTTCACAATCAAATTGGGCAGAATCTAGAAGGAATCGGAAAAGAAGTGGGAATTAATAAGTGTAGCTGCATTCCCTTATGAAGCTCAATACTTTTTGGAAGCATAATACTTTTGTGGAATTTTTTGTTGTAGGCTTCTATTTCATTTTTCTTTGACTTTAAATTACTCTACAATCTTATTTGTGCCTACGGATAAAGAATCTTTTGATCCATCCATGTTTTGGTGTCTTATAAGAAGTTACTCCAGCAGACCATTCCTCATTCGAGGCATTGTCTCAATCCAATCTCCAATATTTAGATGTTATGGCTACCAGATGAAGTGGGTTATAGTATCAGTTTCGGCAATCCTCAAGAATGGTTCCTGAACCACCTTTGATGAAGCGGCCTAGGATCGTATCAACAAAAATACAAAGATTTTTCAACAATCCACCTAGGATGAGCTAAGTGTTAAGTGTGAGGTTTTAAGTCAAGCCACAGTCTCAAGACTCTTATAGATGATATGAAACATTCTAGTTAGAGACATTAAATCGACTAAATGAGCATAAACTCATGGAACCTAAAGAATCAAGTCAAGGTTACTGGAAGTATCTCAATCCTATTCCTTAATGGGTTCCTTTGAAATTAAGTGTATTAAGGTCTAGACTAAGCTCCAATCTTCATACTTTTAAATCAGACTTGTTCAATTGTGTAGATCATTCTTAAAAATGCAAATGCTATGTACAATGCAAGAGTAATCTTTGTGTAAAGAAAATTTCTGATTTTAACTTTTTAAGGAATTTTTTAAAAAGTTGAACAAATTTTTATGCAATTTCTGATAACATTTTGCAAATCTTTATGAGTTTTTAAAATTTTGCATTTTTTTGGCATTTTTCATAAGGGTTAGTGAAAGATGTATGTATAAATATTTACGTGAGAGTGCATCAATGTTTACAAGAATTATTTGAAGCATTTACACTGGGATTTTTAAGTTAAGTTGTTCGTTGTGTATAGCTATATAGTTTACATATATGCAACAATATCTTCAGGTTATTCTTCCTCATAATTGTGTACAAATTGCTCAAGAATAATTTGAAAATATTTTAACAAGTATTTTCAAAAAATATTTTGCAATTATTTACACATTTACAAAATTTTAAAATCATTTTACAAATATTTTTAAAACAATATTTATAGATTTTTCAAACTATTTCTACAACCATTATTCAAATCATTTGCAAAATAGATTTTAGACGATTTTATTTAAAAAATGGAACAAATTTTTGCAAACAATTTTTTTACAAAGGTTTGAAGATGTTTCACAGAAGTTTTACAAACAGTATTCAAAAGCATTTTTAAGACAATTTCTAATCATTTTTCAAACCATTTTGCAAAATATTTTTAAACCAGATTATTAAATAATTTAAAATGATATTTTTAAAAATGTATAGTTATTAATAATGTATTTTAAAGTTGGTTAATTATATTCTTATGCATATATTATAGTAGCCATATTATTCAAAATATACAAGTAGGAGTTATGGCTAAGTATATACAATCTATATACGACCCCTATACTTAGCTTGAGCTATGTCCTCATAGATCAGAGAGAAATGAAAAACATAACTCGTGCTAAGTATAGGAAAGTCCATACTACCACTACTAAATAAAGAAGGAAAATCGATCATTGTTGAGGGCGGACTAACAGTCGTTGAGTTGACTTCGCACGAAACCCGACTTCAAATAACAATTAACCCAAAATGATGATTAAGTAATAAAAAACAATGCAGAATCAAAATTTATTATAACTCTACAATGGATGTGTGTAGTTTGAAGCATGTAGAGGTCAAACACAAGTAATAAGTATGATAGACCGGGTAAATTAATGCAAAAATGTGATTTTGATGTAGTAGTCTATATGATCCCTTTGTGGGTTTTTAATTTTTAATAATTTTAATTTTTATTTTATATTTGTATGTATTGATTTTTAATTTAGTTTTTATATTTTATTTTTATTTTTATATGTTTATATTTTTTCATTTAAAAAATATATAAAGCTGTATATAAGATATATATGTAATATAGGCTATAATACATATAATACCCATAAAAATAATCAAAATAAGGGAAATAAAATATTTTTAGATTGTAAATAATTTTTCACAATTTTTGTGTTTTTCTTGAATTTTTTCTAATTTTTATGTAATTTTAAATAAAAAATTACCCTAAAATTGGATTTAAATAAATATCCGAAATTAAAAAGGAGATTAAAAATTGAAAACAAAATAAAAAAATCACCAAATTAATTTTCATATAAGGATAATAATATAAAGAAAAATAGAAAACATGATTTTTAGATTTTATTATTTTTTTTATATTTTCATAAAGGTTTTCAATGATTTCCCCTTTTTTAGAGTTTTCTTTTATAATTTTTAGTGATTTTTGCTCTGAAGGATAAAAACACATAAATAAATAAAATATATATTTTTGGGAAATTTCCAAAACATTTTTTTTATAATTTTTATTTATTTTCTATTCAGAAAGGGATAAAATAAGGATTTTTTAATAATAATAATAAAAGGTCCTAATTGCAAAATTATATTATGAGTGTGAAAATAGATGCAATCAGGAGCTTACAACTATTTTTTGGGTGATTTCTGGAATTTAATTGCTATTTAAAATAAATACAAATAACAAAGAGAAAATACAATGCTGGTAGGGGAATTAATGTAAATATTAGAACTTTCAAGGGACAACATGCAATTTCAACAAAACTTTATAACTGAATTTAAATGTTACAATTCTGAAGCGAAATATGCAAAGCCCCAAGGGCCCTTTTGCAAAAAGCCAAGCTCACATTAAAAAGATGTGAGCCACGTTGGCGGGGACCACATTGCAATTATCAGAATGTTGAGGGGTTAATTTGCAATATTCACAAATATATATATATATATATATGAATGTTTCAAGACTAAACGTAAAAACCAAAAACAATAAGGGTCTACATGTAAAATTACTTCCTCATGTGAGGAACCATGTGGGGTGATGTGGCTAGGACCTATACGCAATTACAAAGAGTTCAGGGGTCTTTGAGTAATTATTACATAACATAAAGACTGTAGATGAATGATTGAGTTTTAAATATTAAATACACAAAATGTTTAGGACAAAAGTGCAAAATACCCACAATGCGTGATCGGAAGACAAAAGGCAATCCACTTGCCACATGTTGCCTTCTAGTGGCCAAATGACTGTTTGTGACGAGCGACTAAGATTAGATGGTCCCAATGGAATCAGATGGCCGACACATGGCGATATCTAATGGTTGATGTGCGATCTTTGATGCGACCTTGATCTGACGATGGAGGACACAAGGGGAAGAACAGGGGACAGACTACCCTGAGGTGAAATTTGTCGAGCTCGATCCCATTCCTCCGACGATCCTTGAATCTCAAAAAAGGATAAGATGCTTCCTAACATTGTCCTCTAATGGCTGGGAAGCACAAAAAGTGTCAGTGTGGGCCGAAGTGTCCCTAGGAGGACGGAGGACCACTGAGCTCCTGGTACCTCCGACGAGACGTCAAAATCGCCCCAGATGCGTCATTTATCTCTCTTCTTACACAAGAAGAAAACACAGGCAAAATTGCTCTGACGAACTTCGAAAGGGTGATTTAAGGTGGAATTGAGCACTAAACACAAAAATAAAAGGGCAAAAATTAACCTAGGGATATAACTAAGCTAGATAAATAAGAAAGTACAGACCTCAGTAATCGGAGCCACAAAATCAACCTCACTTTGGCGAAGCGAAGGAGATGGCAGAGCACCGCTTCGTGTTGGCCCCTTGATCAGCCTACATGTTTGAAGAAGGAGGTGTCACCTCCTTCTATGCTTTGATCGCGAAAGGAGGATAGGAAATGGGTCAAAGATGGTTCGAAAATCGGAGGAAGGTTTGGAGTGGTTTCTGTATAAGGTGACAGAGGGAGGGGGAAGGCCGAGGTGTATAAGAGGAATCAATGATCCATTCCTCGAGGAAATCACTCAACATGTATGACCAATCCTTGAGGAGAAAAAGTCGAGAAGGAAGCCACGCCAATTGGTGAATGTTGCGACATCCAAAAATTGAGAAGAGAAGAGAAAAACAAGTTGTGACAGGAGCTAGACCTCGGTGAGAGAGTTGACCGAGGTAAATGGGTGGAAGGAGCTGGTTGGTCCACGTAGAACAACCAGAAAAATACTATCATAAATTATTTAAAAATTTGATTTAAGATAATAAATGAATTTATTAATTTAAGTTATAAAATAAAAAAAAAACATTTATTATTTTAATTACAATTTACTTTTTAGGGGATATATAGTTATATTCATCTGTATATTTTAGTCTTTATTTTTATTTTATATTTTTTAATTTATTAGATTAATTTATTATTTTCTATTTTTATAACCTTTTTTAGATACTTAATTATATTTTTATTATTTTTTCTGATATAGTATATGCACTTAATTAAGTAGGTCAATTTATTATATATGTATAGTAATGGGTATTTCATATATGTATTTTCTATACATATTTTATTTTAGTGTTTTATTTATGATTTTATTCGTATTCTAATATATACATATATTTTAAATATTATTTACAAAAGTATAAAAATATAATGTTGTAAAAATAATGAATAATAAATAAAATGAATTTTTAATCGTTATAACTGTACAATAGGATTCCAAAACCTATCCTTCACACCTTAACCCCAAAAAATATGAAACCACCTCCATTAAACAACCTATTAAAAGTTATATAAATTAAAGGCGATTTTCATATATTTTGAGTTTATATTTGAGAGATATGGGCCTAGGAAGTTAAGATTTAGGAATCTTGTTTAGTTTGTAATTTGTACACTGTAGACTATTTTTTTTTGTGCAATCAATTTGTTATTTTTCTATATTTAATTATATATAACTTTCATGTACAAAGTTTCTTTACTTGAATTATAAAAAGAGGAACTAAAAATAAGTCCCAAAAATTAATAAAAATGAATAAAATAAAGTGAATTTGATTGTATTTTGAACGTTATCTCCCCCTACTTTATTCCTTGTCGAGCTAGTCCTCAAGATGCCTAGGTTTTCGAGGTTTAGGGTCATAAAATATCTACGATATTTTATTCTTTTTCTTTTTTTTTCTTTTTTTCTATAATCTTGGCATTAATAATAATGTTTTATACACTATTTAGACAATAATTCTTGGATGCTAAAATGCTGAAATTAAGGGTATTTACACACATTTACTAGGGGTTTTAAGGCCAAAATGATAGAATAAAGATGATAAAATGGAGATTCATCAGTCTTCTACTTTATACTTAGGATCAAATAATCCTAAGTATAGTAAACTATACTTAACATAGGGATGAAAGAGGATAAGAATATACATAATCAATGTACTCAGCTTGTACCCCCTATATTTAGGATAAAATATCATTGAGTATAGACATGGTGTCAAAACATGTGAGACAAACGAGAGAAGAACAACGAATAACCCGAATGCGTTCACAGCCTATACATAGGATGCTGCATATCCTAAGTATATCGCAGCTGAATGGGGTTAGTGCAACAAGGAAGAAATAATTGGAAGAATGAAAACAAAAAGAAGAAAAGAAGATAATTAATCAAAAATATTTTGGGGAGCATTTACGGGATCCACTAAATCTATTGAAGCACAGAATTCTTCATAAAAAGTTACTTATACGGAGTCGATAATGGTCAAAAATGTATCATGCTCTAAATACACCTTTAGAAACTAACCATTGACTACGATGGGTTATGCGTCAGCTCACAATTTTTATATAAATATGCATACGTTATCACACATACTTTTGACTATATGTGGCCATGTACATTTGCTTTTTAATTTTCTGTAAAAATCTTCCACTTCATGTCAAACAACCATACTTTTTGTCCAGGTTTGAAAGTCTTTCTTCTGATGTGCTTGTCGTGCCAACGTTTGACCTTCTCCTTGTACATCAAGATGTTGTTATATGCATAATATCCGAATTCGAGGAGTTTTTTCAGATCCAATTTCCTTTGTTGACCACCTTTTTGTGAGTGGATGATGCAGATATTCACTACCCAAAGTGACTTGTGAACTACTTCTACGGTGAGGTGGCATGGCTTTCCATATACAAGACAATAGGACGACATGCCCAATGGAGACTTCTAGGCAGTTTTATATGTCCAAATAGCTGAGTCCAAGAGTAGTGACCAGTTCTTTTTGTTCGACCTTACTAGTTTCCGTAGAATCATCTTGATTTCTATGTTGGACAGCTCTGCCAAGCTATTGGATTGAGGATAGCAAGGAGATGTGACTCGGTGATCGATGTCATACTACTTCATTAATATCTTGACCTATTATTGTTGATGTCGCTACCCCTATCTGAAATCAGTATCTTCAATATCTCGAACCATAATATAATGTTATCTTTTAGTAATGCATAGATTGTTCTTCTATTTACAACTCGAGAATCGACAGCTTCAACCCATCGACACACATAATCTACGACAAGCACTATGTATTCGAATATTTGATTATTAGGAACTAGACCCATGAAGACGATGCCCCATGCATAGAACACATAAAATATCTTGATAAATTTGAGGGGCATGATATCTTTAACACCAAAGGTTTTTCCCCATTTTCTAGTCGTCTGTACATGCTTTCACATATTCATTCGCATCTTTTAATAGTGTGGGCTACTAGAGGGCACACTAAAGTATCTTAACTTCTGCTCTACTTCGAGAATGGTGTCCACCTGATTCGAGCTGATGGAGGTGCTCAAGGACACTTTCATACTCCGCTTGGGAAATACACCGATGCCAAATGTAGTCCGCTCTTTCTCTGAAAAAAGTATGGGTCTTCCCACAGGTAGAAATGAATATCGGACAAGAACTTGTCCTTCTTGATTTGCATCCATTTTTCTGGGACTATCACAGAGATAAGGTACTTCACAATATCGCCATACAAAGGAAGTGATCCAATGCTGAGGATGGATTCAACAAAGATGGTGTCTATGATTAGTGCACTACTTAACTAAGTATCTTGGCTTTCAATTATGGATAAATCATATGAACCATATTCTGAACTCTATGTTTATATCCGATTTCTAGGTCAAATTCGTAGAGAAGAATGATCTATCTGAGTAGACGTGATTTCACACCCTTCTTATGATGTAAGTACCAGATAACAGAGTGGTCAATGAACACAATAACTTTTGATCCTAGAAGATAGGATTAAAACTTCTCTAAAGTAAAAACAACCACCATCAACTTTTTTCTATGACTGTACAATATCTTTGTGTGTCATCGAGGGTTTGCTAGCATAATGTGTTTCATAGAGCATTTTATCTTATCTCAATCCTAGAACAACCTCGATGGTAAAATCTGACTCATATGTCATGATCACGAATGGAATAGACCAATCGAGTGGCTGTAGGATGTGAGACTAATTGAATAGTTCTTTCAACTAACAAAATGATTTGAGAACCAACTGATCTACAATGAACTCAATCTCCTTATAATGAAGATCGATTAGAAGTCATGCATGTTTGCTAAAGACCTTGTTTAATCAGAGATAGAAGCCGACATGCTCTAAGAATGACCTCACATTCTTCACATTTTGCGGTGGTTTGAGGTTTGCAACTACATCCACCTTAGTTTGGTCGACCTCCTTGCTACACTTGGAGATGACAAGGCCTAGAACAATACCTATAGTAAGCAAGAAGTGTCTCTTTACCATGATAGTACAATATTGACTTTGAAGAACCCTAAAACACCCTAAATATGTTGAATAAACTATTAAAATGTTTTGTAGGTGGGTAATTATAATTAATCATAACCACCACTTAATGAATTTATCAATTAATGTGAGGGGTCAATTTATGTTTTACTTGGGCAAGCCCAAGGTCGAACTCAGGGAGGCAACTGTTTCCTTAGGTTAATTAGTAGTTGATCTAGAATTTAGATTTTTAGAGAAGTATTTTTTATAATTTTTATGCAATAATTAAATGTCATGCAAATTTACACTACTTTAGGGACTAAAATGCATTTTTTTATCAAATTAATTCCAAAAGTCCTTAAACTTGACCAGAAGGCTAAATATGATGAAATTAATGCTTTCCATTTTTTTAGAATTTCTAATGCATGATGAGTTAATTATGAATTAATGATGCATGTAGGGTGATTTTTTGCAAATTAGATTTTATTAAAATGCAAAGCAATTTATTTCTTCAAAATAAATTATCTTAGATAAGAAAATGTGAAAGGAATCACGGAAATTAATAGATCCTAAATAAATTTAATCTATGTCATATTAACAATTAATCACTAAAATCACAAATTATTTTATTGTAACATTGGTATAAATGCAATATCATGAAATTTGGGCACAATGTAGAACATACAAAAATCTACCGACTTTGATTTTTTTGAAAAATTTTGTCCTATGATTATTTTAATATCATATTAATAGCATATAGTGTGTAAATTATGTAGTTTTCCACCCATTAAATTTAATTAAATAAACAATAGCTCATAAAAATATAATCATGATGCATAATGATAGAGCATAAAGTGTTCTACAAGAT
The DNA here is from genome assembly GCA_037367405.1 of Ottelia alismoides. Lineage (NCBI taxonomy): Eukaryota > Viridiplantae > Streptophyta > Magnoliopsida > Alismatales > Hydrocharitaceae > Ottelia > Ottelia alismoides. The sequence continues at coordinate 23,121 of JAZKJV010010344.1, forward strand.
ATCATTTTGGAAATTTAAATTTGAAGAGAAATGAAGGTTCAAATTAACATTTAAATTCAAGGGTCCTAATGCAATACAAATTTAAAATAAAATTAAAAGAAATGTAAACAAGGATGAATTTGCAATTACTAAAATGTGGAGGTTCTGCATACAATTTACCTAGGAGTCAAGTGCAATGCACGCTATCTCCAACTGAAGGGGGTTGCTTTTTATTTATGGTTCTTTAGGGGGCTCGACTACAAGTGACCCACGAACACATTCCTCGTACGTGAGGGGGATGGGGGAGGGGGGACCTTCTTGTGAATACACAACTTATGGTGGCATGCGAGCAATATTCCCAGCCCTCACGGGGCCTACATGTGAGATAGGGATGAGTATGAGATAGCTTGAAGGTGACATTATTCCTCAGGTGAATATAGAAGATCGATGCAAAATCGGGGCTCGTGGAGATGAGGTAGAGGAGCCGAGGACTCTATAGTGGTGGCAATAGAAGATATTCGTTGCAGTCGACAGAACTAGCTCAGGCACGGAGGAGGCGATGGAAGAAGGATCTCTAGAGCTCCTTCAAAATCTCTGAAGGTGGATGATATGAGATTTTGAGGATGTTTCAAATAGGGCATGACCTATTGGTGAAACAGGGCAGGAGAAACCTCATGGCCTAGGTGAGGCAATTCATAGTGCAAGCTGTGGGGGGAGAGGTAGAGGCAGAGGAGCTACTGCAGTGTTTGCTGTGCATCATACTTGATTGACCCACAAGGTAGATAAACAGTTCGAGCTTCAAGATTGGGCGATCGATAACGGTGATGCGAGATGAAGCCTATCAAGGTGAGATGTTGCATGCGATTTGATGGAAAAGTAAGGTGGTCAGTAAGCTTGATGGCAGTGCGTCTGAAGTGGTTGTTGTTGATGGCATGGTTTCATGACAAAGGACAAGGTAGTGAAGGCGGAGGGGTTTTCGGTGAAGGTGAAGAAAAAGCAGTGGTGATAAGAGTACAATGATAGGTGAGGGTTTGTGTTGAGAAAGATCAACAGAAGACGAGGATATGGGTGATGTTGTAGAAGAACGAGGAATAACATAAGGAGGAGAAGGAAGAATATGAAGAAATCACATAGATCTTTGCCTACTGATGAGTATGAGCAAAGATCAACTCCAGGTTGTTGCCTCATGGTCCTTGTCAAATTGGACCGAAGCTCTGTAAGAGCTTGGTTGAGATGAGCAACAACGCTCGAAGAGGAGCTCTAGAATATGCCTTCATCAAGAGTTGAGCACCATCATCACTCTCACGACTCCTATATAATTGTTGTCTGTGGTTAGCAAGGAAGAGCTGGTAGCCCTCATCTCAGGAAATGACACATCAGAACGATGGACAGGCAAAGGTCGAAGCTTTATGGTCGGTTGTAGATTGTCGTGGGAAGTGGGCATTGCGGGTGATTACCATGGGTAGTGGAGATAAAAGAGAGAGACTCTGAGGGGCGAGGGGATGGTGTGGATGACATGGTTAGATCGCCACAAAATGAGGGAGGTGGTTACGGTGTTAGTTGCAAGAAGGGTGGTTGTAGAGTCATTTGTAAGGGGGTGGCCCATGTGGAGGAGGTTGAGTGATCAACAGGGAGAGGAAGGGCGTTGGTCGTGGGGGTGACGGTTGGTGAGTGGGTTGCCAAAAATTGTGGTGTGCGGGAATGGTGTGGAGTAGTAGAGGACAAAGGGGGATGCTAGGTGGCGCATAGGAGGCGGCCACATGGCGGGGAGAAAAGGGAAAAATAATAAAAGATAAAAATAAAATAGTAATAATAAGAAATAAAATGAAAATAAAATTATAAATAAATAAATAAAAGTAAAGTAAATAAAATAATGTAAGTGAATAAAATAAATAATAATAAATGAGTAAATAAAGTAAATAAATAAAATAAATAAGTAGTAATTAAAAAATAAAAAGAAAATAAAAAATAAAAGGAAAAATAATAATGATTAAAAAATATAAAATAATAAAGAAAATGGTGGTGACATGTGGCAGCACAAGGAACTGCTACCTATCGCACCAAGAAAAATCATAAATTAATCTAAAGAAAAAAAATAAATAGTATAAGAGATCAAATCAAAAAGTTAGCAATACAAAAGTTGCTCGTCTCAAAGAGACCTACAACGTTTTGAAGGACCGAGACCAAAATAAATCCTTTGTTCAAAAAATAGTTTGGTGGTATCTTATAGATATAAAATACGACATTTTTGTCTTTTGTAATTTTTATTTCATTTTTAAAATAAGATAAAAATTAATATAAAGAAGAAGAAGAAATCACCTGGATCATCGTCTGAGGTTGAGGAGAATCAATGCTCGATTCCTGGTCGCTTCCTTGAGGTCCTTGGCAAATTGGTCCAAAGCTCGACAAGAACTCGACTGAACTCTGCAGCAAAGATGGAAGTGGAGCTCTGGATGATGCCTTTCTCAAGAGTTGTGTACCATTGTGGCTCTCACAACTCCTAGATAACTGTTGTCACCTACTAGCAAAGAGGAGTTGGTGGCCCTAATCTCATCAAATGGTGATTCATTTGATGGCGAGGTGGAGGCTGAAGCTTTATGGTTGGTTGCGGATGGCAATGATAAATGGGCATCACGAGCAGTTGCGATGAGTCATGGAGAGAGAGATATCATCATGAACGAGGGAAAGATGCAATAGGCATGGTTGGCTCGTGAATGGAAGGAGGTGGTTCTGGTGGCAGTTACGAGGGGGGTTGTTGGGGCAACAGTTGCGAGGGGGGTGGGCCAGGCAAACGAGGTTGTACAACCTACAGCGAGAGAGGGGCGTAGGTTGTGGGGGTGTTGGTTGATGAGTGGTTCATCGGAGTTTACGAGGCCTAGTGATGGTGCAAAGCAGGAGAGGAAAAAGGGGGACGCCACGTGGCCCGTGTAGGAGGCGACCACATGGCAAGAAGAAAAGAAAAATAATAAAAGCTAAAATTAAGAAGTAAAATAGTAATAGTATTAAAAAATAATTAAAATTAAAAACTATAATAGAAATAATAAATAAAGAATGAATAAATTAATATTGTAAATAAAATAAGTAAATGAAATAAATAATAAAAAATAAGTAAATAATACAAACAATTAAAATAAATAAAACTAAGTAAATATGTAATCATAAATATAAAAAATAAAAAGAAAATAAAAAATAAAAAGGATATAAAAGAATAATGATTAAATAAGATAAAATAATAAAATAACGAAGACAATGCGGGTGACACTTGGCAGTTTTGCTCCTAGAAAATAAAAAAAATAAATCAAAATAAAAATATAAAAGAAATAAAAAAAGGTCAAATCAAATTTTGATCAACACAAAAGTTGCTCGTACTGATGAGATCAACGGCTTTTATGAAGGGCCAAAAATAAAAATAAATCATATGTATAAAAAAGAATTTCGGTAGTATCCTATTGATATAAAATACTACACTTATATCGTTTGCAATTTTTTTATCAGTTTAAAATAATATAAAAATTTAAATACAATCTTATAAAATATAAAATAAATATTTACAACTTAATCTATTTTTTTGGATTTTTAACATAAAGATAAAACAAATAAAATAAAGAGGACATATGTACAATATAAAATAAGGGCCCAAATCCTAAGTTTTATGTACAAACTCTGATTCTTTTGAATTGATCTTGTTTTGGAGGTAATTGGATGTACATTATCTAAAAACTGAGGTACGCTCCATAAGAGACTATATGTGAGAGTTATTCACGTTTAAAAGTTTTAGTCTCAAACAAGGGTTGAGAATCTATTGGGAAATTTTACAAGTTAGAATTTTTTGATATTTTTCTTTTATTAGTAGTATTAATATGTACACTATAGAGTTGATTTTATTCGATTATGAGTTAGCAAAACAAGGATAAATATGGTATAATATAGGTGAAATTTACGAGGGGATTCAAGCTTCTTGTTCATGCAAATATTAATTCTAAGTACGTAAATGGTAAAAATGAAAAATAAATGGAGAAATGTTGCTAATTGCTCCAAAACGAAGCTCTATTTTAAACTTTTAGAGTGATAAATCACATATTCATCAACCCATTATATTTCAAAATTGCTAAGCCCCCTGCAACTAAAATGAAATGCAAATGTGTAATGATTTTGGGTTCCACACCAAGGTCACGAACAAAAGTTGAAAATGGAGCTCGACTCAACCTATGGATTAATTATTTGGCAGAAACTTATTGGAAATTTGACTTAAGACCTAACAAACTTTTAGTTTCACAAGTCGCTTCTCAGGTCGCCTCAACAGTTAGGACAAAACATGTCCTCAAGCATAAATTTTGATTGCCACGAATCTTATTTGTATTACGTAAGTGAAATATAGCTCTCCTCATCAGATATGATAAAAACACAACCTACTCTAAAATGGTAACCCTAATTCATAGTGCAACTAGCTCAAGAAGATGGGGTAGAAAAGAGAATGGACAATGGCAAGTGTAGTCACATATCCTTGTATCTTGACTAGAGCAACCAATTCTCCAGCTACATGCTTCCTTGGTATTAGACTTTAAAACATATGCTTGTCTTATTCACATTTTTCTCCGACGAGAATTTTTATTTTTTATTTACTTTTTGCCATCTAACTTTTTGGAGATTATCTACCTTTTTTTGAACTTATGCGACATGTACATAAGGAGTTTTTCTTCTTGAGAAAGTAGACTATCCCTCTTTAGAAGCTTTATTGCAATACACAACATCCCGTCATTAGACGTCAACACCACTAGACTAGGTTGAGACACACCAGCGAATTATTGTGACTGTGAATGTTTCCATTCGCGTGATTCAACAACCTAAGGATTCTACTGCCTCACCGCCTCATCAATGAAGAGCTACATGCAAGGTGCTTGTCCAAGTTTGTTTACTATCTAAAACACTTGTAAGTATGAATAAAATATACTACATAGACCAATCAAGATGACATGTGAAGATAGTCTTGTGGACTAAAGAATTAAGTCACAAATCCTGAAATGTCTCCACTCTAGTTCCTTTAAGGATTCTCTATAATTAAGTAGATTAAGGTCAAATCAAGTTCATCCTCGGTTTCTATTCATAACTTGGTTCAGAATCCACTAACTATCCATTTTGCATATGCAAGTTATGAAAATGAAATACATATATTATGAAATGCATATGAATCAATTGCTAAATGTTTTTTTAATGAATGCAAGGATGATGAGCAAGGGTAAATAAACCTTTTTTATTTTTTTCAAAAGTCTTTTGTCATACCAACTTATTTACAATAATTACATAAAGGTATTAATTTACAAGGATTTTACAAATTTACACAATATTATCATACAAAATTTATAGATTATATACAATTTACATATTATACAAGTATGCAATTATACATGAAATTTTCAAAGAGTTTTTTTTACCAATTTTACCCATCATGTAATAATTGCATAATATATACAAAAATACATGAAATTATGAGCTATGGGTAAATTATATATTTAATATAACTCCCCCTAAACTTTACAGGTGTTATGTGCCTAGAGCACAAGAAGCGAAGAAAATACATAGCTCGTGCTAAGCGTAGAAGAGTGAAAACAATAGAAGTATAGATGTCGACATGCCCCCCTATACTTAATCTATAGTTAGGCTAAGTGTAGAATAAGAGAAAAAATGGGGCAGTCGAGGTCAAGTGGAGAAGTGGATGAGTATATACACATGACGGTAATCAGTCCCCCTAATACTTAGGACTTAGTCAACATTAGAATAGGGTAGGAGTGGGTATGAGAACCGATAGGCTGGGATATATACATGGAGAAAATGAAAAATAATAAAAGGAGAGACTCGGTTCACTCTCCCCCTATACATAGGATCTAGTCATCTGAAGTATAACCATAAAATGGAAGACATGGTATCCGGGTGAGTGGTACGAATCACTTAGGAGGGAGGGTTATAGGAAGAAGACTACGCAAGATAAGGTAAGAATGTACAAGGATTGGAAGGTTTGTGACAAACCTTCTTGCGTTTACAATAATGTGGGGAATATACAAGTGTGTCTCTGTCAGAATCGTCCTTAGATGAATAAAAATAATGAGGTGAAGTTTTCTTCCAATGAGGGTCGATACACAGCTACCTTCTCAGATAAGTCTTAAGAACAACAGAACTGAAATCACTCTTATAAATCATCTCATACAGACCCAACGAGGAATCCTCAAAATATCCCTTCTCTGGTATGTTGAAAGAAACTTTCGTAGTCAATTTCTAAAACTTAAAGCATACAAAGGGAGAGTAGAGTGACATACCATGAGCGGTTCGGGGGAACTCCATGAGGAATCAATTCTAGACTTATTCTCATTGGATAACTGAATAGAGGATGGACCAACCATATGTTTGGAAATTGTCAATTTGGTCTTGGTTGTCTCCTTTGTTGAAGGTCAGAGATGTTGTACGGTGCTGACCTTGTGTTCCGCATCAGATGAGTCTCCATATAGATTGTAATATTCCTGAAGAGTGAGCACACATATCAGGTATGTGATAATGATCTCACTAGGATTGGAATTAGTAGTATCGAATGTCGGTTCATCGAAATGGTCAAGATAACCAGCAAAATTCATGTCTGAGTGCTTGTGTAGAAGTCGTGGATGTGTGGGGAGTCTCTAATCCAGTGGTTGACTCGAGAGTCGGTATCTCAAGTGTTGTAGAGAGGTGGGACTCATCTACCTTTAGATGGTCACAACACACAGCAGCTATGAGGGTTGCTTCTGGTTGGACAATGTCTTCGAAGTTCATGGTCAGTTGTGTTGGACATGTGAGCCCACGGCGAGCCATTATGCAATAAATGTTATTGTGAATATCATTCCCTGATCTGAAATGAAGAATAAATAATTTGCATAATAGGTCCCTCTGTACAATTAGGGTTATGTACCATGGCTATCTTAATGATCATACAGCTGTTGATTCAATTATTGAATCATAGAGGCTGGTGCTTGGATGAATATCTAAAGGGTTAGATTGAGGACTCATCAAGCACCGTCAAATGATTGTTAAGATGTGATCTCCAGCCTGAGTAGGAGATGGCAATCCTTTTCTCACATACGCTGATATCTGACCGACCTCTTGATGCAGGTCCTCTGCATAGGAATAGAGATTCGTAGGTGTCAGATTAGTTAGGTCAATGGGTTGACTTAACGAGATCGAGATAACCAAAGTCCTATGTTGAATGCTGTCACAGCATAGGCACGCATCCTCTGACCGGAGACAGATGTGTTACTATATGTCTGAGTGTGTACATTTGGCAGACCAATAGGTTGATGACCTAACCAAGGTCTATACACCGGCGCGCTGGTGTGCATATAAGGGCATCTGAGTAATACGATCTCTCAAAGGGATCATACAGGTTCACTACTGAACCGGAAGACATGAGCTCACTCATGAGATATTGGGAAGAATCAAATTCCGTGCACGGTCGTCTCGCATTGGAAGCTTGACTGAATTTGTAGGTTTGATATATACTTTTGGAAAGTATATGATCAAGACCTAGGTATGATATATGCTTTTGGAAAGTATATGATCAATACCAAATCCCAATGATCAAATGAGAAACTTAGTGATCAAACCCTGAAGAAGATAGTGTAAAATTGATCTTGATCTTCGGGTTGACCATGGGTCTTCCAGTATGCAGGATGTACAGGTATTGGGAATACCTGAAGGGTGATGTGATCATAAACGATTGTATATCCATGACGCTTCCATTCCGAGGGAGTGATGAAACATGTCTGGATTTTAGTGACTCCTTCCAGTAGAGAAGCAATCTGATCTTAGTCCAAGTGTTGGACATTGGTCTGAATGAGATTCAGATTCAATGAGAAAATTGGATTTGCGGTCTTGATTTTATCAAGCATCTGTGGGAGGTTCGTACGATCTGGATTTGAGACGAGATCTCAACATCCAAGTCACTATACGTGGAATAATACAATCACCCTGTCCTTATCTCCAAGTATCCGCGGAGAAAGCACATTATTCATGAAAGGGTTCATGAATAATTCTTTTGATGAAATATCCAAGCAAGGACTTGATGATTAAATGAGATTTAATTATCAAGTTTGATATGAATATAATTCATATTGTGAAAATGATCATCTAAGATAATTAAATGGGATTTAATTATCAAGGATTAAGAGAATGTGGATAACACTATCCATGATGTATGTGTATTATAAATATGATTTATAATATACATATATAAGAGAGAGAATTTATGTGAATAGCATTTGTTAATTGATAATGTGGATTAGATTCACATTTATTAATTAATTGGATATGCAATTTACTAACTAGTTTGGGTTGTGAATATGATTCACATATTATTCAATGGCATGATTGAAATATTCACAAATTAATTGGGAATTAATTTGGTGAATATTTTTGTGAATACAAAATTAATTAAGGAATAATAAGATAAATAAAAAAGGAGCCATCCCCCCCAATTTTAGGGAGGTTGGTTGACTCTATTTTTTATTTATCACATTATCTCTTAATTAGTTAATGTTAAATTAAATTATGTTGATAATGTTGCAACATTTTTTAATTTAAATTAATGTTGTTGGTTTTAACCAACAACAATCATAGCCATTGATTTAGCATGGACCAAGCATAGCCCTTGGATCCATGTGTCCCATGGATTGAGATCCATTGGACCCTAAACTAGTATAAAAGGAGGGCTAGGGTAGCCTTTCCAAGTTACAACAACAACATTCTTGAGTTGAAGAACTCTACTCTCTCTCTCTCTCTCTCATTCTCGTGGCGTCTCCCTAATATTCAAGTGGCCGTCCACTTTGTGTATTAGGAAGGAGATCATTTTGCTACGCCTCGACGCTTGGATCTTCGTCAAAGGATTGCGGGAAGGACACGACTCATCATCGTGCCCGCAAGCGCATTCTCCGTGGGTCGGACTTAAGATAGGAGGATCTCTACTTTGGGATCTCGCGATCACAACCACGCTTCAAGAGGTATTCTTTATACTTGGTGGTTTGATGAAACGATCCGAGAAGTGTTCTCGTGATCATGTGGTTTCATCTTTAGTTTTAAAAAATTTTAATTTCCGCTGCATCTAGCGACTATTGCGACTAGTTGCTCCGATTGCATATGATGCGATCGACACGCTTCCGTGATGCGCTTAAGGATACTCAATATCCTTCAAGTTGGTGTGTACCCAATGATGGAAACTCGATCTCCCTAGTCTTGCAATCTACAATCACCTTAGACATAGCTAAGAACGACTTCCCAAAAATAATGGGTTACTAGATGAACTCTCCTCGGTGCTCAATATCATTGACCTTAAAGTCCACTATGAGTGGAGAACCTCAGAAAGCAATGATCAATGGAATAATTCCTCTCAATCATTTTCTGGATCGATCAGCCATCTAAACGATTGCTCTCAACTTTGTAATTATTCCTAGTGTGTGCTTGTCAGACAGGGATGCCAGGAAGATGTTCACAGACGAGTCACCATCATTTTTTATTTTGTGTAAATATGATGTCTTTGATATCACATTCAATGCTACGAAATCGCTTCACTCTACGATACTTGGTATTTCTCCCCATTACTAAGGAGGTGGTCACAAACACTAGATGTATTTTGTCTTTGTTCTCTTATTGCCCAACCTCTTGTGAAAGAATCAATTCCTTACAAATCTTTTGAGTTCATGGAAGTCATCCACGGTCTTTATTAAGGGAAGCTTAAGAATTAGTTCCTTAGTGATGGCTTCTCTACGGGTAGGATCTAATATTTTTAAACCATTTTCATTTATTATTTTTATGATATTTTGTGATTTTTTATTTTTTATTGTTTTTGATAGTGGAAGGAGAAGTATGGGAATGTACAGACTCTAGATTAGAAGGTAAGTGGTTAGTAGAAGAGTGAGGTAGAATGGACTCCAGCTTTACACAGTGTGCAGGTTCCCTAGTGTCCACTCAGTTTTCAACTTCAAATCCACTTATTTCCTTTTAAGATTTCATACCCAAGCTCATAGAAATTGAGTGTAATATTTTAGTGACTTCTTCCAACTTGTTAGCAAAAGATTAATTTTTTGCAATATGTTTAGAAATGTTATCGTCTGAAAAATTCTAATGTCAAATCAAAGGAGAATTCTGCTCAATTAAAGGACGTTGTTGAGATCTTGAAGTCTTATACTCAACATACTTGGACTATGGCATGTAATGTTGGGTAGTGTATGGATCAATCAGATGGCAGATATTAGTCAGGGCCTCATTTGGTGTAGTCAATAAATAGGGGGCTCGTAGATCGAGATCATGGGTCCAGTCCCCTACCTATGTAGGTTTTTCCAAATGTGTGGTATGAGGGTTGATCAACATGTGTTTGTCATTAAAGTCAATCAAGTCTGGAAAATCGTGAGGTGCAAAACACTCTCAATTCATGGTGTTCGATCGACCAAATTGTACCCAAGGTCAAGTCAGGATGTGTATGTATGAATCGTTTACTCGTCGCATCATTCAAATGAAAAGAAAATGAAGTATGTTGGGGCAGGTAATTCCACCAATTATTCATCTCAGTAGTGGATTTTTAATGGTTCTTTAATTTCAACAAGCTCCTTAGAATATGGTGAGTCAGGTCATGAAGGAAGTAAATTTGGATTGTTAGAATGTGGAGTTGATGAGAAATGAGAAGAAGTGGAGACTTCAGTCAAAGTCTTGACTTCATAATCGAGGTGAGGCAAAACCTACCACAAGTAAGGTTCTCCAATAGATGGTGGAGGATACATGGAAGAAGAAGAAGGTGATGACAAGCGGTATATAGTCAAGGAGGAGAGACTAGAGATCAGGCAATGGAGACTACTGACCTGACATATTCGAGAGAGGAATGTATGTAGATGGAGGTCAAAAATGTGCAAGTCCACTGAAGGTTAGACACACAGACAAACACAAAACTAACGCAAGAGAAAACCCCAATTTCACTAACTCAATATAATGATGCTCTCAAAGGTCTGACCGTCATCTTTTTGGTTTATGTTAAGTGATAAAGCAAGATATGAAGTCATTCACACAAGATTTAGATGTGGGTTTAGGGCACTATCCTATGGATGCTGCCTCAATTCTCAACAAGAAATAAAAAATGTACAAATTAATGGGGTTTCTCTCCTGCAAATAATGGTCAATTTTAGTCAATTTGTTTTGTTAAAGTCGCATTAGTAGTCCTGATATTAAGTTAGATTACCATTGAATTAGATCCACCACACAAGGCAGACCTAATGAGCAGTCCCGATTTCCATTTTACGTAAGTTGTTAAATCATGGGGAAGGGAGTCGAGAGAAGTTGATGCCATGATAAAATCAATGATGCATGCCTTGTTCAGAAGACATACAATGATCCATGCACTCTATATGCAAAATGCAATACAAAATTGAAAATTTTTATGCTAGATGAAATGCAAGTTAGAAACCGTGCCTACAAGAACATCTATTAGTTAGGAAGAATGGGAATTAAATTCTACAAGATAGAATGTTTTAGGTGCGTATTATTAAATGTGAATGTACGCTCCTTGATTTTACATGCACAAGAATATATGACCAAATAAAGCTCTACTAGTCGCATGTGCTAGTCTAACCTAAGAGTCACTCAAGTTGTGCCCCACACTCACCAGAGAGTGAAACAGGTCTCGACACACCACAAAAATAATGTCCCCAACCCTTGTACAAACACGAGTTCCCAAACGGAATACACTAGAAGTGTCGAATTATTACAAATAAATTACAAAAATTAAAATGAATGAGGAAAATAAATTCCTAGAATCTACACTCTCTCACAACTCGATTCGATCTTAATTTTAATGCGGATATTTCATTTGACTTAATTCCTATAAAAGTCGGCCTCTAATGCTCTTGAGATGCTCGACCACCTAAGCGGTCGCTCCATCACATCGGGTCCGTCGGACAAAAAAAATGATGGTCATATAGATGTAAAAATTAAATAAATAAATAAATAAATAAATGGATAAATGCAAGAAAATAATCAGAGTGATAAATACTAGAAAAACCAGGGGTCAGACTACCCGTGGGTGGAAAACCTACAAATGAAATTTCCTAAGAATCAACTTAAATCGTGCCTCCTCGGCAATGGTGCCATTTAAATAACCCTGAAATATCCTCACAAACTATGTGGACTTAACAATTAAATTATACATTCTATGTAGGCAAATAGTAGTAATCAAGACGACCACTTAATTAATTTCTTATTTGAAGCGAGTGGTCAATTTATATTTTACATAGGCAAGCCTATGGTCGAACTATAAGAGATAGCTCTATCTTTTAGTTGATTAATAGCTGATCTAGAATTTAGGCTTTTAGAGAAGCAATCTTTATAATATTTTTATACAATGATCAAATGCCATGCGAATTCGGGATAATTTATGTATTAAAATGCAATTTTTGATAGAATCATGTCCAAAAATCCTCAAACCTGGACAAAAGATGAAAAATGATGAAATTAATGATGTACATGTTTTCGAAATTTTCTGATGCAAGAAGAATTAATGATGGATGCACGGTGCTTTTTCGTAAATTAATTTTAATATATAACATACCAATTTATTTCTTGAAACTAAAATTATCCTAAATATGTCTAAAATAGAGGAATCTAGGAAAATTAATAGATACTAAATTTTATTAATCTTGCATCCATTACAAATTAATCACTAAAATCAATAATTATTTTATCACGACTGCATTATGCGAGCAAATACCATGAAATTCGAACATAATATATAACATACTAAAACCTACCTACTGTGATTTTTGGTAATTTGTGGAGCAATGATTAATATAATATCAATTTAGTAACTCGTATTGGATAAATTATGAAATTTTCAACCAATTAAATTTAATTAAATAAATAATAGCTCACAAAAATATTATCATCATCCAAAATGGTAAAGCATAAAGTGTTCTACAATATGCCAATTTGGAAATTAAAAATTGATGCGAAATGAAGGTTCAAATTGACATGTAAATGGAGGAATCTAAATACAATATAAATTTAAAATAATATAAAAAGAAATGTGAGAACGAATGAATTTGCAATTACTGAAGTAGGGGATTCTGCATGCAATTTACCCAGTAGTCACATGCGATACATGTGATATCTAACTGGTCGGGGTTCTTTACGATTTATGGTTCTTCAGGGCGCTTGAATGCAATTGATCCGCAACCCTCGTGCCTCGCACATGAGGGGGATGGGGGAGGGGGGATCTTTTTGTGAATAGGAACTTGTAGGGAGTTCAAAAGCAATATTTCCAGCCTTCACATGCCTCCATGTGATGTGGGGATGAGGATGAAGTAACATGCGGGCGGTGTGATCATCGAGGTGGAGATGGAAGCTCGATGCAGATCCGTGGCTCGTAGAGATGAGGTAGAAGAAATAGAGGCTCCACGTCGGTGGTGATAAACAATCCTAATTACGGGCAACGGAGATGTCTAAGACAAAGATGCATTGCGCTCCTGCAACTGAAGTGGATGAGGCAATGAAAGAAGGAGCTCTAGAGCTCCTTTAAAATCTCAACTTGTAGGCAATAGTAATTTCTGTAGAAGTGACAGCCGCCCCGCACCCTATGTTAATTCAGTCAATTTAATGTCCAAATTAATTTAAAGTCGTTCGTTGCAGTCGGATACGAGGGGTGAATCAAAAACCACTTATCGATTAATGTGAAGTTAATTTTAAGCGGCAATATTTTTTTACTTGGTGGAAGTCCAAGGTCGATCTCAGGGAGGCATCTGTCTCCTTAGGTGAATTTAAGCAAGGATCCAAGTGTGTGATTTTCAAGGAGTAATTTTTTTTGGTCTTTTAAAATTTGCTATGCAGACTTTATGGAGACAATGCAGGCCAATTTCAGGTTCAATTTAATTATGATATCAAATGAGGTCCAAAAGTTATGAAAATTGACCAGATGATTAATGGTGATGAAAATGACTTACACTAATTTTTTCGGAATTTTTCGACTCTAAATAAATTTCCTGTGAATTAAATGAATAGACAGGGTGATTTTCAGTATTTAATTTTTAATAAATATCAAACCACAATTTTTCCAAGAACTAAAATTTTCCTAGGTGGCTCTAATGAGAAGGGACCTAGGAAAATTAACAGAACTTAATTTCACTGTGAAATGAATTAATTAAAATTAATCTCAGAAAATCACTCAACAATTTATTTAGGCCTCGATATGCGTGCAAATGCTATGAAATTTTTATGGTATGTTAAAAATGATGTCCTTAAGCTACTGCAAATTTTTGATGAATTTTGGAAGCACAAAGAATTAACTATAAATCAAAAGGTGTCACTGGGCAAAATATGTCAACAATTCACCAATTAATCATTAATAATTCAAATGAACTTACAAAAAGATGACAAGTGGACCAATAGACAGAGGACAAAATTTCCAACAAAATGCAATTTTTAGAATTTCAAAATGATGTAAAATGCAATCTAGGGATGCGTGTAAACACAGGGGCGTAAATGCAATACAGGAAATTAAAATTACAATAAACAAATATGTAGACAGGGACTAAAATGCAATTACCTATAATGTGGGAGACTCTTGTGCAAATTCTCCACAGGGAACGTGCTCCTCACGTGGGGTCTGCTTCACAGGGACCTCTTTGCAATTTTGGAAAGCTCCAGGGGCTTCTGTGCAATTTACCCAGGCCGCACGTGCTCCTCACGTGGGCGGCCTAGGCTCGGAGGGCTGCGGTGGCTCGGAGCGAGGTTCGGGCTCTCTGGAGGTCCGGAGTGAGGCTCAGAGTAGGCTCGGGTTGTCCGAGCCTAGGCTTGGTCTTCGTCGACGTGGCGGGCTGTGGGCCTTTGGATCAAGATCGATCCAAAGGTTGGCGATGTAGACGCGTGGCGATGTGAGGACCGTTCAGATCTGGGAGGCGATCGATGGTTGGGAACGGTCGCGTTGAGGGAACGCGTGGCGATGTGAGGACCGTTCGATGGGGTGATCGAACGGCAGCTGCTCGTCCTCCCCGACGATCCTCCGCCGCCTGCGGAGGAGAAAGCGGGGCTCCGGCGGTCGGGATGTAGCTCTGCCCATCCTTCCTCGAGGTGCTGAAGCTCTCCGATCTGTCGGAGATAGCCCTGAAGCTTCGCGGCATGGAGGCCGAGATGATGGTGGTCTCAGGAGCGTCGGAGAGTGCCCCGGTGTCTATGTCGATGAAGCTCGATGGCGTCTCCGGCGAGCTTCCGTTCAGTGAGAAGCCAAGTACCTGCAGGGGGTTAGAATAGATAGCCGAGGCGTGCGAGTGCTCGTGGAGAGATGTAGATGGTCGGCGAGGCCTACGGTGAGAAGGAGGTGCGCTGAAGATGAGCTCCGGCCAAATGGCAGAGCTGTTGGTCGGAGTAGTGCGAGAGGCGTCGTCGGAGTGTGTAGATGGGACAGCGAGGATGGGAGCTTCGATGCGAAGCTCGTAGAGGTGGATTGGAAGCAAGAAGGTGGCCGGTGGCGGCGAATAAAGTCAGAGAAGTCGGAGAAAATTAAGAGAAAGATCGGACGATGGATGGAGGGATCTACCTGTGAAATGGAGCTCAGGTTTGAGCTCCAGGTCGTCGCTCGAAAGTCGTTAGGTGGCCTGAGCTCGCGCAGCTCGCGGATGGAGGCTGCAGCACGGTGGTGGCGGCCGTGGATCTCGCCGGTGTCGAATCCCCTTCTTCGCTCAACGATTCAACGAATTGCTGTCACCAATTGGTAGGTCGGAGCTCAGGGAAGCTCTCTGGAGTGGCGGATAGGGGTGAAGTCGGCCGGTGAGGGTGTATTTATAGGTTGAAGGTGGTGGGTTGGCTGGTGACGAGGCGAGGTTGGTGGTCGACGTGGGGCGACTCTGGTGGGAGTGGTGGAGCGTGAGGTATACGGCGAGGGAGAGGGACGAGTGGGTGACGTCGTGGGGGTGTCAGCGGTGGAAGAGGGAGGCTGACGTGCAGCCGGAAATAGAAAGGGGGCACCCCTCCCGCAAGGCAAGGGACGTGGGAGAGAGGGGCGCCCGGAGGTAGGAGACGAGGTCTCCACCGTTGGATCTTGTGATCCAACAGTGGGGATCAAGGGAGAGCTGGTCGGGTAGGATTAGATCTGGGGCGCAGAGATGATGGGCTGCGATGGAGCCACGTGGCGCGCTGCTAGCAAAGCGCGAGCGAACGGCCTGGATGAGGAGATGATGTTGATCAGAGGGCCACGATTCGTTGGAAGAAGGGCGGCTGCGATTGAGAGATCAAGGGTCTGATCAAGCGGCGTAGATGCTGCCACGTGGAGGGCTTTGGTGAAAGCGCGAACGAGCGGCGTAGATCAATGCAGGAGATGATCGGATGGTCCAGGCAAGGGGCGTGCGTGGAAAAGGCTGGGCCGTTGGATCTGAAGCGAGATCCAACGGCTGAGGACGCAGGCGGATGAGGCGAGGGGAAGCGGGCCGCGTGGCGCAACCAGAGGGCGCCACGTGGCCTGCTGTGAGTGGTTGGTGAAAAATACACTTGTAGAGAGAAGAGGGGACCGAATTTGGAAAAACTCAAAACATGAAAGTTGTAGATCTCGATGAGATCTACAAGTTTCATGTTGACCAAAGACGGAGATGAGGTCAAATATGATACATAAATACAAGGATACATAGATATACATAGATAGTATACAAAGTGGCCCAAAAACCCATCTTTCTCATACAAGCTCCCAATTCAATGAAATTAGTCTCATTTTAAAGGTCTTTTAATGTGTAGTATTCTAAGAGTAAGTAGACCTAATTCGTAGTTTGCATGAGGGCTTTATTTGCATTCTAATGTACATGGGTTCTCAGGCTTTATTGGCTTAATTTACAAAGGGGATTTTTGGCCTTTTTCCCTATATTATTAACTAAGGAGTACATATTATAGAGAAGAGGTTATTTTAGTGCATGGGTATTATACAGGGGATTTTTGGCTTCTTATTTAAATGCAAATGAGCTGCTAAACTGCATGAGTTATGAATATATGCATGAATGCTATTTATGCAATATAAGGGGAAATATGCCTCTAATTTCTCGGGAACAAGGCTCTATTTTTGACTTTTGGAGTGATGAATCACAGATTCATCAACCCCCCTATACTTAAACCTTGCTCGTCCCCGAGCAACTAAATGAAATGCAAGAGTGAAATGAGATTGGGTTCCATACCAAGGTCATGAACAAAAGTTAAAAAAAATAGAGCTTGACTCGACCTTTGGATTAATCATGTGTTGGAACCTTATTGGGATCTGAGTTTAAGACTTAACATACTTCAAGTTCCACAAGTCTTCTATTCAAGACTCCTCAACTCACCTAATCAGAACAAGTCTACATACACAAACTCTAATGACCATGAATCTTTTCATGCAGTGTAAGTGATATATGACTCCCCACCTCAGAAGTAACAAAGAAACAACCTCCCCCAACCTGGTAACTCTAATGCCTCGGTCTAGCAACTCTTTCCTCGAGAAGCGGGGTATTCCCTTCTAAGTTCAAGTTCAACCGGCTCAAGAAGAGGGGGAAGAAGTATAGACTTTTGGGAGCTCAGCCAGTGTAGCTAAGTCTCCCGCTACAAGCTTCATGAGATGTAACATGGTGACCATAAGCTTTTTCTTTTCTTGACTACGTACACTCCGGTGGGGTTATTAAATTTTCAATCCGACCCACCACTTTTTTGGAGTTCTTTTTGGCATTTTTTTTCAAAATGCCTCTGTACAACATATCTACATGGTGCAGCATATATACAAGAAATTTCCTCTTGAGACAGTAGACTATCCCTCTTTTGAAGCTTTATTGCAACCCACTGCTTCTGTCTTTAGCCTTCATCACCACTAGGCCAAGTTGAGATGCACTTCCTTCACTAGAAGAAGAAGAGAGGTTCCGCCTAGAAGTACTACCCTTATATGCTACCCCAAGCTAAAGGAAACTGCCTCCTCATCACCTCATCCGTAGAGAGCCATGTGTAAAGTGCTGGTGCACGTCAAGCCATTGTCTCTAGGAGTCATGTGTGTGTTGTTAAGTGCTCTACTCAGGCTTGTCAAGATGACATATGAACATAGACTTGCAGACTTAAAGAATGAAGTCACCTGACCTGAAAAATCTTAACTCTAGTTCCTATAAGGTTCCTCTAAAATTAGGTGGATTAAGGTCAAATCATTTCCATCCTCAATATCTGCTCATAACTTGGTCCAGAACCCACTAGCTTTTCACTTTGCATATGCAAAGTATGCAGATGAGATGATATGTCATGCTATGAAAATGCAAGACTCTTTTTCTTTTTCTTGGATGCAGGTATAATATGCATGAGTAAATAAGAAGCCTCTTTTCATTATTTAATTATTATATATATATATATATATATATTTTTGATTTTTACCCACCCGTAATTATTGTAAAATATATACAAAAATACGCGAAAGTACGAGCTATGGGTAAAGTATATATGTAATATATACACGCCCCCTATACTTAGCGTGTGCTATGTCCTCAGAGCATGAAGAGTGAGGAAAAAGACATAGCTCGTGCTAAGCGTAGGAGAGCCAAAAGTAACAAAAAGTATAGAAGTCGTCTCGCCCCCCTATACTTAGGCTCTGGCAGCCTAAGTGTAGAAGAAGATAAAAAATGTGGCGGACGGGGGAAAGATGAGATGTGGGTGAGTATCAATGCGGGCATTGGTCCCCCCTATACTTAGGCTCAGGTCAGCCTAAGTATCGGTAGGAAATGAGTATGAGGACCAATGTGATCTGGAGAATGTACAGTGAATCGACTCGGGTGACTCCTCCCCCCCCTATACTTAGGATCTGGTCATCCTAAGTATAGTCCAAGATAATGGTTCGATGATGTGGGGAGGTGTTTACTAGCATCGCGGGGGTAAAGGATAGGATGTACAAGACTGATGGTATACACAGATGAGTTGGTGTGAATCTTTCAAGATGCTGCTTGATGGCTGGAGTTCATTGCTGCAAGGTCTCGTACGCGGCTTGAGGTGTATCTGCTGTATCTGTCTCGCGCATGAATACAATCTCCTCCACATGGACTAACTGTTCATTTGATTCGACGAAGTGCTTCAACAGCTGCCCATTCACTAGGAATGTCGGTGCGTCATCTGCGAGATCTGAGATCTCGACACATCCACTATCCTGCACCGTACGGACGACAAATGGTCCCGTCCACTTAGACTTTAACTTGCCTTGGAAAATCTTCAGCCTAGCATTGAACAACCATACCTTCTGTCCAGGAACAAAGGTCTTTCGTCTGATATATCTATCATGCCAACGCTTCACCTTGTCCTTGTACACCAGACTGTTGTCGTATGCTCGGTTTTTGACTTCCACAAGCTCATTCAGATCCATGTCTCTCTGTTTTTGACCCAGGTGTGTGTTCCAGTTGACCTTCTTTATTGCCCATTCTGATTTGTGCACTAACTCTGCGGGCAAATGGCACGGCTTTCCGAATACCATTCGGAATGGGGAGGTGCCTAACGGTGTCTTGTAAGCCATCCTATACGCCCAGAGGACTTGATCTAAGATCTGAGACCAGTCCTTCCTGTCCGGGCGGACAAGCTATTGCAATATGGTTTTCACCTCCCTATTCGACACCTCAGCCATACCATTGGTTTGTGGGTGGTAAGGACTCGCGACACGGTGTTCGATGCTGTAGTCTTTCAGGAGTTTTTTCACCTCCCGATTCATAAAATGGCTACCCCCATCTGATATCATCATTTTGGGGATCCCGAACCTAGAGATTATGTTCTCTCTGATGAATTTACAGACAGTCCTGCTGTCTGCGGCTCGGGTCGGGATAGCCTCCACCCATCTGGACAGATAGTCTACCGCCAGAAGGATATATTCGAACCCGTGGCTGGCAGGGAATGGGCCCATGAAATCGATGCCCCAGGCGTCAAAGACATCACAAATGATGACCGGCTGCATTGGCATCTCATCCTTGGAACCAACAGTTCCTCCCATTCTCTGGCAAACTGGGCACGACTTCGCGAAAGTGGTGGCATCGCGAAACAGAGTCGGCCAGTAAAAGCCACACTGAAGTACCTTCCATGCGGTCCTCTTCCCGGAGTGGTGTCCTCCTGCCTCTAAGCTATGGCATAAAGAAAGGACACTCTGGTATTCCTCCTGAGGAATACAACGTCTCCAGACACAATCCGATCCTTCAAAGAAAAGGATCGGATCCTCCCAATGGTAGTGTCTAGCATCCGACTTTAGTCGGTCGATTTGGCTCTTGGGCCAATCCTCGGGAACTTTCTTGGAGACAAGATAGTTCACGATATTGGTGTACCATGGGAGTGAGTCGATAACAAAAATCGACTCGTCAGGGAAGGAGTCTCGAATCGGGGAAACCTCAGAAGTATTAAGATCTTCGAGACGAGAAAGATGATCGGCCACTACGTTCTTCTTTCAAGGTTTATCACGGATGTCCAAATCAGACTCCTGGATAAGTAAAATCCAACGAAGAAGACGCGCCTTCGCGTCCTTCTTCTCCATCAAATATCGTAGTGCCGTGTGGTCTGTGAACACAGTTACCTTGGATCCGATTAAGTGAGATCTGAATTTGTCCAAGGCAAACACTACCGCAAGCATTTCCTTTTCTGTAACTGTATAGTTACGCTGAGCAGAATCAAGCACTTTGCTTGCATAGTGAATTGCAAACGGGACGCCATCTCTTCTTTGTCCCAATACAGCCCCAACAGCATAATCTGAGGCGTCCGTCATGATCTCAAAAGGTAGAGACCAATCTGGGGCTTGTAGAATGGGTGCGTCCATGATCATTCCTTGTAAAATCTTAAGGCCTCAAGACATTTGTGATCTACAATAAACTCCGTGTCTTTGCCTAAAAGCTCAGTTAGCGGTCGGGCAATCTTAGAAAAATCCTTGATAAATCTTCAATAAAATCCGACATGCCCGAGGAACGACCGCAACTGCCTTACGTTGGTTGGTGGCTGGAGTCGTCTGATCACGTCCACCTTGGCAGGGTCAACCTCCATTCCTCTCTTGGAGATGACATGCCCCAACACTATGCCCTCCGTCACCATGAAGTGACTTTTCTCCCAGGAGAGCACCAGATTGACCTCACAACATCTTTTGAGGACTCGGTCCAGATTCCTAAGACAGGAATCAAAAGAATCGCCGTGGACCGAGAAGTCGTCCATGAAGACTTCCAGGAATTCACCGACCATTTCGGCGAATACAGCAATCATGCACCTTTGAAAAGTACCTTGAGCATTGCATAGCCCAAAAGGCATGCGCCTGAAAGCATAGCTACCAAAGGGGCATGTAAACGTGGTCTTTTCCTGGTCCTCCGGAGCTATGGCTACTTGATTGTAGCCCGAGAACCCATCAAGGAAGCATAAGAATTCTTTCTCCGCTAATCTTTCTAGGATCTGATCAATGAACGGTAGGGGGAAATGATCCTTCTTCGTCGCGGCATTCAAGCGTATGTAATCCACACAGACGCGCCACGACGTGGGTACTCTCGTCACGATCTCCTCTCCGTCCTCGTTGGTGGTCGTCTGAATTCCTGACTTTTTCGGGACAACATGGATTGGGGCCACCCACTTAGAGTCGGAGATTGGGTAAATGAAACCTGCGTCGCACCATTTTTCTATCTCTTTTTTCACAACCTCTCGTAAATTTGGATTCAACCGGCGTTGGAATTCACGAGAGGGTTTGGCTTCGTTCTCCAAGTAAAAATGGTGCGAACACAGAGCGGGATTTATCCCGTGGAGATCGGAAATGCTCCAGCCTATTGCCTTGCGGTTCTTCTCCAGGATCTATAGCAAGCGAGATTCCTGCTCCTTGGTCAATTGCGAACTGATAATGACCGGAAATTTCTTATCTTGGCTCGCAAGGAAGGCATATTTCAGGGTTGTGGGTAGAGGTTTGAGCTCAGGAATAGTGTGATCGTCTAAGAAGTCTGGCTCAATCTGATCTGATTCGGTGTTGGAAGTGGCTGGATCATGTTCTGTAATAGCTGCCACCAAGCACGGCTCTGGAGTCGGATCGTCAAAAGTTTCCATACAATCGGCAAATGCCTCGTCCGACTCGTCATCCTCATCTTCCGATTGTCCTAAGGATGTAAGGATTGACAGGCCCAACTGGGCCTCTACGTCATCGAAGATGTAGGGCGATGCAGGTTCAGAGCTGTACTTGTTCCTGAGGATCTCGCAGACTGACTCATGCTCTGGATCATCTTCAAAGGAGATGGACACATCGATGCTGGCTGGGTTCTGTCTCCATGGCCCAACTACGTCTACATGCTCACAGTCTGTTCCGGTAGAAGAGTACTCGGTGCTGGATTCGGAGTCCGGTCTCTGCCATCTCGTCTTCTTCATCTCAAGTTCCTCATCTCCGCCGGGAGTTTGGAACTGAATCTTCCCATTCTTATAATCAAATAAGGCCCCCGCTGTTCTGAGGAAGGGCCTACCTAAAATGATTTGGGAATCTCTCCAATTACGAGGGGTTTCCATATCCAGGACAGTGAAGTCCACCATGTATTCTTGTCCCTCGACTTTGATCACAATGTTCCTTAACTCTCCTTGGGACCTCTTAGTGGATTTGTCAGCAAACTGCAGAATAGCTCTAGATTTCCTAAGAGGTCCGAGATTAAGCCGCTCATAGAGGGCTGTGGGCATTAAGTTGATCGAGGAACCATTGTCCAGGAGAGTGCGTGCAAATGCGATGTCATCAACATGACTCACTACATAGTGTGCACCCATGTCTCTACGTTTTCGAGGAAATGAGTTCTTTATTGCACAAGTCATGGCTACTGATAAAACGTGTTTCTCAACACGGCTTTTGGTCTTCCTGCTAACCCTAGTAGGTGTGCATCTCACCTTAAGGTATTTTTGGAATGCAGGGGTCATTTTCACGAACTTATCAAAAGGGATTGTGACCTTGATGTGTTTATTGCAAAATTCAGCCATCTCAGGGTCATCTTTTTGGATTTTTTTGATTTTCTTCTTTCCACCCTTGAGAGCTCGGGGGAAAGGGATTATTGACTCCAACTCAGGTTCTGGAACTGAAATATTCTCATTAACCGCTGGAACTGAGTTCTTAACATGACTCTGACTCTGATACATACTCGGACTTGGACTCTGACCAAAAAGAAAGTGCTGAGGCGAAACCGGTGACGCTTCTTCCGCTTTTTCTGGACGATCCTCCTCAGATGGAGGTGCGGGCTCATCGGTGTCGTCTGATTCTACGTGGATGCGGGAATGCTGCTTCGAGGACTCAGATGTCCTCTTCTTCTGCTGGGGATGGTGGTGGTGCTGCTCCTCCTCTTCTTCCTCCGAATTCTCCTCAGGTAGATTCTCGGAGGCTCCTTCCTTCTGCGCCCTTGCCCGATCAGGTATGGTCACGGTCCTTCCGCTCCTGAGGGACATATGATTGACATTATTGTACGAAAGGATCTCATGTTCAGATAAGTAATTATCTGAATAATATAACTGATCTCTAGGTCGGTTCTGGCCCTGGTGTGTGCTGTTCGGGTTGGCCTGAACCTGTGCGGGGATTGGAGTCCTTGGTGCCATTTGTTGGTCCTGGGCACGAGAGACCCGATTGATGTCGGTTCTCATGTCCAGGTAGTCATTCTGCATTTGTTGGACCCTATCAGACAGGGTCTGGATCGCCAAGGTCAGGGACTCTAATTCGGTGGGCTGGGCTTGCTGCTGAGTGGATGCGGTCCTGTACTGGCCCTGCTGGCCGTGCCGATACTGCTGCTGATGGGACGGTGCTGGCCCCTGCTGGTAGGTGCGCTGCTGCGGCTGGTACCCCTGTTCTGGCCTGGACTGGTATCGCGGGACTGTGACGGGCCTGGTCTCTTGGTAGACTGGGGTTGGGCGGTGTGCCTGATCCTTCCCCATCTCGATTTGCCGGACTAGTGGGTCACGGCTATACCAAAGCCCGTTAATCTCGTATACAGGCGGAGGCTCCTCGTATTCCATTTCCACTGGTGGGGGTGCATGATGGTTCGGCTGGGTATAAGTCTGATCCCAGCTGCTCTGAGACCCCGGTGCCTGTTCCTGTACAAGATGGACTCGATGTACAGGTCCAGGTGGTGCAGAAGGGGCGGGTAGCTTGATCTTAGCTACCTTTTTAGAGAGTTCCTCCACTTTCTTGGGAAGGCTCGAAAGAGACTCCATCTTCGCGACTCTCTTGTGGATCTGCTCGACCATGGTAAGCTTGTCGGCTATCATCGCCATGCTGGGGATGAGGTCCTCAGTCAGATCTGCAACAGTCCTTCTAGTTGTCTCATTGGATAAGATTGAGGGAGACAACTGATAGGCCCTTGTGGCCTGTGACCTGCCGGTTTCCGCCATCTACTCTAGGATCTTCCATACAGCATGCTCGTTTTTGTTCAGATAGCTTCCTCCACAGGCGGCACTGACTAACCCCCGCATCTCTGGGGTTAAACCACAGATCAAGGTTCTGGACTAAGATCGCCTTTGAAATGCCGTGGCAGGGGCATTTCTGTACTAAGTCATTGAACCTGTCCCAAGCCTCATGGAACGGTTCGCTGGGTCCTTGAGCGAAGCTGGCGATCTTTGTTCTCATCTGATTAGTTCTACTGAGAGGGTAGAACTTCTTCAAGAAAAGGTCCTAGAACTGCATCCATGTAGTACATACCAACCCTAAGTTTTTCAGCCAATGAGCAGCCTTATCACCTAAGGCAAAAGGGGTGGCCTTCAGCCGAATATAATCTTGGCCAACATTGGGATGGCTAAGATTGTTACATACCAACTCGAAGTCACGGAGGAAAGTGTATGGTTCTTCATTAAGGTTTCCGTTGAACTTCGGAAGCAGACTAAGGAAGTGGGGCTTCAGCTCAAATGCCTGGGCGGGAACTGCAGGTGCCAACCAGTTCTGAATCTCGTTCTCCGCCGGGTTATAGGTATCAACCATTGGTCGGTCGATTCCTTCTGCTACCATGATCCGTCCCATCCGCGCCGTGAGATCTGCATTCCTCTATTCGGCTTCAGCGAGGCGGGCAAGAATCTGTTTTATTTGTTCCTCATCTGGTGGAACTTTTGGCGGCATCTCGTCCTCTAGTTCTGGGGATTGGAAAATAAGATCGGTGTTAGAGGGCAAATCAAGGAAGGGGTTACCGAGGCAATGATCTTCCTCGGTAATCTCGGGGGAGATAAAAGGGTTGGTTTGAGAGTAACCACCCTGAGCATGAGGGAACCAGGACTCAAGAGGGTCATGAGTCCTGGGTGGTCCAAGGTGCGCTTGGACCGAGAAAGACGAGTTACTTGGGGGACTCATAGAGAGATCAGTGAATAGCGCGTCGAGATCTCCCCAATCACTCATCTTGATGAAGAGGGAAGAAGATAGGATTTTACTCCTACATGAAGCAAGCAACAAGAACAATCTAGGACCCTGGGTTCACACTCAACACAGTGAAGGACTCAAAGTTGAGTCCAATTTATCTTTTAGTTTTTAAGTGTGATATTCAAGCAAAAATAGCAAGGATTACGCGGCCTAGAGGGAAGTCGGCTTAGAGCCGGATGCGTCTTCCCTGTTTATCCTGTCGCCTAAGATACCGCCGATCCTCCCTTTCTACGCTCCTATCCGGAGTGGGGACTCAATGACGTGCCCCTATCTAGATGCACTCAGGCGGAGGCTGACAAAGCTAGGCCTTGTCGCAGAGTACCGCTGGTTCGCCCCTATCTACCTGTGAAGGCGGAGGCTACTTGGTACTTGTCAATGAGTTTAAAAGTATCCCACTCGTGATATTTGCTAAGATCAGTTGGCTCGTGATATGGAAGGCGGGGATTTGGGCTCTGCCTTAAGGTGTTCACACACACTCAAGTACCCTTACTCAGCCTGAAAACAAGGTCGGGGATTAATCTCCCGCAAACAATTTTCAGATTTTATTCTCTTTTTTTTGGTCAATACTGTTAGCAGTCCCGATTTTTAATGTTAAGTTATCACTTCAATTAGTCCACCACAAAGCATGCCTATCGGACAGTCCCAATTTCCTGTTTAATTTAAGTGAGAAAATCAGAGGGGGAAATCGAGAAAAGCCGATGCACGAAAAATCGATGATGCTATGTTGAGTAGAGAATACTTACAGTGATCCCTTCGCCTTTTTTTATGCAGGATGCAAAACAGAATTGAAAACTTTACTCTACATGCAAATGCAAGCGATGAAAAGCCGCTCCTAGACAGGCAGTTCTATTAGCGTGAAGAACAGTTTAATTTTGACTAAGTACTGCGGTCTAAGTGCGTCTTTTAAGTGATTTGTGTGGTCCTAATGATTACGAGCACAAGCAATTCCTAGATTGGCTCGGGGAGCCGCTAGTGCAAGCTAAGTTACAATCACCCACACAACACACAGGGACACAGTTCCACTATTTTTACACACGCGAGAACCCAAATGGGAACCGCTGGAAATGATGCGAAAAATGTGGAAAATGATTGAAATTTACAAGTTCTCTCAATTCACTCAGAGAAAATGTCGATTCCTCGAAGCGTCTTCGACTCCTCGCGTTCCTCGCACAAAAATAATTTAGATGTCAGAGAGAGAACGACTCGAAACAATGCAAAACTTTAAAGAACGGAGAAATATTCACAAGAAAAACCGGGGGTCAGACTACCCGGGGAAAGAAAATCAAACACTCAAAAATTCACCAAAAATTAACCTAAGCCGTGCCTCCCCAGCAACGGTGCCATTTTGACAGCCGCCCCGCACCCTATGTTAATTCAGTCAATTTAATGTCCAAATTAATTTAAAGTCGTTCGTTGCAGTCGGATACGAGGGGTGAATCAAAAACCACTTATCGATTAATGTGAAGTTAATTTTAAGCGGCAATATTTTTTTACTTGGTGGAAGTCCAAGGTCGATCTCAGGGAGGCATCTGTCTCCTTAGGTGAATTTAAGCAAGGATCCACGTGTGTGATTTTCAAGGAGTAAATTTTTTTGGTCTTTTAAAATTTGCTATGCAGACTTTATGGAGACAATGCAGGCCAATTTCAGGTTCAATTTAATTATGATATCAAATGAGCTTCAAAAGTTATGAAAATTGACCAGATGATTAATGGTGATGAAAATGACCTACACTAATTTTTTTGGAATTTTTCGACTCTAAATAAATTTACTGTGAATTAAATGAACAGACAGGGTGATTTTCAGTATTTATTTTTTAATAAATATCAAACCACAATTTTTTCCAAGAACTAAAATTCTCCTAGGTGGCTCTAATGAGAAGGGACCTAGGAAAATTAACAGAACTTAATTTCACTGTGAAATGAATTAATTAAAATTAATCTCAGGAAATCACTCAACAATTTATTTAGGCCTCGATATGCGTGCAAATGCTATGAAATTTTTATGGTATGTTAAAAATGATGTCCTTAAGCTACTGCGAATTTTTGATGAATTTTGGAAGCACAAAGAATTAACTATAAATCAAAAGGTGTCACTGGGCAAAATATGTCAACAATTCACCAATTAATTCATTAATAATTCAAATGAACTTACAAAAAGATGACACGTGGACCAATAGACAGAGGACAAAATTTCCAACAAAATGCAATTTTTAGAATTTCAAAATGATGTAAAATGCAATCTAGGGATGCGTGCAAACACAGGGGTGTAAACACAATACAGGAAATTAAAATTACAATAAACAAATATGTAGACAGGGACTAAAATGCAATTACCTATAATGTGGGAGACTCTTGTGCAAATTCTCCACAGGGCACGTGCTCCTCACGTGGGGTCTGCTTCACAGGGACCTCTTTGCAATTTTGGAAAGCTCCAGGGGCTTCTGTGCAATTTACCTAGGCCGCTCGTGCTCCTCACGTGGGCGGCCTAGGCTCGGAGGGCTGCGGTGGCTCGGAGCGAGGTTCGGGCTCTCTGGAGGTCCGGAGTGAGGCTCGGAGTAGGCTCGGGTTGTCCAAGCCTAGGCTTGGTCTTCGTCGACGTGGCGGGCTGCAGGCCTTTGGATCAAGATCGATCCAAAGGTTGGCGATGTAGACGCGTGGCGATGTGAGGACCGTTCAGATCTGGGAGGCGATCGACGGTTGGGAACGGTCGCGTTGAGGGAACACGTGGCGATGTGAGGACCGTTCGATGGGGTGATGGAACGGCAGCTGCTCGTCCTCCCCGATGATCCTCCGCCGCCTGCGGAGGAGAAGGCGGGGCTCCGGCGGTCGGGCTGTAGCTCCGCCCGTCCTTCCTCGAGGTGCTGAAGCTCTCCGATCTGTCGGAGATAGCCCTGAAGCTTCGCGGTGTGGAGGCGGAGATGATGGTGGTCTCAGGAGCGTCGGAGAGTGCCCCGGTGTCTATGTCGATGAAGCTCGATGGCGTCTCCGGTGAGCTTCCGTTCAGTGAGAAGCCAAGTACCTGCAGGGGATTAGAATAGATAGACGAGGCGTGCGAGTGCTCGTGGAGAGATGTAGATGGTCGGCGAGGCCTACAGTGAGAAGGAGGTGCGCTGAAGATGAGCTCCGGCCAAATGGCGGAGCTATTAGTCGGAATAGTGCAAGAGGCATCGTCGGAGTGTGTAGATGGGACAGCGAGGATGGGAGCTTCGACGCGAAGCTCGTAGAGGTGGATTGGAAGCAAGAAGGTGGCCAGTGGCGGCGAATAAAGTCGGAGAAGTCGGAGAAAAATAAGAGAAAGATCGGACGATGGATGGAGGGATCTACCTGGGAAATGGAGCTCAGGTTTGAGCTCCAGGTCGTCGCTCGAAGGTCGGTAGGTGGCCTGAGCTCGCGCAGCTCGCAGATGGAGGCTGCAGCACGGCGGTGGCGGCCGTGGATCTCGCCGAAGTCGAATCCCCTTCTTCGCTCAACGATTCAACGAATTGTTGTCACCAATTGGTAGGTCGGAGCTCAGGGAAGCTCTCTGGAGTGGCGGATAGGGGTGAAGTCGGCCGGTGAGGGTGTATTTATAGGTTGAAGGTGGTGGGTTGGCTGGTGACGAGGAGAGGTTGGTGGTCGACGTGGGGCGACTCTGGTGGGAGTGGTGGAGCGTGAGGTATACGGCGAGGGAGAGGGACGAGTGGGTGACGTCGTGGGGGTGTCAGCGGTGGAAGAGGGAGGCTGACGTGCAGCCGGAAATAGAAAGGGGGCGCCCCTCCCGCAAGGCAAGGGACGTGGGAGAGAGGGGCGCCCGGAGGTAGGAGACGAGGTCTCCACCGTTGGATCTTGTGATCCAACGGTGGGGATCAAGGGAGAGCTGGTCGGGTAGGATTAGATCTGGGGCGCAGAGATGATGGGCTGCGATGG
The DNA here is from genome assembly GCA_037367405.1 of Ottelia alismoides. Classification (NCBI taxonomy): domain Eukaryota; kingdom Viridiplantae; phylum Streptophyta; class Magnoliopsida; order Alismatales; family Hydrocharitaceae; genus Ottelia; species Ottelia alismoides. The sequence goes on from JAZKJV010010344.1 coordinate 52,384, forward strand.
AGCCACGTGGCGCGCTGCTAGCGAAGCGCGAACGAACGACCTGGATGAGGAGATGATGTTGATCAGAGGGCCACGATTCGCTGGAAGAAGGGCGGCTGCGATTGAGAGATCAAGGGTCTGATCAAGCGGCGTAGATGCTGCCACGTGGAGGGCTCTGGTGAAAGCGCGAACGAGCGGCGTAGATCAATGCAGGAGATGATCGGATGGTCCAGGCAAGGGGCGTGCATGGAAAAGGCTGGGCCGTTGGATCTGAAGCGAGATCCAACGGCTGAGGACGCAGGCGGATGAGGCGAGGGGAAGCGGGCCGCGTGGCGCAACCAGAGGGCGCCACGTGGCCTGCTGTGAGTGGTTGGAGAAAAATACACTTGTAGAGAGAAGAGGGGACCGAATTTGGAAAAACTCAAAACATGAAAGTTGTAGATCTCGATGAGATCTACAAGTTTCATGTTGACCAAAGACGGACATGAGGTCAAATATGATACATAAATACAAGGATACATAGATATACATAGATAGTATACAAACTGGCCCAAAAAACCATCTTTCTCATACAAGCTCCCAATTCAATGAAATTAGTCTCATTTTAAAGGTCTTTTAATGTGTAGTATTCTAAGAGTAAGTAGACCTAATTCGGAGTTTGCATGAGGGCTTTATTTGCATTCTAATGTACAGGGGTTCTCAGGCTTTATTGGCTTATTTTACAAAGGGGATTTTTGGCCTTTTTCCCTATATTATTAACTAAGGAGTACATATTATAGAGAAGAGGTTATTTTAGTGCATGGGTATTATACAGGGGATTTTTGGCTTCTTATTTAAATGCAAATGAGCTGCTAAACTGCATGAGTTATGAATATATGCATGAATGCTATTTATGCAATATAAGGGGAAATATGCCTCTAATTTCTCGGGAACAAGGCTCTATTTTTGACTTTTGGAGTGATGAATCACAGATTCATCAAGAAGATACAAAGTAGAGACGACCTACTAGTAAAGTATGAAGGAGAATCCCAATGACTCAAGCGAGGTGACTCAATGGGAGAGAAACAATGGTGGAGGTAGAGGCAAACGAGTTGTTGCAGTGTTTGTTGTGCGCTGCACTTGACGGAGCAGCAAGGAAGATGAGTCGATCGAGCTTTGAGCTCGGGCTATCGATAGTGGTGATGACTCGCTGACCATATCCATAGTTACTTTGTTTGTGCTAGAGTAGAAGGTAATCTTCCTTGATCCATAGTCAACAACAACCTCGACCATGCGAAGGAACAATCAACCTAGAAAGATGAGAGTCTAGAGTAACGGTGCAAGGAAATCCTTGTATAGGAAAAAAAAGCAACAAGAAATTTCTTGTCATACACATTTATGATAGCGTCCTTCAATATACTCTTTGATGCTTAATGTTCTGATCTGTAAATTGCAGGATCATTCTTGTAGGCTTAAGCGGTCCAAGCCCAATTTCTTGCGGTAGTGAGAAGGGCATGAGGTTTATTGAAGACCCACTAGCAAGTAGAGTTTGCGATAAAAAAATCAAGTATTTGATATTGGGGGCACCCTTGTATTTCCTCTTTTGCGTGAGAGCAGTGATAACGTTGATGGTGGCCATTGTCAGGATGTGTTTGTCTCGTATACTGCATCTATTTTTGTGGCTTTGACACATCGAGGTACATGCTTGTTTCAACCCTTTCTTTACCGATGGCATGTATTCGATTTCCTTCATCAGTGGCATTTTGAAAACAATATTTTTAATCACTCCATTGTCCGATAATAAAGCTTTAAATTTTATTATTTCTTGGTAATTTTTATTTCATTTGTAAATAGATTTTTCACAAAAAAACTATTCTTAGTTAATACTTATTTATAGATGATTGGCCAAAAGAAGGGCCATCAGGCAAAACAAGAAAAACATATGTTCATGAGCTTCAGCTTTATCGGGTTGCTCAATATTGGATATTGGTGTTGACAACTCTTGTGCCCATCCTTCTAGGCTTCGAATCTTCATTTATTTTTGAAAATGTTTGTTTGATAATTTTTTGTATTTTCTCTTGATGGTGTTGTGGCGAATCTGTGATTCATTAACATTTTTGTCGCATTTTGTCTTAAAATTCTTTAAAATACATGTAAATATCCATTAAAATTGATCTTTTATAGAATATCACTATTAATAAAAATGCATTTTTTGCACCAAAAAGTAAATAAAAAGAAGAATAAAAAGAAAAAAAATAAAGATGGTTGATTGTAAATATATATATATATATATGGAGGTATGGTTTGACTAATAAATTATAAATATAGTCGTTAAATATATTTATATGATCTAACCTCTGAGATCAAGACAACATGGATTTGTCGAAAAAAAATAAAGTAGTGGGAGATAAGGTAGAAAATAATAAAAATAAATAATATTATACATCATATATTAATGCTCATTTATTCATTACTTAATAAATTTTCAAATAATTTTTCTCAAATCATGCGTATTTTCCAAGAGACTCTTCTCCTATATGTTTATGAAAATGTATATAAAATTCATAAAAATTCCAAATAGTATTTATTCCAATAAATACGGTTTTCAAAATATCAAATTCCAAACTTCTGATCCTCGTAGCTTCTTCATACGAACTCTAATTTCACTCTACTAACTTGTATAGTTAATAAAATAATATTGATGAAATTATTTCATGAAAATTAGATTTTATTTGGAAAGAATAAATTCCGAGACCTAATGACTGCTGGGTTTCTAGGCTATTTATTTTATTATGTACATACAATTTTTAGAAGATTTGATTTTATAATGTTCAATTATTTTCTTATCTCGTAGTTTATGTATAAGAAGTCTGAAACAAAAACCTTTATTTATTATAATTAAATAAAAAAACCGTAATATATTGATGAATTTTAACTTCAAACTATATACATGTATTTATTAATATATATTAATTTATTAATATTCTTAATTAAATATAAAAATGACACATTTCTTTAAATCATTACTTAAAATTATATATGTTATTTATTAAGTCAACTATATATGTATTTATTAGTTAGGTTCACTTTTCATTTTTATATCTATTTATAATAATACCATTTACTATTTATTCATAATTTATACTAAAACTAATTTTTGACTTAGGTGGTGCTGACACATGTCAGCACCACAAGTCATCTTCCTCAAGAAGGTCTATTTGGTTTCTTTTCTAACTAGTGATCTTCCTCAAATTATTCCAATGCCATTCACCACTTAAACATCAATCTATTTCCTTCATTGCATTCACCTAACAACCGTCTTCATCTCCCACCATTGGATCAATCTGCAACCTTTACCATCTAACCTATTTAATTCACCAAAGATCGATGAACCTATCCAACCTCTCAGGAACGTTCAGTTCCAGAATCGAATATCACCCATTCCCACCTTGCTCCAGCCACCAACTAAGGGTATAGAGCTCAATGACTACCCCATGTGGAAGGTGGCTCATTGAAGAAATGGTTCCAAGGCATGGATCGCCTTGAATAGCCACTAACTGGGCATGAAGATCTAGTGAAGTGCACCTGCCATCAAGCTACAAGCGAGGATCCTATATCATCATAGCCACATTCATTACAATTTCATCATTCTTTTTGTGTCAGATTAGAGCATTTAGTTCTATAATTAACAACCATAAACCATCTTCTTTTAATTGCAACAAAATTTCGAGCTCGATTCGATCCAAATCGCATTCAGTTTATCCCCAAATCCATCTTCCTATAACTATTATCGGAGATGCTAGAACAACTAACTTTTGGGTCGGTTCTCTTTAAAATCAAGCAATTATTTGTTCACTTGCAGGTCAATCATTCTTCTAGAACATCATCTTCCATATTTTATTGCATCTTCATCGTCAATCGAACAAAGTGACATCAACTAGATGCATCATCATGTTCTTGTAGCCAAAACCAAGACCAAACTCCAAAAGCTGAAAGGGGGTAGGTGAGCCCTTGTGGCTTTGCAGGAGGTCAAACTTTGCCACCTGTCATCAAAGTAGCTTGATGAACCGCTAAAGCATTGCCGTCACTGCTGAACTAGGGAAGAACGTTCGAATGAATTTGGAGCACAGTTGATCGACATGCATCCACATCTAAGGGACCATATTGTAATTATCTTATAATCCCAACTGTCCATGTGAAATGGTGGAAAACTTTCAAGCACATCCTCATTAGTCTCAGAATTCATTACACCATAGAAGATTTTCCAGAATTACATTTAGGTCCCTGTGTAGGGACCTAAGTGCAAACTCTATATACTTTTATTACAACTACGTCCCTGACCATTGACCTAATTGAGATATCTTTTATATTTTTTTGATATTTTTCTTTATATTGAAACCTGATGAATATATGATTCTTATTCTTTATTCTTTAATTTAAGCTTTATCTTCTAGCAAAATGGTCTATAAACATATGTAAATACAATAAATTGCTATAGTACCTGACCTTGTTAATATTGCGTAATTAATACATACTTTTCAAAAAAGAAAAGAATAAAGATAAGAGAAAAAGAAAAGAGGGCCCAGGTATGAAATAAATACATACTGACCCAAACCCCAAGAGAAGGTCAATAAATGACCTGATCGACAAGGAAGAAAGTAGGGGGTGATATAGTCCTTTTATAGCCTCTTGATAACTATATCAATAAATAGTTATATTTAATTTATACTTTGTATTTTTAAAATATGTGCATACTTGATAATTAAAAAAATAAATTTAAAATAAATTAAAAATTAGAATACATAAAAGAAATAAAAATAAAATTCAGAAGTCATTGACCAAAGACACATATTTATATATTGCATAGAACATTTTTTAAATTAACATATATTTTTATTTATAAAAATCAAATAAAATAGTTTATATTCCACAGATTATTTTGTGAATAAATAAAATATATATTATAAAATATTTTTCTAAAAACAATAAAATAAAATTTCATGTATATAATATATAGGTATATTATACCTATACATACTACATGATACTCCATATACCCTTTTGTCATAAAATAAATAACAATAACAACAAAATAGTTTGAAAAATAATAAACAATTTTTATTTTATTTATTTTCATTTTAAATTCATTTTTTATTTTTTATTCAATTTTCTTCATCATATAAATCCCTGATTTCTAATTCGTCCACATCGGGTTGTTGACCGCAGTCAACCTTCTCCCCTAGCTGACCCGACCCGCCAACCATTTCACCAGACATGATTTCTCATAATTTTCTTGACCGAGTCTTATCTCCTTTCGCCTTGATTCTCATGCCTGACAACTCTCTTAGGATCAGTGATCCTCGCAGATCCCTAGGAGCAGCCAAATCGATCTAGGGTTTCGAGCACACCTTCGATTTTTTGGAACTTGAGGCATACCTATAAAGTTTCTCCTCCACCTTCAAATCTATGTAGCTCATGCCTCACACCACTCCAGACCCTTAGTCCTCTTCAGGAAAGCGATAGCTCCTCGAAGATCTCCTCGGTGCTCGATTTGGTGATGAGATTGGATGCATCTCGCTCGTGGCCAGAATACTCTACCGCGAATAGCCTCCTCCGCCTTGCATAGTGATGTTGAGGCAATTACTCTGCTGTTCACCTCCACTTTTCATCGTTGAGAACTTCAACACACATATGTACTTCTCATTTCACCCGTACATCCACATTCACTTCGATTTGGTTCATCTCATCCGTTGTAGTTCATTAGCTCCATCCATCAGGTCGTAGCCCCATCTCACACTTTTTACTGCACCGATTCGCATATGACCCCACCTCTCATCTACCCTCGAGACCTGATCCCCTTATACTCAATAGATCGATCAAGATTAAGGTCTGACCTCCATCTCCCATGTACGTCGGAGGTCCCACTCGCTCCCCCATCATTTCACTTCACCATTTCATGTAAACTCCAGATTAGAGCCAACCAGAGACTCCATTGCTCTGGCGGAGCTACTCTAGGTGGAGCACCCCAACCCCGACTGCCCGACCATCAACTCCCTCGATCTGAGGACCCGATCTGTCACAGAACATCCTTATGATTGTACTGGACCCTTGAGCGACTTCGTCAGAGCTTTGGATCACCCTCTACGCTCAATCGAAGTTCCCCCAAGTTGCGTTTGTTCAACCCCTTCCTCTCTTGACCCCATCTAAACCACATGCTCCTGCCAGCCCTACAAACCATTAGATCAGACTAGACTTAACATATCGAACCGTACGCCACCAATATACAATGAGCCATCAGATCGTTTTGTAGAGATTCATTAGATCCATCAGAGCCCCCACACATAGGTCACCTTCCACAGACGGTATATTTCCATTTTACCCTTCATATATTTTTATTTCGCTTTAGTCCAATAAATAAAATATGTAGTTGAGAACTTTTGTAGTTTTCCCAGTGTAGCTTTTATATTGGCACTTTATTCTAATTGAATTGTAGTCACATGTGCCCACACATGTTTCTTGATATTTTTGCAAGTTTTCTCCTGAAATTTTCATTCGTTATTGAATGAATGTTATATTATGAGAAATCACATTTATACCCCTATTTTTCTAGTTCACGTGATGCACATGTTTTGTACGAACAAATTGCATAATGACCCCTTATAGTTCTTGATTTTGCTTTTATAGAGGCCCTTAAATTGAAAATAATTATAGAAATGTCCCTCTGCACTGTTTAACTACAAAAATTATCAAAAAATTATATGTGACTCATGTTTGCATGATTTATTTATGGTAATTTTACTAGTTAATTTATTTACATTTTTTCTGTTATACAAAATTCGAAAACCCCTAAAAAGTTCATGTTTGCCTTATAAAATTAATAAGAATTCGAAAATATATCCAAACATTCTAAATAAATAAGAGTAGTTATCTTTTATTATTCTTAAGCTCCAATGTCATTTTTGTTCAAAAATAGTTAATATAAACCAAAAAAGTAAAAAACACTCGAAAATTTATAAAACTTATAGAAAATCTTGGAAAAAAAATTTGTGATTAATATTTCTATTTGAAAATAATTATTTATATTTTATCACAAAATTACTTTCAGGAGTTTTGGGCACTTTATTTTTTATAGTTTGTAGATTACTCCTGGTTGTTCACTCTTTGTATATTCCTTCACTGTTTGATTTTTAGAAAATCAGAAAAACATCTCAAAAATTCCAAAAATTTATGAAAAACACAATGCAAAAATATTTTTACAACAATTTTCTGAGTATTTTTATCCTTTTGAAAAATACAAAAGAGGTTTATGTATTGTACTTATTTACTTATATTAAAAAAAGTAAAATTTGAAAATAAAAAACCACTAAAAATAATAAAAATCTTTGAAACAATTACTTAGCTCTTAATTGTGCTGCTTGTGTTCGACCCTGGTCGCTATACAAGGTAAATAAAAGTAATGAATTCTTACATTCATTGTTTGATGCATTACTGGTTTATTTCTCGAATGACTTTCTTATTTATTAGGGTCACTCCGACAATTGCATAACTAATTAACTTAACCCTAGTTGATCGGGCGGTCATCAGAATGGCACCGTTGTCAGCGAGCACAGAGAAGTAGTTTGATTTTCGCTTATTTTTATCTCTCTCTCTCTTATGATTGTTTCTGACCATATTCTACTTTGATTTTTCGTTCCAGGGATTTCTAGAGTACTACTCTATCTATTATGGAGGGACCAACAAAGGAGGAAGAGCAAAAGACAATATGAGCTTGTTATTTTAGATAGAGTTTATTTTTAGAAATCATTTGTAATAATTTAGACTCAGAGACTCTTGAGACACAAATATTACTCAGGGTCTTTTAGTTCATATGCACTCAAGGGACCTTATCGGATTTTGTCGTGATTTTATTCATTTATTTTCTATTTGATTCATGAGGATTTGCTTGAGCTCCATACTTATATATTGTTCAAACACCATAGTAGAACATATGTTCTGATAAATTATATATGGACTTCGTCAAATAAAAAAATGTTAATTTAATTGGTTAAGAGACGATGCGCTGAGAGAGATCACATATAACACAAGAAGGATCTGTTGTGGCAGGCACCAATCAACTTCCAAGATCGGATTCATGTCTCTTCTCTGATTAATTACTACCAGCTCTTTCTGCTAATAGAAGTTGCTCATCTTAGGACGATTTCCTTATGCATCATATAGACTAGTTTCAATTCATTCTTACCATGCATCATTGTGTTTGATCGTGCATCAGCTTTTTCGCTTTTTCTCCCCCAATCTTCTTGGACATAAATAAAAAGGAAATCAGAAAATTTGTTAGACGTTGCCTTATTCAGAAAAATATCTAAAAAAGATATTATTGGACATGCAAGCCCACAATTAGCCATTATGCAATAAATGCTATTGCGAATATCATTCCCTAATCTGAAATGAAGAATAAATACTTTGCATAATAGGTCCCTTAGTACAATTAGGGTAATGTACCAAGGCCATCTTAAAGATCGTGCAACTGGTGATTCAATTATTGAATCATAGAGGCTGGTGTTTGGATTAATATCGAAAGAGTTAGATTGAGGACTCATCAAGCACCGTCAAATGATTATTTAGAGATGGCAATCCTTTCTCATTGGTTTATATCTAAGTAACCTCGTGATGCATGTCCTATGCATGGGAATAGAGATTCGGAGGTGTTAGATTAATTAGGTCAAATAGTTGACTTACCGAGATAAAGATAACCAAAGTCCTATGTCGTATGCTGTCATGATATAGGCATGCATCTTCTGATCGGATACAGATGTGTTATTATATGCCTGAGTATGTACATTTGGCAGACCAATAGGTTAATAAACTAATCACGACCTATATATCAGCATGCTAGTGTGCATGTAAGGGCATATGAGTAATACGATCTTTCAAAGGGATCATACAAGTTCATTAATGAACTGGAAGACATGAGCTCACTCATTAGATATTGGGAAGAATCCAATTCCATGCACATTCATCTTACTTTGGAAGCTTGATTGAATTTATAGGTTTGATATATACTTTTGGAAAGTATATGATCAAGACCAAGGTATGATATATGCGTTTGGAAAGTATATGATTGATACCGATTTCCAATGATCAAATGAGAAACTTAATGAAAAAACCATGAAGTAGACAATGTAAAATTGATATAATACTTCGTGTTTATTCTGGGTCTTCCAGTATGCAGAATGTACATGTATTAGGAATAACCGAGGGTGATGTGATCATAAACGATTGTATCACCATGATGCTTCCATTCCTAGGGAGTGATGAAATGGGTATGGATTTTAGTGAATACTCTCAGAATCTAAATGTTATTCATACGCAATGAGAAGATTATATTTGTAGTCTTGATTTAAGCAAGCATCTATAGGAGGCCCGAGATCTGGATTTGAGATGTGATCTCAATATCCAAGTAACTATATGTGGAACAATACAATCGCCATGTCCTTGTCTCCAAGTATCCGCAGAGAAAGCGCATTATCCTTGAAGGAATCCAAGATAATTTCATTGTTGATATTATATATCCGAGCATTGAGAAAACTGATAATAGAATGTGATTTGATTATCATGAATAATATGAATTTGATACATATTATAAGGAGAGTTATCTTAGATAATTTAACTTTATTTAATTATCAAAGATGTGAATAATGTGAATATGATTCATATTATTTGGGCATAAGAATAGAGATCCAAGATGATTAAATGTGATTTAATTATCAGAGATATGAATAATATGGATAGCACTGTCCATATTAATTATATGTATTATAAATGTGATTTATAATATATAAGAGAGAGCTATTTATATTTTACATTTATTAATTAAATGTTGATGTGAATTGATTAACTTTGGACATTAAATTGAAGTTGTAATCTCCATTTTATTTTGGGCTGTAATTGTAATTCACAAATTTCCAATGACAAGATTGTAATATTCACAAAATAATTATAAATTATTTTTGTAGAATAATTTATAACAAGTTTTGTAGGAAAGCTTGGATATTTCTAAGGGATAATGCAATCTCATGAGATTACATGAGATTGCCATTAACTCCCATATCATTTAAGGAGGCAATCTTCATTCCATAATCTCAACGTTTGATTGATTTAATTTTAGGATTGATTTATATTGATTTATCAATATATAATTAATGTGATTAAATTAATTGTTGTTGTGTTTTTACAACAAAATCTTGGCCACTAAAAGGAACACAAATCAATGTGTTCCATTGTATTTGTGTTGTCAGTGGATTGAGATCCATAGATCTAAAAATATTATAAAAGGAGAGGCACCACCTTTGCTATTCTCTACACAACACAAGTTGGAGACAACAACTCTCTCTCTCTCTCATTCTCCATACGCCCTCTCTTTCTCTCTCTCTTGTATCCATCCACCATGGAGCCCTAGACAGAGTCGCTCACACCGCAACATCGCCGTTATGCTGCTGGACTGTTTGCTCGTGGATCTCCGTCTCCTTCGGTGAACTTTGCTCATGAAGAAGATGTCAAATCTCGTGTGACGAGATTAGGAGATTCACCGCTTGGATCATAAACATGGATTGCGAAAAGCACATGTTTCATCAACACGCTCGCAAGCATCTCCTCTGTCGGTTCGGACTTGAGACATGAGATCTCTTAATTTAGAGACTCGATAGCAACCACACTTCAAGAGTTATCCCTAATGCTTGTTTGCGATTTAGATGGAATGATATGAGAAGTGTTCTTGGATGATGTGGTTTCATCGCATGAAAATTTTTAATTTCCGCCGCCTCGAGCAACAAGTGCGACTAGTCGCTCCCTATCGCATACGATGTGATCCTCACACTTCCATGATATGCTTAAGGATCTTCCCATATTCTTCATGTGGTATCAGAGCCAGTTTGACGGTTATGTATGTGATCCATAAACCTAGGATAACTTGGGCTCATTAGGGATTGCGAAAGTTTTCTCGCATTTCATTTTCACATCACTGTTTTGTTATTATTTTTCGTACATTTTAAATTGTTTATACACAAAAATAATGCCCTAAATTTGTTCCCAATAAATAAGGAAACCGTAGGATCTTAGTTTGCGTAATTTCGAATCTGTTTGCTCAAGTTATGGTCATTTTAGTGAACATGTATCCACTGTTTCGTGGACTGTGAATCTTAACATAATTAAGGAGTTATCTGCGATTTTGAAACACTTCGAAATGCATGCAAATCTTATAGATTATGTTGTAAATTAACTTAACAATCTCTGAAAACTTATTTTTCTTAGTTTGGATTTGAATTGATTGACATATGCTAATTTTAGTAAGTGAGGGTCACTGCTGGAAATTACTTTCCTAATTAAGAACTCTGTGATTGTCATTTAATCAATTAGTGAAGTTAAATGGTTTAATTTCCTGAAATAACTATGGATAAATATTTGTGAAATATTTAATGAAAACTATTCCCTTAAATGACATTGCCTTAACCAATAATTGATTAGATGTGATCTAGATCATAAATTTGTTACATGATCTCCTTCCAACAAACATAATGTTTTGATTATTATTATTATTATTATATGATATAATTTTGGTTGAAAAATCAATGAACTTCTCAAGTACACAATGATCAATTTGGCATTATCCTTTCCTGAGGTGGATATGGTGTCTGGACCGGGAGAATTGGGGTAGCAGGTTGCACCGTGTGCGGTCTTTCTCACTCCCATCGTTACTGGCCATGACAGCGGGTAGGGACTCGAGAATGCAAGAGAGATGATGGTGTATTTTTCTAATTATTAAAATTCTAAATAATACAAATTTAAGATAATATCATATTTCAAGTAACAATAAAACGATGTTTGTTGGATATTAATTGGATTATTAATTTAATATGATTAGATTAATCAAGAATCCAATTAAAATTGAACACTCCATTTTAATATAGATGCTATTTCCCTTTGAAGAATTAATTATGTGAATATGATTACTAATAATTAATTAGAATTTGAGCATGATATGGAGGATCACATAAGAGACATCCATGGTCTTCCATCAAGGCGAAGGGCTTCGTCACTAGGGATTGTATGTAGGAGATGCATATCTGATGTTACAACTCCTATATGCAAGCGCATCTGAGTCGGGCTCTTTGCTTCTCAAAAGAGTAAAGCCATATGTGTAGTAAATCAAATATTGAGTCCTCATATTATTGAGGTGATATTGGATTACACATAGCGAGTTCTAATCCTGTTGACTGTTGGTAAAATTAACGATGGGTCAACATCACCTCAAGCGTGGTGGGCCCAGGTGTTAAAGATCAAATTGGGAATGCAAGTTGGACATGCAATGTGGAATGTGTTCCCTCTTCATTTTATCGGAGCTACAAGTTCTCATATTATTGGGATGTGATAAAGATAAGGATGGAGATCCCAGATCTTGCTTGAGATATAATGCTAAGTATATCTCGTACATTGAAAGTGATTAAGGGAATGGACTTTCAGTGTTGACAAGGCAAGAGAACTTTTATATAAAAACTCCTAAATCAAATTAAAATATGTATATACATATATAATATATACACTTATGCAAATTTCTTATTTCAGATAATTCTTGATTAAACCAACTCAATATTATACTCAATAATAACCAGTAGAATATCGTGGATTGGATCCATGATCAAAATATTGTACTTGCAGTTGAGCCCTAATGTATGTGATTGCAATATGTGAGTATCCTCATATGAATGAGGAATGACAATTAAATAGATAATAGGACTACAACCCTAGGGTTCATATGTCTCTATAGTCTTGATCTCTCATCGAATGTACTTTGGATGTGACATGCCAATGATGATCGTAATTGTCAAATAATCCTTATAAAACACTAACAAGATATTTTGGCATACATATATGCTCTTAACATTCGATCATGAATGACATGATTCACTGCATTGTGTATAATGGCAGATCTATAAGAGATGATGTACTAGAAATGTTTGAGTACCTACTTAAACCAAAGTCTTTTAGAGTCTAGATGGATGTAGATATGATGAGTGTCATCAGTCTACTATCTATACTCTAGTCATTTATTAAGCTTTATAATATACATATTGTATGAATTGAATGAATCATATATAAATGTTGAAATGCTCTTACATTGAATTCTTTTGAGTTCAACATAAGAGAATCTTTGTCTTGAGAAATGGTTGTTTATAGATGAAGAGAGATCAGTGGAAGCTTGGTTCAGACCCAAGGTAAGAAGGAAAGTCAAGGAGTTCCCTGTACTTCTTTAATTTCCATATGACATCCAAAGAGTTGGATAAATGCTTGATAGTGTGACTAACTAGTCTATCTAAAATCCTTGGAGAAGGACTTAGAATGAGCATCAGAATAATCTATTAATAATCAACGATATTGACTTACTTATTGAATATGATAAAGTCCAATAATTATATCTCAAACTTCTAATAGCACTTGTAATTGGTTGCATATGTTTTAGAAGACTAGAAAATTTGATCCTAATGTTTAAATAGTCATCCACATGGATATTGACGCAATAGTTGCAACAATCTCTATTGGATTGATAGACTTCATAATTTTAGTGGGAGAGCCTTTAGTTTTAGAGAATGTCTCTGTGAACTCGATATTAGAATACACTCATAGTTTATTTCTAAATATTGGAAATAAAGATGATTTATGGAATAAACCTGTCATAAAGCGTTATGATGGAGATATTTCAGATTGTAATCTAACATATAGTGGACTCTACTAAATTAGAAAATTAATGAATGGTTCGTTAAGATTTCTAATACTGAAAGTTAAGCCTTATAAGATCAATAGGAGGATGAATATCATTTGACAATGATCTAGCATAAAGCCTTGGACATTTGTCTGTTGATTTGATCAATAAACTAGTAAGAGATGAAACTTAAGAATGACTAAAATTTGCAAAAATTACATACTTACGAATATTGTCTTCAATGTAAAATGTCCAATACACCCTTCTTTGGGAATGGTGTTAGATGTCGAGGTATTCGAGATCTCATACATACTGATGTATGTTGATCATCTGTATCGTACTAAAAATTGATGATATGTGATGTCATTCGATGATTATTTGTGATAAGTTATTTCTTCCATTCACCTTAGAAGGCTTTGAAATGTTCAAAGATTTCACAATTTTTAATTTAGAACCAAAGTTTAAAGGAAGATAAATGAATTTGATCTAACCTAGGTTGCAAGTATCTGTTAGATGAATTCAAGGAATACCTTATGGAGAAATGAATATCAGTTCTATCGCACTCCTCTTGATACACCTAAGCTTAATAGAGTTGTAGGGGGATACAATTGGATCGTGTGTGACATGATTTGATCAATAAAGATTTTTAGCATAACTTTCTCTTAGTTTCTAAGGTATATATGTAGTAGAGACTACAATATTTATCCTTAATAAGGTTCCATGCAAGTTAGATGGAATCTAGAACTAGAGAGTGCTACTTTATTAGGAAAATAAAGGATGATATTGGATACCTACATTATGACCTTGATATTATTAAAAGATCTCATCAATGAGAATGCGATTCTTAGAGGATGAAACTCTTGAAAATCAAGATGAAAATGAAGTGTAGAAACTCTTTTAATCTTGAGACGATAATGAATCTCCTGAAACAGAAAACTAAAAGGAAAAATAAAGATGAAACACTAATACCTCTTCAAATGGGTTTGAAGATATATTCCATGTGTCAGTCAAACCTGCCAATGAGCTAACTTCATGTGATGAAGCTTACGAGGATCATGTCATGGAAAGATGGATGTTGGCAATAAAGTGTAATATAGACTTCATATACATGTGTTGTATATGGACCATCGAGGATCCACATATATGGGTAAGACCTGTTAAGGTGTGAATGGATCTTCAAGAGAATGAGGGAACCTGATGAGAAGGTAGAGACCATCAAAGCACGGATCGTAGCCATGACCTGTACATCAGAAGAGAAGACATTTCTTGCCATGAGACATGCTCTTCAGTACCCATGCTTATACCCAACAGATTATTGCTATCTATAGCTACACAGCTTGACTTTAACATCTTCAAGATGGAAGTTGAGATGGCATTCCTTGATGAACACCTCTGTGAGGATATTCACATGAAGTAGCCCTAGGGTTTTGTGATTGAGGTAAGCATGATGTGAAAGCTAGGGAATTCCATCCGTGGACTCAAATAAGATTCTTATAGTTGGAACATAAGATTTGATGAAATTATAAATGTTATGATTTCAGATAGAATGACGAAGCTTGTGAAGCTTAGTGGGAGCACTATTGTATTTTATAATGCTAAATGTAGATGATATCCTAATCATTTGAAATGATAATCAATGTTTTATAACCCGGTTGTTACATAACTTGAGATATGATCTCAAGAATACCTCTTAGATCTTAATCTTGAAGTTGTTCAGAATAAAAGAGAGGAGGGTGTCAGGACTATCACATTTGTAGTACACCTTGGACATATTCCATTTTATGGAAAAGTCCAAGAAAGGCTTCTTTTTCCTTGAGATATGGTACTGACCTATCTGAAGGGATAACACGTCAAAGAGTCGAGGAAGTGAATGCATTACGAGAAGACGAATGTATGCTAGATATGTACAAATGCCAGATGTATGCCATGCAATGGGAGTAGTAAACTGTTACTAGTCCTATTATGGAGATAAAAAGCTTGATTGTAGTAACAACAATATCTTTAGTGCAGGCATGTCTTTTAAGATAGTGATCTCTAAGTCTTATCATCAAGAAATTAAGACTTTATAGATTCTGATCTAAAAGCTCTTAACTATTGGTACCTTAGGAGATAGAGATCTCCAGGAATATGACTATTCTGACAAGGATTATGGAAATACTAGTTATAAAAATTATTGAGCTGTAGTGTCAAGGACACTATAACTAACAAAAAATGAGTATTGGTTGCATAAGATGCAACAATCGCATTGGATGCGAGCACTGTTAATAAAGCATATGCAAGTTACGTAAAAGGACTTAACATAGTCTATCGGGAACAGAGTGACTGATCAGCTTACATAGCTATTTTTCTAAATAGCCAATTATTGTCACATGAGTGTAGGTTTAAAGATTAGCCCACTAATGGCTCTTTGGGCTAGTGGGAGATTATGGGACATGCAAGCCCAAGGCGAGCCATTGTGTAATAAATTTTATTGCGAATACCATTCCCTGATCTGAAATGAAGAATAAATAATTTACATAATAGGTCCCTTAGTACAATTAGAGTTATGTACCATGGTCATCTTAATGATAATACAATTGGTCGGTGCTTGGATGAATATATAAAGAGTTAGATTGAGGACTTATCAAGAACTGTCAAATGATTGTTATTAGATGATCTCCAGGCTGAGTAGGAGATGGAAATCCTTTCTCATTTGATTGATATCTAACTAATCTCTTGATACAGGTCCTCTACATGAGAATAGAGATTCGGAGGTGTTAGATTAGTTTGGTCAAAGAGTTGACTTAATGAGATCAAGATAACCAAAGTCCTATGTCGTATGTTGTCACGATATAGGCACGCATCCTCTAACCTGAGATAGATGTGTTACTATATATCTGAGTATGTACATTTGGCTGACCAATAGGTTGATGACCTAATCAATGTCTATACATAAACACGTGGTGTGCATGTAAGGGCATATGAGTAATACAATCTCTCAAAAGGATCATACATGTTATTACTGAACCGGTAGACATGAGCTCACTTATGAGATATTGGGAAAAATCAATATCCATGCACAATCATCTCACCTTGGAAGCTTAAATCAATTTGTAGGTTTGAAATATACTTTTGGAATGCAAATGATCGAGACCTAGGTATGATATATGCTTTTGGAAGGTATATAATGGATATTGACTTGCAATGATCAAATGAGAAACTTAATGATAAATCCATGAAGTAGACAGTGTAAAATTTATCTAATACTTCTGGTTTATTCTAGGTCTTCCAATATGCAGGATGTACATGTACTAGGAATACATGAGGGTGATGTAAACAGAAACGATTGTATAACCATGATGCTTCCATTCCTAGGGAGTGATGAAACATGTGTGCATTTTATTGACTCCTCTCAGTAGAGAAGTAATCTATTTTTTGTCCAAATGTTTAACATTGATATGAATGTGATTCAGATGCAATGAGAAGAATAGATTTGCGGTCTTGATTTAATCAAGCATCTATGGGAGGCATGAGATCTAGATTTGAGATGTGATCTCAATATCCAAGTCACTATACATGGAACAATACAATCACCAAGTCCTTATCTCCAAGTATCCGCAGAGAAAGCGAATTATCCATGAAAAAGTTCAGGATAATTTCATTGTTGATATTATATATCCTAGCATTGATAAAATTGGTATTAAAATTTGATTTGATTATCATGAATAATATGAATTTGATTCATATTATAAGGACAATTATCTTAGATAATTTACCGTGATTTAATTATCAAAGATGTAGATAATGTGAATATGATTCATATTTTTTGGGAACATAAGAACAATGATCCAAGATGATTAAATGTGATTTTATTATCATGGATATGAATTATGTGTATATCACTATCCATATTAATCATATATATTATGAATGTTGTTTATAATATATAAGAGAGAGCTATTTGTAATTTACATTTGTTAGTTAAATGTAAATGTTAATTGGATTCACATTGAACATTATATTGAAAATGTAATTCATATTTTATCTTGGGTTGTGATTGTGATTCACAAATTTCCAATGGTAAGATTGCAATATTCATAAAATAATTATAAACTATTATTGTAGAATAATTTTCAAAAAGTGCTGTTGGAAATCTTGAAGATTTCTGTGGAATAGTGTAATCCCATGAGTTTGCCACCAACTCCCATATTATGGAAGGAGGTGGTCTTCATTCCATATATATTTTTTATCTTATTAAATTTATTGTTGTTGTGTTTTTACAACAAAATCTTGAGCACTAAAAGAAACACAAATTAATGTGTGCCATTGGATTTGTGTTGTCCATGGATTGAGATCCATGGATCCCAAAATATTATAAAAGGAGAGGCACCCCCTTTGACCTTTTTTGCACAGCACAAGTTGTATACAACAACTCTCTCTCTCTCTCTCTCTCATTTTCTACATGCCCTCTTATTCTCTCTCTCTTGTGGTCGTCCACCATAGAGCCCTAATGAGAGTCACTCTCGCTGCAGCATCACCGTTATGCTGCAGGACTGTTTGCTCGTGGATCTCTGTCTCCTTCGGTGTGCTTTTCTCATGAAGAAGATGTTGGATCTCGTGTGACGAGATCAGGAGATTTACCGCTTGGATCATCAACATGAATTGTGAGAAGCACACATTTCATCAATTCTTCAACCACGCTTAAAGAGGTAACCCAAATACTTGTTTGTGGTTTAGATGGAATGATTCGAGAAGTGTTATGTGATTATGTGGTTTCATTGCACGAAAATTGTTAATTTTCGATGTCTCGAGCAATTAGTGAGGCTAGTCGCTCCCAATCACAGACGATGTGATCCTCATGCTTCCTTGATTTTCTTAAGGATCTTCCCATATCCTTCAGATATAATAAATAAAATCTGAAACTATTAATCATACTTGACCTAAAACCAAACTTCACTAAAAAATTATTGTTTGGCGGAGAGAATCCCCCCTTGTTTGATTTTTCTACAGAGAGTTAAGAGACCTGCACATTAGGATAGAGCCACAGCTGAACCAAACGATTTTTCTACAGGATATGATTGCCACCTAATAAAATTTGACAAGATAAACAACTGAGCTTTTACAATCATCATATTGTATTGAGTCGGGGAACTAGCGGTTTGTTTTTTCATCCTACTTTGATCCCAATCTAATCTTCATAAATCCCCAATCACGATGATGGGATGAAGGTCTCTTAGATTGCTATTGACAACATCGCTTTGCAGCACTCCTGCCCATTCAAGGCAGATTCGGAGAACCTTGATGCTCTCTTTGAACCTGAATTATCCACCACCCTGTTCTCTCTCGACTACCCTTCTCTAGTTCCTGAGGTACAACCAGACATGCCATCACAATTATATGTTGATTTGACAACACCAGATCTAGGGTACTTTACGTTTGAAGAGACTGGTGAGATGTCTAGTGAAGGAAGAACTGATGAGGAGCCGCAAACATCATCGTTTGTATTAGATCAGGCTACCATCAACAACACATTACCTGCTTCCCTAGAGACCATGCATCATCTGGGAACATCGACTACTCATGGAAAAAGTGATAAGAAAGGTTACACATATACAAGCTGGGAGAGAAGAGCCACAACGTCCTGTCGGTGATGGAGAAATACCAAGAGCTAAGGGCAAAGATAGATGCTAAGACGAGCCGCATGAACCCACCAGATTTACCCACATCATGATGCATTTGGACAACCCTAGTGCAACCATCACTTACTGATAGATCCAAGTGCCTGCTATCTTGGGTGATTTCGAGCTCCATCCCCGGACCATCCAGTTACTACCCAAGTTCCATGGTCTTGCCACTGAAGAGACCCGTCTCCATCTACAGGAGTTCGAGATGTTTTGCAGCACCGTCCATGACATACTGGTGAATGAAGATATATTCAAGCTGATAACCTTTTTGTCCTTTTGGTTGACATAGCATCCTACTGGGTAAAGCATATTGGGAAGCTTATCACCACTTAGCAGAAGCTCTAGATTGATACTTAAACGAGTACTATCCACTCGATCAAACCAATTCAGCTAGAGACATGATCAACAATTTCACCATAATCCCTAATGAACATTTCCATGAGGCCCGAGATCAGTTTAGAGAGCTCATCGATAGGTGTCCCCACTATGGGATTAGTAAGACAAACCTCATCTAGAGTTTCTTCTGTGGGCTGACAACTGAACAATAGGGGCTAGTGAATGCCTCATGTGGAGGTTCCTACTTTACCAAAGACAAAGACCAGATCTGGGCCATCTCAGAGGAGATGGCTGAAAACTATACAGTGTTGTCCCAGACATGTGTCTATACTCAGGGTAAGCCTCTCCCATAGGCGACTTAATACGAGAGGATTTCATGCATTGAGACCAGTCTTTCCACTTCTTCTATGGCATCAGCGTTGGAAGAGTCATCAGCTACCCATATGGGTATCATCAGTTAAATGTTGGATCAGATAGAGATCATTGAGAAAAAGGCATGCCGAGGCCTCAATAAGGTCAATAAGATTCCTGAGGTGGCCTAGAGATTGAATGACCTAAAGACCAAGATTATGTGTCTCCAACAGGAACAGATGGCTTCTCAACATCATTCTAAGTCACGGGTTGATCAACGGAGTAGTTCTTCTCAACCTTCGCCTCATATCGCCAGGTTCTCCACATTCATGTAGAACCAATTCAGCCAATCCCACATTAGCAGTTACCACCAACACCTTCCTCAAACACTCAGTTTGTAGTATATCATCCAGATCAACCCTTGGCTTCCCTTACCTTACCACTCCATGAGGAGTAGGAGACGTTGATATAAGTCAATGGTATTCGATACTCCCAGTACCAATAGTAGCCCAGTATCTGTCAGGACCACCCAAGCTTCTGATGGTCCATGGGAGGTGCTTCATCCAAATAACAACCTCTAACACATGCAGGGCCGGGCACCCAACAACAATCATAGTACTTCCAGCAGTAGCAGTATCACGGTCCTCGGCCCCAGTACTAGTGCCAAAAGTGGAGTTGCCAACATCCTCATTAGCAGTACTCCCATCCTTCCCCTCATTCATACCAGCAATGGACTCAACCACATTTCCAACAAGGCATCCCGTCTAGTTGTCATCCTCACACAAGTATGAGAACCCATCCCTTGATGATCTCTCCAGTATGCTTTCTGAGTAGCATGCTACCTTATAGTAAGAGATGGATGACTTTACACAATTAATGAGAGAAATAATCAATGACAAGGCATCCATACCAACTCAGATTGAACCTAACATGAACAAATTGAAAAGAAAGTATGAGCAAGTACAGTTTACGGAGACTATCTCTCTTATTGATATTCTATATGACACTTATTGTTTATTTGATTCTGATTTTGTGATAATTAGGAGCGGTAGGTAGCCATTTGGTGATGACTCGTCTAAGCAACAGACCACTACAGATGCTAGGGCACCAGGCGATGTCAGGAGCAGTATTAAGGTCGCTCACCATGGTGATGATGATGGTGGTACTAAAGCCACCAAGTATGTTGGTCCCGACGATGGTGATGAGGCCATCAAATCACCATTTGCACACGGTGGGACTGAAGCCACTCGTATTCCAGTGGATAGGCTAGAGCGCGGTGTTGATACCACAAGTTCTGATGTTGTAGGTGATACTGAGGCCACCAAGAATCCTTCTGTTGTGTTGACTTCTTCTTTACTTGAGAATATGTTTTGGAAAATACAAAAAAATTTAAAAACTTTACTTGAGAAAAGCAAATATCAATTTCGGAAAGGTTTCTGTATCTCCCGTGAGTCCATTCATGGTACTTGAAATCTATACATGAATCATAGTCTTCTGAATGCCTAGGAACCTACTCATGATCCTTGTCATTCTAAAGAGGGTCCCTCTATACCCTTTTCTCGAGCACTCTTCTTAGGGAAAGGAAAAAAATTTAGAGAATCCCAAAAGTTACAATAGATAGAGTTCGACGAGCAGATGATAGATAGATTTCATATCCAACTGACTCTTCAGGAGGCATCAACACATCCCTCTATTCCAAAAAACCTTAGAGAGAAGACCACCATTTACAAGAAGAAGAGGAATCACAATGTAGAGATCAACGTGCTCACTCATGCCACCTTCTTCGCCATCCATAACCTATTACCAACCAAGAGACCTGATGTAGGAGCTCCTTGTGTCAGATGCCATATTCATGAGCGACAATTCAATCGGACTCTATTAGACAATGGTTCCTCGATTAAACTCCTATCAACAACCTTACTTGGTCGATTCTAATTTGACCCTCTTAAACAGAGCAAGATAATTCTTTAGTTTGCAGACCGATCTATTAAGAGGTCGAATGGGCTATTAAGGGACGTTGTCATCACTATTCAGGGCATGATATTCCACGTTGAATTTGTTATATTGGACATGGATATCGCTGACAAGTCATAAAATGCCCTCTATTAATTTGTAAGAATTATCGTACGTTTTGATTAATGCCATTTCGCTGTATGCGGGCAATCGGAATCAGTCAAGAAATAACCACAATAATTTAATCAATTTTCAATAGCGTGGTTTTTTTGCATATTTTACTTGGGCAAGTCCCAAGGTTTAACTCAAGGAGGCAAAGGAACAACTTATAAATTTGTCTATCGATGTTCGTGCGTGACTTTCGATGAAATCTCTTTTTTGTGTTTTTTTATTGCAAATTTGGGATGGAAAATGCAAATTAGGCTGATTTCAAGGACTAGAAAATGAATATCAATCAAACGTTTCTGAAAAATATGAAACTTGGCCAAGATGACAATTATGATGAAATGAATGCACTAAAAGTTTTTGGAATTTTTGAATGCAAGATAAATATTTTATTGATTTATGAATACAAACGGAGTGAATTTCAATTATTAATTATAATAAATACTAAAACTAATTATTTTTATTGGATAAATTTATCTAAGATCTATCACTAGGAGATCGATGTCTGAAAAATCCTAAATCTGAGAAATGTGAGATTTCATACCAATTAAAAATTAAAGATTAAAATAAGCAAAATAATTTTTACAAGGCAAATTATGCATGCAAATTCAATTCATTTTGGGCACAATGTAATATTCAACTAATTCTACATTTTATGAATTTCTAGCAATTTTTAGAGCAATGATTAATTACTTATGAATTTAGAAGCATAATGTGTGCAAAATATGCATTTTGCTACAAAATATCTAATTATTAATTAACTGAAAATCAAAAAAATATAAAAAAATGCGAAGATGTAGAGAATTATTTGTAGAACAAATTTCCTTTTTTAGAAATAAAATAATGCAATGTAAAGGTTCAAAATAAAGTGGAACACAAGGGTATTACTGCAAATAACAACAATAAAATAATGTAGGGAGGACTAACTTGTAATTAATGAAAACATAGAGGGGTTAAGTGCAAAATATCCAGCGGTCGCGTGCGGCGCACGTGACCTCAGGACAATAGGGGTGTTGTTGTGAATAGGAAGATCTTTGAGTGGCTTCTGCAAAAGTTCCACTTGGTAACGAGCAATGCACATGACCTAAGGGCTGAGGTTGCTTCTGTGATTTGAGGAAGCTCCAGTGGTGCTAGCGTAAGACGTCCCCTCCCTACATGTTCTCCTCAAGTGTGGGGAGAGTCTTGGGTAAACTCGGACCTTGAAGGCAGTGCTTCTGCTCGGTGATGCTGCTGAACCTTGAAGATGTTGTCGGAGGAGATGACGCACCAGCGAGCTTGGAACAAGACAATGATGCCACACGACCGGCTATAGAGATCCAGAGCACTGTCAATACTACGAAATCAGATGGATTTGAAACTTGCTACGAAGGTAGTTGGTCGCGGCGGCAGAATAGTTGAAGACAGAGGTGGATGTTGGAGGCATTATCTATGGAGATTCGATGAGGAAGACGCAATACAGTTGAAAAGGATGATTGATGAATGGTGTCCGTGCTTATGGTGGTGGTATACAATGGAAGTACGCGGATGTGAAGGGGGGGTGTATGGTGGTAGAGGTAGTAGAGTATCGGTGGAATATGGATGTTGGTCTTGGGCTCAATGTTGAGTTGCCGGAGCAGGAGCAGATGCGAGGGAGGTGTCGTGCTGTGATGAATCTGCGATTTATCACACTAAAAGTTAAAAATAGAGCATTGTTCCCGAGCAATTAGCTGCATATTTCCACTTATATTTCATAATTAGCACTCATGTGTACATAAATAATATCTGCATTTAAGCATTCATATTTGCATTAAATAAGAAGCCCAATTCACTTGTAAAAATCACTTGTAAGTACCATATTTGTACATATTTTATACTAAATCCAATTGCAACAAAATAAACTCTATAATGTATATATTACTAACAATAATAAAAGAAAAATATCAAAAAATACTAACTTGTAAAATTATCCAATAATATTCAAATCCAAGTTTGAAACTATGAACCTTAAAACATGCATATCTCTCTCATAAACTGTCCGATTTAGGTCTACTAACTTTAAAAGTAAAATACATTCAAAGCTTCAAAACAATACCAATTTCATTAAAATCGGAGATCGCATGCAAAAATGGGTTTTGGGTCCCTATTGTATATTGTATAGATTGACCATAGTACACTCAATTTTATCTTTTTATTTTTTTCATTATTTAAAAATCCAAATAAAATAGATTAAATCGTAAATATTTCTCTCATATTTTTTCTAACATTATTTTGATTTTTCTCGAATTAAAGATGACAAAAAAATGCAAAAGAAAAAAATGTGGTATTTTACACCTATTAGATACCACCCAAAAATACATTTTGTACAGATAATTTCATTTGATTTTGACCCTTCATAAAGGTTGTAGATCTCGCCAAGACAAGCAACGTTTTTGTTGATTAATTTTTGATTTGACCGCATTTGATATTTCTTTTCGATTTTTCTTTACATTTAACTTCGATTTTTCTGGGAGCAACACATGGCAACTCCTGGAGCTGCCACATGTCGCCAATATTTTTAATTATTATTAAAAAAACTATTTATAAATAAAAATAGGAACCACGTGGCCGCATCCCAACATGCCACATGGCACCATCACATTTTCTTTCTCTCAACCCCTCTCATGTTTTTCCCCTATCACCCATGCAGCCCCCCTCCCCCCCGAATGCGTCCCGTGCACCGGCCCGCGTCGTGCGACACACGCAACCACCTCTGCGCACCTGTTACACCACTCCCCGCATGAGCCTCACTTCATTTCCCTCTCCGCCATCCCTTGCGCAAGCATGCACACCTACCAGACCCGCTATCTTTGCGGATCCCCGCCTCACCATCTCTCCCCTCTCAACCACCTCTAAAAGACTTCCTTCGCCCCATCGCAATCCAACTGCCAATACGGGACTGTGAGCGAGCTCTAAAGTGAGTGTCTTCGGTGACAGCGACCGCCACCCATCAGAGCGACGACCTCCTCGCATCCCGGTGAGATCTAAGGCCCTCCAGGTCTTGCCGCAACCGCTTCTCCTAAGCTGCTCGAGCTCCTTCATTGCTGTGAAGTTGAATGAAGACCTATTCTTCAAGAACACGCCCCAGTACCATCTGCTCTCGCTCTCCTTCAGTTTCTTCTGCCTCAATCTCCTTCTTCTTCCTCATACTTTTGGTCTCATTATTTCTCCATCTTCCATTCACCAAATCTCAAAGGCATTATCACTTTCATCAATAAATCCCACGTTGCGAACGCAACTATGATTTTTATTGAATTTTCAGAGGAACTTTTCTCAACCATATAGTCCAAAATTTAAGATAAGAAAAAAATCCCTAAACTTCCCCAGTTCACAGGGGAAGTTCCCTTATTTCATTCCCCCTTTCTCCACATAAACTTGTGGCCGCATGCTCCGTCCTCACGCCATATGTCAACACCGAGCTTCGCGAACACCATCTGCATCGAGTCTCGGTCCTATGTCGACTTGTCAGCGCTTCACGGTGACCACCCCCGCAGCATCCTCGTCCGAGTGCCATCTCCAGTCGCCCACCAGTCTTTAGCAGAACCCACTGACACGTGTGGTCGCACGCCTCCACCAGAAGCCAACACCTTTAGTCGCTCCCCTTCCCTTGCTATATCGTGTGTCGACGTGCGGGGAGCTACCAGACGTTACCTATCGTACAACTACCGTAGCTCTGTTGCCTCGACATCCTACCACATAACCACCTTCATCACGCACTCCTTACCTGATGTATGCGATCGTCGCAGCCTAGAGTCGTTCGCGTACGCCACCCATCGCCTACTTTACACGATCATCATGCGCCCGACAACGCTAGCCCTCGACAACGGCAGCTTCACGACAGCACCATCAGGGAACTCTCCTTCGACTCCTCTAACTCCAAATTCACCTCACGTGCCTAGCATGTGAGGGCGGGGTCAATTATAGAGGTACATCAAAGGTCCTCGGAAATTATGCTACCAATCCCCTAGCAGAAGATGATGTGCCGTACATATCTCCGTGGGAATTTTTTGTAGAAGCCCTCTAGTGTATAGGTAATTGTATATCAGTCCCTATACAAGTTCATTTATCAATTTTAGTCTCTGAATTTGTATTTAGGACTCTATTTTTGTCAATTAATTTGAGTCTCATTTGGCATCATTTTGTCATTCCAAAAAAATGCATATGGTAGAAAATCTTTGGTTTTGTCATTGTGAATGCTTGTTATATTTTTATGGGCTTCAAATTATTTAATATAATTGTTTCAGCGGAAAAATATCATATTTTGCCATTGTTTGCCTTTAATTGAATATTAATAACATTGTTGCTCCAAAAGACACCAAAAAATCACAATAGGTAGATTTTGAGCAATTCTATTTTATGCCCAAAAGTCACATCATCTACACACATATCTAGGTCATAATAAATTACTTGGTTATTTATATAATTTATTTTTAATTAATTTTCCACTTAGTATTTCTAGAAATTAAATTTGTTATGTATATCTCTCACATAGACTTACATAGGATAAATTAATTTCTGAAAAATATTGATGTTTGGTATTTATTAAAATTAAAATTGCATAAATTACCTTACATTCATATTTAATTCGTAGGTTATGCATTTTGATTTGATAAATTAAAAAAAATCGCAGTAGCTTAATTTCATTTCATTTAACATTCTGGCCAAGATTCATAATTTTTGAACTTAATTTGACCATACTCCCATTTTAACTCTAGAATTTTCCAGGACTGCACTACATGTCTTAAATTGCATACTCATAGTGGTTTTGATAAGTCCGATTTTACCCGACTGCAACGATATCACTAAATTTAATCGTTAATCTGGTTTAATTAAGAAGAGTAATGTATGGTTTTTCAAATGGCATCCTTGTCGGGGAGACACGATATAGGTTAATTTCTAAAAAAATGGATTTTAGGGTTTCCATCCTCAGGTTGTTTGATTCTCTATTTTTCTTGTGAATATTTTTCTATTTGTTTTCAACATTTATTTTGTGTCATTCTCTCCATGACCATTGTTTATTTTTATGCGAGGAACACAAGTACTCAAAGGTGCTTCGTCAAGCGAGCTGAGGAATCTGCATGGAATTGGACTAAGTGGTTTCGAGAGAACTTGTAAAAGAAGTTTGCATTTACAGAAGTTCCCATTTAGGTTCTCACGCATCTAAGTAATAATAAAAAGAGTCTCTGTGTGTTGGGTGGTTGCTTGACGTAGGATAGGACTTGCACTTACAACTCCTAGATCTTTCTTACTGATGTTTTTGCTCGTAATATCTACGACCACACTTTACCAGTAAAAGGCGTACTTAGACTGCACTACTTTTGCCATATCTAACTTGTTCTTCACTTACAAAACTACTTGTCTAGGAGCGTGTTTTCTCGTTTGCATTCATTTAGAAAAAATTTCAATTTTGTTTTGCATCCCACATGTAGAGAGCGAGATCACTGTAAGTCTTCTGAACTTGCCATACACCATTGTTTTATCGTGCATCTGCTTTTCTCGACTCCTTCTCGCTTGTTTTTCTAACTTAGGATTAAAGGAAATTGGTACTGGACGATAGACATGTCGTATGTGTTGGACTTATCATGTGGTTATCTAACATAAAATCAGGATTGCTAAATAAATTGACCAAAACTAATCAACATAAAATCAGAAATTCTGTTTGGGGGAGAATAACCCCGAGCTTGATTTCAAGATGAGTGAGGGTACATAGTGTGTGTGCTCGCCCTAAGGTAGAGCCAAAATCCCCGCCTACCATATCACGTACCCCGAGCCTAGCAAATATCATGGGCTAAATTATGGGTTCAACTGACCAGCGCCATTAGCATCCTCCTATTCTGGAAGGTAGATAGGGGTGAAGAAGCGGTGCACCGTGACATGTTGCTAGTAAAGCTTTGGGGCGAAGTTAAAAGCCTTGTCCGCCTCCGCCTAATTTGGTAGGTAGATTGGGGCAGGTCCTTGAACTTCTTAGCTAGGGATAGGAGTGAAGAAAGGAAGGGCGTTGGTATCTTAGGCGACATGTTAAACATGGGAGATGCATCTCGATTTTAGTTGACTTCCCTATAGGCCACTTAACCTTTGCTATTTGTTTGAAAATTCACACTTAAAATAAACCAAACTAATCAGACTCGGTTTCAGGTCCTTCATCGTGTTGAGTGTGAACTCAGGGTTTGTGATTCATTTGCTTGCTTCAGGTAGGAGTCAAATCCTATCTTTATACACTTATACTCCCAATTCTTCTTTCTGCCATCCGAGATGACTGACTGGGGGGATATTTACTCCAAACTTCGCAAATCTCTCATTGAATTACCCACGAAGCTCATCTTCATCTACCCAAACGTAACATGGGCCCACCCGAGCTCATGACCCTTTTGAGTTCGGGATCCACCACTCTCAAGATGGTTACCCTCAAACCATCCTTTTCCTCTCCTCTCATCTCTCTGAGGAAGAACTTCACCTCTAAGAGCATATTTTCATTCCTAAATCTTCTTCTAATACAGACCACATTGTTATACTAGGTAAAGAAAATCAACTCAAAACCAAGATGCCTCCTAAGAGACACCCTGATGAAGAGAAACACAAAGATGATCCTATACATCAAATACTTGCCTGCTAAGCTACAACCGAGCATCATAATGCAAATCTAGTGGCGAGGACGGGACCAATGATCGTGAGGGTGGAATTGGAAGAACGATGGTAGATGCCTACAACCCAGTTGAGAATGAGATACATAGTTGGCTTGTAGAATGAGATACATGATTACAACAGGCTGAAGGCTACTCCGTTAGCCTTAGGAGATAAGGCTGCTCATTGGATGAAGAATTTTGAGGTTAGATTTACGACCTAGATGCAATTCAAAGATCATTTCATGAAGAAGTTCTACCCACTCAGTAGGACTAACTAGATGAGGACAAAAATCACTAGTTTTTCCCAGGGCTCCCCCGAGCCATTCCATGAAGCCTAGGATAGATTCAATGATGTAATCCAAAAATGCCCTACCATGGCATTACCAAGGAGATCTTAGTCCAAACCTTGTTCATGGCATGACCCCAGAAATGCAGTGGTTAGTGAGTATAGCCTATGGAGGTAGCAATCTGAATAAGAATGAAAATGTCATATCGAAGATCCTAGAGCAGATGGCGTTAACATGTAGATATCAGGCCACCGGGGCCTGTCGGTTTTCTCCCTCAAGCCTATATAATGAGATAACTAGGAGGACTGTAGCGGATCTAACAAATGACCTAATCCCTAGCATATTGATAATAGTTGAAAAGCTCATTATGGTAGATAATATCCATAAGAGTGTCACTGACCTTGAGGTGCTTTCATGATTGCCGAAGAAAGTGGAGAATTTGACTGAGAAGGTAGCCAAGATACAGCTACTTGCCCCTTCTGCACCACCTATTCCTGTACATCGAGTTCATCTTGTACATGAGCAGGTATAGGGGGCTCAGAGTAGCTGGGTTGAGGAGCAGCAGTACATTCAGCATGATCAACACAAACCCTCATAGGTGGAGTCAGTTTACGGGGAGCTTCAACAGGTGTTCGAGATCAATGGGTTGTGGTACAACCATGACCCTGTCGGTAGACAGTCGGGGATAGGGAACGATCAGCCACATCGACCTTCCCTAGCTTACTAAGAAAACACCTCCATCCCCGCATCGCGCTTTGTACAATTCCAACAGGATAATGATACCAGCCTCAGCAGCACCAGTAACAACGCACATTCCACTCGGGCCAGTAGGGACTTCCACCACCTTACACCGTACCGTCCCACCCGCAGTTGTACCGGTAGGGCCAGTATAGACAGCGAAATCATTTGTCCCCTGGTCAGCAGCAACAAGACGTGCCCACTACTGAATTGGAGTCCCTATCCTTGGCAACCCATACTAGGACTAATAGGGTTCAACAGATACAGAATGATTATCTAGATATTAGAACAGATCTGAACCGTATCTCATGCCACCAAGATTAGCAGATGGCACCAAAGACCCCAATTCCCTCCGAGGTTTAGGCCAACCCCAATATTGTGAATCAGGGTCAGCTTCAACCATGCAATCAGGTATACTATTCATATTATTCTCTATCTGAACGCGAGATCCTTTCATACAACAATGTTAATCATATGTCTCTTAAGAGTGGAAGGACCATGATTGTACCTGATCAGGTGCAGGTACATGTGGAAGACGTCGTCAAGCCTCTACCTGAGGAGAGCTTGGAGGCAGAGGAGCGGCATCACCACCACCACCATCATCATCCACAAAATAAGAGGATTTCTATGTGCTCAAAATAAAATGGCAAAAAGGATCAACTCCTAGCAGTGAATCAGGAAAATCATATGTGGAGCCCGCACACGGAGCAGCGGTAGATGCATCACCTGTTTCATTGCATGAATTTCTTTTCTGTCCATGTTTGTGTCAGAGTCAGAGTCCTAGTCCTGTACAAAACTCAATTTCCCGTTTAAATGAGAATCTTTTAGTTTCAGAATCAGAGTTGTCATAAATAATCCCTTTCCCTCGCATCCTTAAGGGTAGAAAGAAGAAAAAAATGAAAAAATTCCATATGACCCCGAGATGGCAGAATTCTACAACAAATATATCAAGGACACAATCCCTTTTGATAAGTACATGGATATGACACATGCATTTCAGAAGTATGTTTAGGTGAGATGCACAAGAAAACCAGAAGTTGCATTGAGAAACACGTTTTATTAGTAGGCGATGAATCCACGATTCATCAACTCAATATCTTGATCTTAGGAAAATCTCCAAGTAAAATCCCAGAAAAATGTCCATTAAATAAATAAATTAACAAAATAACTCTTGTAAATAAAATACACTTATTATTGTATATTAGATTGTACAAAATAAATTACCCATAAAAAGCCGCAAAAATAAAGGGGTTTAATACCAATAAATAGCCCAAAACTTTATGTATTTTTAATAATTTTATTTCAACTCATTTTTGGCTAATTCTTTCTTCAACTTGTTCATAACAATGTATATAAAAATACAAAAATACAAAACAAATTTTAGCTCAAATAAATGCTCTTAGATCCAAAAGGGAAAAAGGCGTAAAGACCAACTTCCAAGCCAAATACCCGCTCCGTATGAACTCCAAATTCACCAAACTCACTTTTAAAGTTCAAGTTAGAAAATTATCTTTCCAATGGAAGTGGTTTCATTAAAATCAGAGCTCATTTGCAAAAGTTAGGTTTTGGAGCCTATATGTACATTGTATATTATGTATCTATTCATTCTTTCTTCATTTTTTATTTTATCTTTTCTAATTAATACAAAAAAAATCATGATTATGTTGTATTTTGATTGTCATATTTTACTATATTTTTCCGTTGTAAATATCTCTTATTAAAAAGACAAAAAAATACATATTAGAAAAGCAAACAAAAAAATGTACATATTGTATGTATTCCCTTGTCAATTCTCCACTATTTTTTCCTTCTTTATATTTTTTGTTGTATTTAAAGTAGTCTACTTTATTTCACTTTATTTATTTATTTAATTTTCATTCTCTACAAGAACCACCAATTCAACTCCATTATTCCACCATTTTTTCCAACTTCCCATTCAACTCCATTAATAATACAACCTCTCATTCAACTCCACCACCTTAATAACTTCTCATGTATTCTCTTTATATACATCCCATCCTCCTCAATTTGCACTTGATCCATCTTTATGGGAGGAGAGCCTAGTTCCCAGAGTTGAATCGGTGACAGCGACGCAACCATGGTCGAGCGACGATAGCCCTCTCTCCGGTGAGATCCATTGGTTTTTTTGGCCAACATCGCAACCGCAACCGCGCGCTGCTCAAGCTCATCGCTCGCCGGCGAATTGAGCGAGGATCGTGCTCTCATGAGCACAACATAGGTGACTGCGTTCATCGTAGGTAAATTTTCCCTTCATTTTATCACCGTCGTTATTTTGTCAATTTTTTATCACACTACCACCACCACACCATTATCACCCTTCACTTATTTACGTTATCACATTACCATCATCTTCATCTTCTCCATCATTCTCTTCTATCATTTCCCCCTTTTGTATATATTTTTTTTGTTTTATAAAATTTAAAAAAATAAAAAAAGTTAAAATCAAAACAAAAAAATAAAAAATAACAAAAAAAATCACGGAGGTGGAGCAGCAGCACCAAGGCCGTCGTCCCATCCCCCATCGCTGGCCGACGATCCCATAGCCGCGCCCGTTGTGCACGGTCGGCGCCACCTTCTCTCGCACACCGCCTCCCAGCGCCCCTCCTTGTCGCCGTGCAAGTGGCGACACCACCATCATCACCGCCAACCCGCGCCTAGGCTGCCTTCGTCCGCTCACGTCTCTAGCCGTGCGCGTCATCACGCCGCCTCCGCCACCAGCTCTGACGTCTCCAGCCGCCGTGGCCACGCGTGCCACCGACGCTGCCGCCCTCAGTCCGTGTTGGGTTCTCTGCAACCCTACTTGAAGAAGAGGAGGTCCCAATTTTCATTATTTTTTATTTGTAAAAATTGCAAGTTTTCTTTTTTTGTTTCTGTAATTACAAACAAGTCCTTGCACATATTTTTGTTGTTTAATTTGTTTCTTTTTTGCATAGACAACCCTATGTTTGTACATTAATTTGGATATCAACCTTGCATCATTTTATTCAATGAAAAATGTCTTGACGTTGAGCAATAATTCTCTACCTCATGGATATTTATTTATATCTTTGTGGTCTTTGGATAATTAACTAAAAATGTTTAACTGAAACTATACATATTTTACCCAATCTGGACTATACATATTTAAGTGTTGCTCTAAAAATTCTACAAAAAATAGATATGATGCTTTGAAGAGTGCTTAAATTACTGTCCAAATTTCATCCAAAGTGAAGTTATCTTGTGCCTGAAATAAATTATAGAGTGATTTTAGTATTTGATTTTTAATTAAATCCGTGTACATCATTTTTGCGAAATTTCAAGTCTCCTGAATTCTATATGAAAATATCTTTTTTGAGATAATAGTTCGCACTCAGATTAATTTGACATTGTGGATTAATTAGGAATTATTTACTCACTGTCATTCTTTTTTCACTAAAAAATCCGTAAAAAATTCATATTTTATCAAAAAATTCCAAAAATATTACTGTAGCTTCCTTGCATCTTGTTTATGTTCCAGTAATTTTTTCTTAATTTTTGCTTACTGTTTGTGTGAAAAATTACGAAAAACCCATAAAAGTGTGCATTTTCAATTATTGCATTTTAAATCATAAAATTTCAAAAAAAGTGTTTTGCATTCATCACCAGATTAGGATTATAGGGAAAATATAATTTGGCTTAATTGAACTGATTTAACATTAAAATTAATTTGGCCTAATTGTGTATTTTCTTATTGTCTTGATTCATCTGCATTTGCATTTGCATTTGTTTTTGCATTAAAAAATATAAAAAAAATGGATTTGGAAATCAAGGTCTAAATTTTCGAATTAAACTCGAAGTTGTTCCTTTGCCTCCATGTGTTCGACCCCGGACTTGCTCGGGATATAAATTAAGCCGAGACACTCTTCACGTAGATCTTCTCTCGATTTTGACTGATTCGCTAAGTACACGTACTACAAATTTATCATCGTATTTAGCGACTCGTCAGATGACGCTGTTGTCGGGGAGGCAAACGACTTAGGGATTAATTTAAAAATTTGGATTTAGATTTAACTTACTCGGGTAGTCTCACCCCCGAGCCACCTTGTATTTAGTCCATTTTCTTCCAATTATTTCTCGTCATATTTTTGTATATATTTTTCTTTTATCTCTCTAATATAAATTCATTTTCCTTGTGAGAGCCCGGTGGACATGGTGTGTATCGGAGGTCGACGGACGCTACGTGCGCCGACTGCTGAAGTGCGAGGATAATTCTTTTATCTTTGAGAGAATTTTTGTAAAATATTTTGTAATTATTTAGCTTGATCCTTCATAGCGGCTCTTGTTTGAGAGCTCGCACATGTAAAAAAGACTTGAACATTAATTGTGGTGTGTCGAGACCTGTTTCACTCTTCGGTGAGGGTGGGGCTCGACTTGAGTGGCGAACTTAAGGATTAGGCACATGGTAGTTTAGCATCAAATTTGTTTGTGCCCATCATAATTTAGGCCACACATATCTTAGAAGATTCGCCTATCTTATGAGGTTCTTAATGAGACGCATATAGACACGTACTACTTAGCTCAAAATCAAATCAATTCTTCCCCACTAATAGTATATTGTTTAGGTGCGGTTTTTCTCGATCTGCATGCATTTAGTGTAAAATTTACAAATTCTGTTCTGCACAATGCGTGGAGAGTGCTGGGATTCACTGTAAGTATACCTTCTTCTGAGCATGCATCATAGTTTCTCATTTGCATTCTGATTTCCGATTCCCCTCTTGTTTTACAACATAAGGTCAAAAGAAAATTGGGACTGAACGGTAGACGTGCTTGTGTGTTCACATAAATTTCAAGTGATAACCTAACTCTAAAATTGGGACTAAATTGAGAAGGTCGATTAAATAATTGGAATAAAAAAAACCATTGTTCTCGGGTGCATAAAGCCCT
Source organism: Ottelia alismoides (assembly GCA_037367405.1). Classification (NCBI taxonomy): domain Eukaryota; kingdom Viridiplantae; phylum Streptophyta; class Magnoliopsida; order Alismatales; family Hydrocharitaceae; genus Ottelia; species Ottelia alismoides. The sequence continues at coordinate 87,149 of JAZKJV010010344.1, forward strand.
CATTGTTTGTTTTACTCGTAAGTGAGAGAGAGACGACCCTAGGATAGAACCAAGCCAGGATTTCTTACTTACTACTGGTTCTTTATTTTCAGGCGATTAGCTACTTTTCAGTGAGGAATATATGTAGCCGTATTTATACGGTCCGGACTTCCTTAGCGGTGTGGGAGGTTTAGAGGGTGCTTTAGTCCTCAAGGAACGGGCTTCGGCATGTACTTACTCCTATACTGGATGAAAGTAGGCCAAACTAGTCGAAAGAATCGGGCCAGTCTGTAGGAAAATACGGGCACCTAACAGCTCGTTAATCTTTCCAAGATTGTATTTATCACCAACTAAAATTGACAAGATAATTCGGCCGAACTGTTACAACCATCACGTGTTGAGTTGGTGAAATCGAGTGTTTGAATTGTGTTTGTATTGTGTGAGTTTACTCCGCACATTTACGTGCACCGTAGAACTAGTGCCTCTTTGAAATATCATGTTCTAAATTGGTTCTTTTGACATCGAAGATGACTGATTGGGGGGATATTTATTCGGATTTTGCGAATCTCCCGTTGAACCCTCTAAGAAGTATGTCTTCACAGGTCCATGCGCAACTTGGACCAACCTGGACTCATGACCCTCTTGAGCCCAGGATCACCCACTCTCGGGATGGTTACTCTCAGACAATTCCATTTATCTCTTCCCACCTAACCGAGGAAGACCTTCGCCTCGATGAGAATACATTGATTCATAAATCCTCTTCTAATTAAGAACACCTTGCTGATTTAGGCCATAAAGAAGATTCAAGGAAAATGCCTCCAAAGAAGAGAGACAAGGAAGAAGAGAATCATGAAGACCCGATAAGAATGATACTTGCTAGATTAGCTGCATCTGAGAAGCAACACGCATTACTAAGAGCTCAGTTAGGACAGCTAAATGTTGGGGTCGAAACACCAATGGATGTGTCGTATAACCCAAGACAATATCAAATTCGGAATTACTTGAGTCTGGTTGAACCAAATGTTGATTTTGAATTGAAGCCGCATTTTCTGAACCTGCTGCCACACTTTGATGGGAATGCTTCTGAGGAGCCATATGCATTCCTAAGGGACTTTGAGCTCATCTGCGCTAACCTCAAACATCAAAATGTTAGCCAGGATTATATTAGGCTCAAAGCCCTTCCATTTGCCTTGTGTGGCAAAGTCGATTACTGGGTGAAAAATCTTGGGATTACCATCACCACTTATGCCCAGTTCAAGGACCTGTTTCTGAAGAAGCTCTACCCGTTGAGTAGAACTAACATGATGAGGATGCGTATTACGAGTTTTTCCCAATTACCCTATGATGCCTTTTGTGATGCTTGGGAAAGATTCAAGGACATCCTATAGAAGTGTACCTGTCATGGACTAGATGATAATATCTTGGTCCAGTCATTTTTCGCTGGTCTAAACCATGAGATGCAGGGTTTTGTGAGCGCTGCCTGTGGAGGAAACTATACATCACGAGGAGCGGATACTGTCTGGAGGGTATTCGAGCAGATGGCTGAAACTAGCTGCTCACAGATGGCCAGTAGGGCCTATACACCATCCCACAGTTCACTCTCATCTTGAGGGGGAAAATCAGCTGTAGTCGATCTCTCTTAGGACGTGATCCCTAGCATGGGACTCCTTGCTGACAAGCTTACTATAGTTTAGAGGATTGATAGGAGAATTGATGAATTGTACCGAAGCATCTCCAAGATTCCAAAACTAATGGAGGAGTTGACTGATGGGGTATCTAAGATAAAGATACCTGTCGTGACTACACCCTCTGCTCCCGTATACCGAGTTCACCATGTTCAGGAGCAGTTGGTGTCAGAGCAGGACCAATCCTACACCCACTCTTTCCAACAGCCACCTCCATTAGCAGAGATAGTTCAGGAGGAGCCTCCACCGGTTTGGGAGGTGAATGGAGTATGATATACTCAGGACCCTGCCAGGCAGGGAAGTACGGGAGACCGACAGACCTACCAGTGTCGCCCGACCTTTCACAACACCGCATTCACCTCTGCACCACCTCCTTCACAGCAGAACCCTAGATTCCAACCACCCCAGCAACAAAGGTAGCAGTACCAGCAGTATGGCCGACAGGGCCATTACCAGGCGGGTCAGTAGGGCCCGCAACCCCAGCAGCAGCAGCAAAGGCATTACTCTAGCAAGCAGGGCCAGTTTTCCCATTATTCTTCCCAGTCTTATCCACATCCTTCTTCGTCTAGTCACGTGGATATTCAGCAACAGATACTCAACGAGCTACCTTCTACAGGAATGAGATTCATGACTTACAGGTGGATGTCAACCGCCTGTCCAGATGGAGAGACGAGCATACTGCACCCTCCACCTCTATCCCAGCCCAAGTTCATGCTAACCCCAATATCCTGAACCGATTTAGTTCTCATCAGCACTTTGGTCAGGTATACTATTCAGCATCTCCTAGATATGAACATGAGATTCTATCGTGTGACGAGGCTAACCACATGTCACTCAGGAGCGGAAGGATCGTGACCGTACATGACCGGGCGAGGGACACGAGGAGGGGCATCTCTGGAGTTCTACCAGAGGAGTCTTTAGAGGACGAGGAGGAGAGGCATCATATTTCGAAGCCCCATCAGCAACATTTGAGGATACCTACTCAGGGAGCCGAGAGGAGGAGGAGAGCATGTATGCAGCATCGATAGCATGGATACACTTCTGATTCTACGGAGGACCTTGCATCTCCGGTTGTGGCGAATACCACTCCAGCTTCTATTCCACATCTTTAGTAGATAGTCTAGATTTTGATTCCATGTTGAATTAAAAAGATTCTTGTATGAAGAACTCTATTTCCGTTAATGGAAAGAATGATCTTTCAGTTCATGATTCAGACTCTTCATCCTCTGTTTCCCTAGCTTCAATCCCTTTCCCCCATGCTCTTACGGCAGGAAAGCGCATCAAAAAGATTCAGAAAGATAACCCCGATATAGCACGGTTTTGTAAAGAGAACATCACTGTAAAGGTGCCATTTGATGAGTATGTGGCTAACCATCCTGCATTCCAAAAATACCTTAAGGTGAGATGCACACCAACTAGGCTTAGCTGGAAGAAAGATAACTGAAATATAAATACACATGTCTTATCAGTAGCCACAACCTATTATCTCAAGAATCAGACTTTGCCAAGGAAAAAGAGAGACATGTGTGCTCACTATGTGGAGAGTCGTATTGACGACATTGCATTTGCATTCACACTCTGAGATAACAGTTCTTCGATCAACTTACTTCCCTTAGCCTTATATCAGAAATTGGAGTTGGGACCACTTCGCAAATCTAGAGCTTTACCCCAATTTGCAGATCGCTCAGTGAAGAGACCTAAGGGAGAAGTGAAGAACGTCGTTATCTCGATTGAGGGGCAGAAAGATCAGGTTGACTTCACAATCTTGGACATGGAGACCCCCAATCATTGGAGAGAATCTCAGATCATTCTCGGGCCGCCCTTCCTTAGGACCACAGGAACAACTTTTGATTATGGTACAAGAATGATGAAGTTTCGTTCTCTAGGCAGAGAAGTGAACCCAGAGATGAAGCAAACCAAGTGTCAGCGACCTGATTCAGAGAGTATCACAGAGTACTCATCTTCAGAGGTAGATTGCAGAATGGTTAGCACCGTTGGGATTTGGGGACAAATTCCTTCAGGACAGAGCGAGACCCTTTCATCTGGAGAGGACATAGTGCATGATACAGTTTGCCAGGTGTTGTTCGATCTTGTGGGAGATGCATCTACCTATCACCATGATGACATAGAGATCCAGCTGGATCTGTCAGTTCCATTCCCTTCGGAACGATCATGGGACTTAGATGATGAGTCGGACACATCTTTGGCCGACCTACCGCGTTTCTTCAGCGATCCGACTCCCCTTACTTCCGAGTTGGTGGCGAGTACTACTCATCTTAGCCCACCTTCATGCAACACGGAACCGGATTCAGATTCAGTTCAGCCAGATCTACTTGATGATACCACATTGAGAATTGAAATCACTAGCTCCTACACACAAGTACACCTTTCTTGAGGGATCGAAAGAGAGTTATCCTATCATCATTAGCTCAGACTTGACTTTAGAACATGAGTTTAGGTTGTTAGAAGTCTTAGAGAGGAACCGCAAAGCAATAGGCTAGACGGTGTCGGATCTCGCGGGGATCAACCCCGCTCTCTACTCGCACCACATTTTTACTGAGGATAATGTGAGTCCTTCCCGTGAGTTCCAAAGGAGACTTAACCCCAATCTACGGGAAGTGGTGAAGAAAGAGGTTGAGAAATGGTGCAAAGCAGGGTTTATATACCACATTTCGGACTCCAAGTGGGTGGCCCCACTTCATGTTGTCTCGAAGAAGTTGGGAATTCAGATGGTCACCAACGAAGAGGGGGTAGAGATCGCGACACGAGTACCTATGTCGTGGCGTGTCTGTGTTGACTACAGGCGCTTGAATGTCACGACCAAGAAAGATCACTTTCCCTTGCCTTTTATTGATCATATCTTGGAGAGACTAGCAGGGAAAGAGTTCTTCTATTTTCATGACGGGTACTCAGGCTACAACCAGGTAGCCATAGCCCCTGAGGACCAGGAAAAGACCACATTCACATGTCCATTCGGTACTTATGCTTTCAAGCGCACGCCATTGGGGCTCTGCCCTGCCCCGTGCACATTTCAGCGGTGCATGATAGCAATATTTTCCGAGATGGCGGGAGATTTCCTGGAAGTGTTCATGATTGACTTCTCGGTCCACGGTGATTTTTTTGATACATGTTTAGCGCACTTGGATCGAGTCCTCAAGAGGTGTAGAGAGGTAAATCTGGTACTCTCCTGGGAGAAGAGTCACTTTATGGTGACGAAGGGTATCGTGTTGTGGCATGTCATCTCCAAAAGGGGAATGGAGGTTGAACCTGCCAAGGTGGAGGTGATCCACAAACTCGATCCACCTACCAACATGAAATTAGTGCGGTCATTCTTAGGGCATGTTGGATTCTATAGGAGATTCATTCAGGATTTTTCAAAGATCGCCTGCCCACTGACTGAGCTCTTAGGGAAAGACACAGAGTTCGTTGTAGATCACAGGTGTCTGGAGGCCTTTGAGCTCTTGAAGAGGAAGATTTGTGCCCCTCCTATCCTATAAGCTCATGATTGGTCTCTCCCCTTTGAGATCATGACTGACGCTTCAGATTTTGCTATAGGAGCTGTGTTAGGATAACAACGAGAAGGGATTCCGTTTGCGATCCATTACGCAGGCAAAGTATTAGATCCTACATAGAAAAATTATACAGTGACTGAAAAGGAAATGCTCACGGTAGTATGGGCCCTCGAGAAGTTCAGATCATATATTTTGGGCTCTAAGGTGACAATTTACACAGATCACACAGCCATTCAATACTTAACGGAAAAGAAGGATGCGAAAACGCATTTTCTTAGGTGGATTTTACTCCTCCAGGAATTTGATTTGGATATAAAAGATAAACCTATAGTGAAGAATGTTGTGGCTGATCACCTTTATCGGATTGAACAGAAGGATTCTCCTGATTATGAGCGGATTAGAGAGCCCTTCCCAGATGAGTCAATTTGTGTTATTGACTCACTCCCGTGGTATGCCAACATGGTGAACTATCTTGTCTCCAAGCTGGTTCCCCATGGTTGGATTAGGAGCAGCATTGATGGACTGAAAGTCAAATTCGAGGAGATACCACTAGGACGATCCTTTCCTTTTCTTCGAAGGACCGGATTGTGTTTGGAGAAGGTGTATTCCTCGGGAGGAATACCAGAGTGTCCTCACATATTGTCATTCACTTGAGGCTGGAGGACACAATTTGGGAAAGATAACCACTCAGAAAGTACTTCAATGTGGATTGTATTGGTCGACCTTGTTTCGAGATGCTATTGATTTTGTACGGTCGTGCCCGATCTATCAAAGGACGGGAGGGACAGTTGGACAAAGAGATGACATGCTCATGCAACGGGTGATTATTTGTGATGTTTTTGATACATGAGGCATAGATTTTATGGGTCCCTTTCCCAACAGCCAAGGACATGAGTACATATTGTTGGTGGTTGACTATTTATCCAGGTGGGAGGAGGCTATCCCAACCCGAACCGCAGACAGCAAGACTGTCTGTAAGTTTGTGAGAGACCATATCATTGCTAGGTTCGGGGTACCAAAAGTTTTGATATTTGATGGGGGTAGCCATTTTGTGAATCAAGATATGTGATCTTTAGCTAAGGGCTATGCATTTGAGCATAGACTAGTCCTTACCACCCACAGTCCAACGGAATGGCAGTGGTTTCTAACAGAGAGGTGAAGAGTATTTTACAGAAATTGATTCATCTAGATAGGAAGAACTGGTCTCATCTCTTAGACCATGTTCTGTGGGCCTATAGGACAGCCTACAAGACTCCATTGGGTACTTCACCATTTAGAATGATCTATGGCAAGCCAGGACATTTGCCCACAGAATTGATTCATAAATCCGAATGGGAAATTAAGAAGATTAATTGGAGTTGTCACCTAGGGAAGCTTAGTCGAGACTTGAACTTGAATGAGCTCATGGAAATCCCAAACAGGGCATTTGACAACAGTTTGATTTATAAGGACAAAGTAAAGAGATGTTATGATCAGCATATTAGGTGCAAAGACTTTGTCCCTGGACAAAAGGTATGGTTGTTCAATGCCAGGTTGAAGATGTTCCATGGGAAACTAAAATCTAAATGGACGGGTCCCTTTGTGGTTAAGAAAGTACACGAGAATGGAAGTGTAGAGATAGCTGATCTCACAGATGGTGCACAATCTCATGTGGTGAATGGACAACTGTTGAAGCATTTTATTGATTCGAAAGAGCAGTTAGTCCAAGTCGAGGTCATCAACTTCATACAGAGTGAGCATAGAGCAGATACATCTTATTACTCTTCTTGAGGATGTAGCATCAAGATTAAACATCTTAGAAGATTCATTCCTCTTGTACATTCTCCATTCTTGTATATTCGTCATATCACATCGGTTCTCACACTTACTCCTGTCCTATACTGAGGCCGACCAAGAGCCTAAGTATAGGGGGAACCGATGCCCGCCATGTGTATATACTCACCCATGTCACCTCTTGACCTCGTCTGCCCCATTTTTGCTCTTCTTCTACACTTAGGCAGATCAGAGCCTAAGTAAAGGGGGCAGATCGAGTTCTATACTTTTTATTATTTTAGTCATCCTATGCTTAGAACGAGCTATGTCTTTTTCTTGCTTCTCGTGCTCTGAGGACATAACACATGCTAGGTATAGGGGGACGTGTATATATTACATATATACTTTACCCATAGCTCATACTTTCACGTATTTTTGTATATATGATACAATAATTATGGGGTGGGTAAAAGAAACTTTGTCAAAAAAAAACAAAAAAACTCAAAATTCTCTTAAAAATTTATTTCAAAAATAAATCCTTTTTGATAAAAAACACCTTTTCAAAAAAAGTCCTTTCTTATTTAGTTATCTTTTTAAAAAAACTTTTGAAAAAAGAGAGCAAAACTCTTACAAAAAACTTTTTTCTTTGTTTTTTTAAAAAAAACTCTTAAAAAAAGAGAGCAAAACTTTTTCTAAAAAAATTCTTCTTTGCCTTTGTTTGTAAAAAAACTTTTTGAAAAAAAACCTTCTTTAAAACTAAAAAAACTCTAAAAAAATTAACTAATAAGTTGGTTTAATCCCTGACACAATTCACTTTCACACAAGACTAGTGATGTTCAAGAACACTTGGTTTATGAGGTCTTGAAATTTGGAGTTAACCAGCCTTAGTCATTAGGGTCTTGGACTTAATTAATCACATATCCCTAGTTTGAAAGATTTGGGTGCTATATTGCATGCTTAGTCTCTACCTTAGGAATGTGATCAGCACCTCACATACACGACTGCAGTTATGATGAGATGAGTTGAAATTTCACTTGAGGAACTGGGATGAGGGATTTGAGTTTGGACTTGATTTGATGATGCTCGAGGATGGGATAAAATCAATGAAGGCTTCATGAAACCTGAGTGTCAGCATCTTTAGCCAGTATGAGAACATGGTTCTTGTACTATCTCTTGACATTTACCTATGTGCCAGGGTGTGATAAAATAAAAAAATTGTTGATCAGTATGCGCCAACTATTGTAAAAGCAGTGGAGCTAGCCAAAAATACTACAAGGCAATTAAATGATAAAGAAAAGCCCTCATTCCATACAAAGACAAATTATCCAAAAGAGCTTCGACCAGAGGCAAGTGCTCCTAACCATTTCAAGGTGTCCACTTGGACCACTGCTATTAGGATCAGGAGTCAGGCTTGCACAAAAAAGGGGCATCGTAAATGCTACAAGTCTGGGTGTAGAAGGTATAATAGATACTCAAAAAAGGCACACCCTGGTGTATTCCCAGGAAAACAAGTGCAGACGACTCCAACTGCTCTTGACGGACGCACTAATAAATACCAAAAATATGCATTTAGTAATAAGGCACTCAAAAGGATCCTTGTTCCGATGAGAGGGAGAGAAGAAATGACACAATCCTATGCCCTCCATCAACTGGCCTTCCATCTACACCTTTTAAGTCTGACAACAAAAGATACGATGGATTGGATGCAAGAAATGGTTTATTCCCTAGTGTTGAGGATCAGGTTCTTAGGAGAGTCTCTTGGACTGGAACCTTGGGTGACGTTGTGACTCTACTCTTGTAACTGCGTCATATCCCTACTATATATGTATACAAAGAGAGTCTCATGATTAGGGAAATTGGATACCTTTTGACTAGAGCTTGGTTCAGCTTAGAATTTTATGATCTCTATTACCGAGAGTTCTTGAATGGATCAAGTCTTGTATTCACATATACAGTCAGGGGTTAATCTAACTTATTCATTGTTTATTTTCTTGAGGAATAGCAAAGTTTAAGTATAGGGGGTGATGAATCCACGATTCATCATCTCAATATCTTGATCTTAGCAAAATCTCCGAGTAAAATCCCAGAAAAATGTCAATAAAATCAATAAATTAACAAAATAACTCTTGTAAATAAAATACACTAATTATTGTGTATTGTACAAAATAAATTACCCATAAAAAGCCGCAAAAATAAAGCGGTTTTATACCTGTAAATAGCCCAAAACTTCATGTATTTTTAATAATTATATTTCAACTCCTTCTTGGCTAATTCTTTCTTCAACTTGTTCATAACAATGTATATAAAAATAGAAAAAATGCAAAACAAATTTTAGCTCAAATAAATGCTCCTAGATCCCAAAGGAAAAAGCCGTAAATACCAACTTCCAAGCCAAATTCCCGCTCCGTACGAACTCCAAATTCACCAAACTCACTTTTAAAGTTCAAGTTAGAAAATTATCTATCTAACGGAAGTGATTTCATTAAAATCAGAGCTCATTTGCAAAAGTTGAGTTTTAGGACCTAGATGTACATTGTATATTATGTATATATCCATTCTTTCTTCATTTTTTATTTTATCTTTTCTAATTAATACAAAAAAAATCATGATTATGTTGTATTTTGATTGAAAAATTTTACTGTATTTTTCCGTTGTAAATATCTCTTAATAAAAAGACAAAAAAATACATATTAGAAAAGCAAACAAAAAAATGTACATGTTGTATGTATTCCCTTATAAATTCTCCACTATTTTTTCCTTCTTTATTTTTTTTGTTGTATTTAAAGTAGCCAACTTTATTTCACTTTATTTATTTATTTATTTAATTTTTATTCTCTAAAATAACCACCAATTCAACTCCATTATTCCACCATTTTTTTCCAACTTCCCATTCAACTCCATTAATAATACGACCTCCTCCCTTTCAACTCCACCACCTTAATAACATCTCTTGTCTTCTCTTTATATACATCCCATCCTCCTCAATTTGCACCTGATCCATCTTTATGGGAGGAGAGCTGAGTTTCAAGAGTTGAATCGGTGACAGCGACACAACCGTGGTCGAGCGACAACAACCTCTCTCCAGTGAGATCCGTTGGTTTTTGCCAATATCGCAGTCGCAATCGCGTGCTGCTCGAGCTCATTGCTCACCGACTATTTGAGCGAAGACCATGCTCTCGTGAGCACAACATAGGCGAATGCGTTCATCGTAGCTAAATTTTCCCTTCATTTTATCACCGTCGTTATATTCTCCTTTTTTTATCACACTACCATCATTCTCTTCTATCATTTTCCCCTTTTGTATATATTTTATTTATTCTTTGTTTATGAAAAAATAGAAAAATAAAAAAAACATAAAATCAAAACAAAAAAGAAAAAAAAATAACAAAAAAAATCACGGAGGTGGAGCAGCAGCACCGAGGCCACCGCCCCACCCCCCATCACCGTCGTCGTGTGTGGCCGGCGCTCCCATAGCCGTGCCCGCCGTGCACGGTCGGTGCCACCTCTCTCTCACACCCCACCTCCCACCGCCCCTCCTTGTCGTTGCGCAGGCTGCCTGCCTCCGCCCACGTCTCTAGTTACGCGCGTCATCACACCGCCTCCGCCACCAGCTCCTATGACTCCACCCGCCATGGCCGTGTGTGCCACCGACGTTGCCGCCCTCCATCCTTGTTGAGTTCCTCTACAACCCTACCCGAAGAAGAAGAGGTCCAAATTTTCATTATTTTTTATTTGTAAAAATTGCAAGTTTTCTTTTTATGTTTCTGTAATTACAAATATGTCCCTGCACATTATTTGTGTTGTTTAATTTGTTTCTATTTTGCATAGACAACCCTGTGTTTGTACATTAATTTGGATATCAACCTTGCATCATTTTAGTCATGAAAAATGTCTTCATGTCGAGCAACTAATTCTCTACCCTGTGGATATTTACTTATATTTTTGTGGTCTTTGGGTAATTAACTAAAAATGTTTAACTGAAACTATACATATTTTACCAAATCTGGACTCTTAAATTCAAATCTGACTCACTGTTGCACTAAAAATTCCAAAAAAAATTAGACATTATGCTTTGAAGAGTGCTTAAATTATAATCCAAATTTCATCCAAAGTGGAGTTGTCTTATGCCTCAAATAAATTATAGTGTGATTTTAGTATTTGATTTTTAGTTAAATCCACTTACATCATTTTTGCGAAATTTCAAGTCTCCTGAATTCTATATGAAATTCAGTTCCTGATTATAAGATCAGGAAAATTCAATTCCAAATTCTAGGTATAGATGAGGAACTTGAGATGAAGCAGACAACGTGGCAGAGGCCAGACTCCGAATCAAGCACCGAGTACACTTCGTCAGATGTAGAGTGTGTTCATGTAGACACCATTAGGTCATGGAAAATGAACCCAACTTGCACTAATGAGTCCCTCTCTGACGGAGAGCATATTGTACATGAGACAGTTTGCGAGATCCTTAGGAATGAATACAACGTAAAATCATACAGAAAATGCATCCCCCTACATCTTCGATGACACAGAGGCCTAGTTGGGCCTGTCACTCCTTCCCTCATTAGGACAATCAAAAGATGGGGATGATGATTCAGACGGCTTTTGCTGATGGCTTGTATACTTTTGATGATTCGACTTCAGAGCATAATGAGTAGGTGGTAGTTACTTCAAAGACAGATCCTGCAGGACAAGAGAGGAAATTTTTGGTCATAATCATTTCACGATTGACCGAGGAGCAGGAATATCACTTGCTAGAGATCCCGGAGACAAACTGTAAGGCAATAGGCTGGAGCATCTCCGATCTCCACAGGATAACTCGCGCTCTGTGTTCACACCATATCTACTTGGAGAGTGAAGCTAAACCCTCTCGTGAATTCCAACACAGGTTGAATCCAAATATACAAGAGGTCGTGAAGAAGGAGATTTGAAATTGTGTGACGCGGGTTTTATTTACCCTATCTCTAATTCCAAGTGGGTGGCACCTATCCATGTTGTCCTGAAGAAGTTGAGAATTCAGAGAACCACCAACGAGGATGGGGAGGAGATCGTGACATGAGAACCCACGTCGTGGCGTGTCTGTATGGATTACAGATGCTTGAATGTCGCGACGAAGAAGTATAATTTTCCCTTGCCTTTAATTGATCAGATCTTAGAAAGATTAGCATGAAAAAAATTCTTATGCTTCTTAGATGGGTTCTCTGCCTACAACCAAGTAGCTATCGCTCCTGAGAACCAAAAACAAAACCAAATTCACATGCCCCTTTGGTACCTATGCTTTCAGGTGCATGCCCTTTGGGTTATGCAATGCTCTCGATACATTTCAAAGGTTCATGATTGCAATATTCCCCAAAATGGTCGGTGAATTCCTGGAAGTCTTCATGGATGACTTCTCGGTATACAGTGATTCATTCGGTTCCTATCTTTGAATTCTTGATCGAGTCCTCAAAAGATGTTGTGAGGTTAATCTGATGCTCTTCTGGCAGAAAAGTCACTTCATGGTGACGGATGGCATTGTATTGGGGCATGTCTCTACAAGAGAGGAATGGAGGTTGACCCTGCCAAGGTGGACGTAATCAGACGACTCCAGCAACCAACCAACGTAAAGCAATTATGGCCATTCCTCGGGAATGTCGAATTTTATAGGAGATTTATCAAAGATTTTTCAAAGATCTCCCGACTACTAACTGAGCTTTTAGCAAGGACATGGGGTTTATTGTTGATCATAAATGTCTTGAGGACTTTGAGTAATTTCAAGGAATTATCGTGGATGCACCGATCCTTCAAGACTCAAATTGGTCTCTTCCTTTTGAAATCATGACATACGCCTCAGATTTTGATGTTGGGGCCTTATTAGGATGAAGGCAAGATGGTATCCCATTTGCTACACACCATGCAAGCAAAGTGCTTGACATCGCTCAGTGTAACTATACAACTACCGAAAAGGAGAAGGTAGAAGTAGTGTTCAATTTGGATAAGTTCAGATCCCATCTCATCAAATCTAAGGTGATTGTGTTCACAGACCATATAGCACTACGGTACTTAAAGGAAAAGAAAGACAGAAAGGTGCATCTTCTTAGGCGGATTTTACTCATCCAGAAGTTTAACTCGGACATTTGAGATAAATCTAGAAAGAAGAATGTAGCCGACAATCACCTATCCCGTCTCAAAAGTCTTGATACTTCTGATGTCACACGTATTCGAGATTCCTTTCCAGACGAGTCAGTTTTTGTTATTGACTCAATCCCACCATGGTATGCCAATATAGTGAACTATCTTGTCTCCAAGTAAGTTCCTGAAGATTGTCCCAAGAGTAACATAGACCGACTCAAGTCAGATGCGAGACATTACCATTGGGAGGATCCGATCCTCTTCTTTGAAGGATCAGATTGTGTAAGGACGAGGTGTATTCCTCAGGAGGAATATCAGAGTGTTCATACTTTCTGCCATAGTCTGGAGGCAGGATGACACCACTCCAGGAAGAGGACCGCATGGAAGGTACTACAATGTGGTTTATACTGACTGACTCTATTTTGCAATGCTCTCACCTTTGCGAAGTCGTGTCCAGTAAGCCAACGGATGGGTGGAACTGTTGATTCCAACGATGAAATGCTAATATAGCCTGTCATCATTTGTGATGTCTTCGACGCCTAGGGCATCGACTTCATGGGCCCATTCTTGGTTAGCCGTGGTTTTGAATATATCCTTCTTGCGGTTGATTATCTATTAAGGTTGCTGGAGGCTATCCTGACCCAAGACATAAACAGTAGGACTATCTACAAATTTATTTGAGATCACATCATCTCTAGGTTTGAGATCCCCAAAGTATTGATATGCAATAAGGGTAGCCATTTTGTTAATAGAGATGTAAAGAAACACTTAAAGAATTACGACATCGAACACTGTGTCGCTACTCCTTACCACCCGCAAACCAATGGCAAGGAAGAGGTGTCGAATAGGGAGGTTAAGACAATATTGCAGAAGCTTATCTGCATAGATAGGAAGGACTAGTTTCTGATTTTAGATCAAGTCCTTTGGGCTTATAGGACATCTTACAAGACACCATTAGGAACCTTCCCATTCAGAATGGTGTTTGGGAAGCCATGCCATCTGCCCGTAGAATTAGTCATAAATCTGAATGGGAAATCAAGAAGGTTAATTAGAACACACACCTAGGATATAAACAGAGAGAGATGGATCTCAATGAACTTGTGAAGATAGCGGAATACGTCACATCGGTCATTCGCTTGGAAATCTCGTATAAGAGGGGGTTGGAAAGTCGTCCCCTCGGGGGTCTTGGAAGGTGACACCAGAACCTTTTGGGGGCTTGTGGTTTTTTATATGAGGAGGCAATGGTGGACTGACACTAGGGCCCGCCGAAGGGAAATGGCTCTCCTGTTATGTCATTTGTCACTTTTTTTCGCGGTTGGATAGGTTACCTATCTCTTTTCGGTATGCCGCTCCGCGAGCAGAGCGAGAGAACGAAGTGGGCTGTGGTGATGTTGGAATTTTCACCTATTTGTATCTATTTAGTGATTAGTCTGCTAGTTTCTTTGATCCCACTCGGTCTTCCTTTTCGACAAGGTAAACTGTTAGCACGATCGTTTTATCAGATGAAAGTCCTTTATTCCTGGACAAAAGGTATTGTTGTTCAATGTGGGGCAGATAGTTTTCCATGTGAAGCTTAAATCCACATGGACGGGTCCGTTCGTAGTCAGTTTTGTGCATGACAGTGGATATGTAGAGATCTCAGATCTTACAAATGAAGCACAAACATCCCTAGTTAATGGACAACTGCTGAAACACTTTGTCGAACCTAATGAACAGTTAGTCCGTGTTGAGGAGATTGTTTTCATGCGTGAGGCGGACTCAGGAGACACACATAGAACCACACATGAGGCCTTGCAACATTGATCTCTTTCCATCAATAGCATCGAACAGATTCAAATCCTGATCCATGTATATACTCACCCTACTTGTATATATTTTCCATCACTCTCTCATAGAGTGATTCGAATCACTCCCGCTAGCTCCATATCCTTTCATTTTATGGCTATAATTAGAATGATCAGATACTATGTAAAGGAGGAAGAGTGACCCGATCTAGTTCACCATTTCTTGTACAACCTCCTGATCTCATTGGTTCTCACATCCACTCTTATACTATACTTAAGCTAACTTGAGCCTAAGTATAGGAGGGACCGATGCCCGCCATTTATATACTCATCTATTTCCCCTCTTGACCTCGCCCGCCCCATTTTTTATTTTCTTCTACACTTAGGCTGCTAGAGCCTAAGTATAGTGGGGCGGGTCTACTTCATAGTTTTCATAATTATAGCTCTCATACGCTTAGCGCAAGCTATGTCTTTTTTCTCGCTTTTCATGCTCTCAGGACATAGCACACACTAAGTATAGGGGGCATGTAGATATTACATATATACTTTACGCATAGCTCATACTTTCACGTATTTTTATATATATTATGCAATAATTGCAAGGTGGATAAAAATTGAAAAAAATTGTAAAATACATGTATAATAGTATGTATATTGTATAGTATGTATAATACTTATGAATAAATTTGTAAAATTATTGTAAATAATACTTTTGTAAAATTGGTTGTAAAATAGGATATATACCAAAAAAATAGTTTTGTATAATTTATACCTTGTGTACATGTTGTAGAATGTGTATACTGTGTAAAGTAAAAATTATTGTAAAATAATCTTCTAACATTGTTGTAAAGTACATAAAAGATAGGCTTCTTATTTACTCTTGCATATCATCCTTGTATTTCAAAAAAAAAGATTCTTGCATTTCATTCATCTTTGTAGAATGTCATCTGCATCTCATCTGCATATCCAACATATGCAAAGTGAAAAGTTAGTGGATTCTGTACCATGTTATGAATATATGTTGAGGATGGATTTGATTTGACCTAAATCTACCTAATTTTAGAGGAACCTTATAGGAACTGGAGTTAATATTTTTCAGGTCGAGTGACTTAATTCTTTGAGTATGCAAGTCTATGTTCATGAACATATCATCTTAATTGGTCTAAGTAAAATATCTCCTACGCACGCATTATTCTTTTAGATAGTGACCTAACTTGGACAAGCACCGTGCACGTAGCTCTTCATTGATGAGGTGGTGAGGAGATAGAATCCTTAGGCCTGGAGTAGCACACAGGTGGAAACATCCGTCCTCCTCTAGGGAGGGTAGTGCATCTCAACCTAGTCTTGTGGTGTTGACGTCTAAGGACGGGATGTTGTAGGTTGCAATAAATCTTCAAAAGAGGGATAGTCTACTGGCTGAAGAAGAAAAACTCCTTATGTACATGTTGCACCTTGTATATTAGTTCAAAAAAAGGAAAAAAATGGGTCAGCCTGATTGAAAATAAAATGTCTGCCGGAGTATGTATATTTACAAGGCATATGCTTCAAAGCCTCATATCATAGAAGCCTGCAGTTGGATGACTTGGCTACACTGGTCAAGCATCCTAGGATAGGTAGATACACTGGCTGCCGTCCATTCTTCTATCCACTCCCTCTTCTGGAGCCGGTTGCACTTGAACTTAGAAAGGAATACCCCGCTCCTCGAGGAAAGAGTTAATAGACCGAAAAATTAGAGTTACCTTGTTAGAGGAGGCTGGTTCTTTGACATTTCTGATGTAGAGAGCTATATTTAAGATACACATTACAAGTACGATTCATGGTCATCAGAATTCGTGTATGAGGATTTGTTCTGACCTGATTGTTGAGGTGTCCTGAATAGAATACTTGCATAACTTAAAATATGTTAGGTCATAATTTCAGATCCCAAACTCCATTTTCACCTTTTACTCATGACCTTGGTATGGAACCCAAAATCATTTGACTCTTGCATTTCATTTTACTTGCTCGAGGACGAGCAAGGTTTAAGTATACGAGGTAGATTATCTATGATTCATTACTCTAAAAGATGAAAATAGAGCTTTGTTTCGGAGCAATTAGCTGCATATTTCCACTTATATTGAATAATTAGCATTCATGCATGCATAAATAATATCTGCATTTTAGCATTCATATTTGCATTAATAAGAAGCTCAATTCACTTATAAACATCACCTATAAATATCATATTTGTATATATTCTATACTGACTCCAAATCCAATAAAATCAACTTTATGGTGTAAATATTACTAACAATAATAAAAAAATATTAAAAAATACTAACTTGTAAAATAGTCTAATAAAACCCAAATCCAAGTTTGAAACTATGAACCTTGAAATATGAATATCTCTCTCATACAATGTCTGATTTAGGTCTACTCACTTTTAAAGTAATCTACATTCAAAGACATTTAAAAAGACTAATTTCGTTAAAATCGTAGATCGTATATAAAACTTGGGTTTTAGGCCCCTATTGTATATTGTACATATTGACCATAATACCCTCCATTTTATCTTTTTATTTTCTTAATTATTTAAAAATAAAAATAGATTAAATAGTAAGTATTTCTCTCATATTTTTAAACTTCATTTTGATTTTTCTTGAATTAAAAAATGTAAAAAAATTGCAAAAAGATAAAAATGCGGTATTTTACACCTGTGAGATACCACCCAAAAATACATTTTGTACATATGATTTGATTTGATTTTCAACACTTCACAAAAGTTGTAGATCTCGTCAAGATGAGCAACTTTTGTGCTGACCACTTTTTTATTTGACCACTTTTTATATTTCATTTTGATTTTTCTTTACATTCAACTTCGATTTTTCTAGTAGCAACACATGGCAGCTCCTGGAACTGCCACGTGTCACCCGTATTTTTACTTATTATTCAAAAAAGTTTATAAAAAGTTAAAAAAAATAAAATAGGCACCACGCGGCTGGATTCTAGCATGCCACGTCTCACCATCATCTTTTCTTTCTCTCTCCCCTTGTCAAATTTTCCCCCGTTACCCATGCACATCCCCCCCACACCGCGTCCTACGAACCTACCCGCATCGCACGATGCACACAACCACCTCTGCGCACCTGTTTCACCACTCCCCGCATGAGCCCCGCCTCATTTCCCTCTCCGCCATCCCTTGCGCATTGCGCAACTGCCAACCCCTCGACCTTCACGGATCCTTGCCTCACCATCTCTCCCCTCTCAACCACCTTTAAAGGCCTTCCTTTGGTCTCGTCGCAATCCATCCTCCAATACAGTACTGTGAGCGAGCTCTGGAGTGAGTATCTTCGGTGACAACAACCACCACTCATCGGAGCAACAACCTCCTCGCCCCAGGTACCCTCTGCTCTCACTCTCCTTCCAATTTCTTTAGCCACCATCTCCTTCTTCTTCTTCTTCATACTATCTCTCTCGTCAATTCTCCATCATCCATTAACCAAATCTCAAAGGCATTATAACTTTCACATATAAATTAGACGTTGCGAATGCAACGATGATTTTTATTGAATTTCTTGAGGAAGTTTTATAACCTGTTTAATCTTAAATTTAAGAAGAGAAAACAAATCCCCAAACTTCCCCCTGTTTACAGAGGAAGTTCCCCTATTTCATCCCCCCATTTTTCCAGAGAAACCTGCAGTCGCATGATCTGTCCTCATGCCATACGTCAACATCGAGCTTCTACAACACCATCTACATCGAGTCGTGGTCATGTTTCGACCGGTCAGCGCTTCGCGTCAACCACCCCCGCAGCATCCTCCTCCGAGTGCCATCTCCAGTCTCCCACTAGTCTCTAGCATAACCACTATCGCATGTGGTCGCATGCCTCCACCGGAAGCCTACACCTTCAGCCGCTCGCCTCCCCCTCTCCATCGTGTATCAACGTGCAGGGATCTTCCAGGATGCCTCAGCGTCCTACCACTTAACGGCCTTCATCATGCACTCCCAGTTGTCTGACGTGCACGATCTTTGCAACCTAGATTCGTTTGTGTACGCTACACCCCCCTCCTTTGCGCGATGGTCACACGCTCGATGCCGCCAGCCCTCAACAACGACAGTTGCATGCACAACACCGCCAGGGAAAACTCCCTCGACTGCCTCTAACTCCAAACCCACCTCAAATGCCTAGCACTTGAGGGAGGGTCAATTATAGAGGGACATCCAAAGTGCGCCGAAATTACGCTACCAGTCCCCCCAACTAATTATCACGTGCCTCATGGACCTCCCATGAAATTTTTTTATAAACGCCCTAAGGCGTATAAGTAATTGTATATCGGTCCCTATGCATGTTCATTTATCAGATTTAGTTTCTGAATTTGCATTTAGGCCCCTATATTTGTCATTTAATTTGAGTCTCATTTGGCATCATTTTATCATTCTAAAAATTACATATTGTAGAACATATTAGGTTTTATCATTATGAATGCTTGTTATGTTTTTGTGTGCTTCAAATTATTTAATATAATTATTTTAGTGGAAAATAACATATTTTTACATTGTTTGCCTTTAATTAATTATTAATACCGTTGTTGCTCAAAAAATGAAAAAAATTCACAGTAGGTAGAATTTGAGTAGTTCTAAGATAGACTTATCTAGGATAAATTAGTTTCTGAAAAATATTGATGTTTGGTAGTTAAAAAATTCCAAGAAATTACCATTGATTAATTTCATTGCAGTAAACGTTCTGGCCAAGTTTCATAATTTTTGGACTTAATTTTACCATATTGACATTTTTACCCTAGAACTTGTCCATGATTGCACTGCATTTCTTAAATTGCATATAAAAAAATCATAAAAATATTCTACTTAAAACCTAGCATCTGAATCGATCTTAAATTAATCGAAGGAAAAAGCTGCCTCATTGGGTTCGACCTTGGGCTTGCCCAAGTAAAATAAAAAAAATGCTGCTTGCGTTTAATCGACATATTACTCAAAGAGGTTTTGATAAGTCCGATTTTACTAGACTTCAATGATATCACTAAATTTAGTCTTTAATCCAGTTTAATTAAGAAGGATAATCTTGGGTTTTCATGCTACAATGAGGATTCGATCCTCGGACCACGCCGAGGAAGAGGGGACCGGTGCTGTCACTGTTGGGTCTTCTCCTTCCCTGGGTAATAGGCGGATGATTAGGATGGAGGGGATGACGAGGTTAAATAGGTGAAGAGTAGTTTGTCAGATATGGCAAATGGGAGAGGAGATGGTGAGGTCAATATGTGATGGAATCAGGGATGGGATTTGACTCAGGATAACAAGAAGGGTGACAGAGATTGAGGGAGATCTGGGTCGAGATACGCACGGGGATCGTGTCATGGCGGCGACACAAAGAGGAAAGTTGGAGGATGCAGAGGGATTTTCAAGGCTTGCGGTGGATCCAAGAATTGCGGGAGGTGGTAGTGGTACTTGTTCCCAATTGGGAAAGGGGGAATGAGGATGAAGCACAACGACCATCCAATGAGCCGAGATCAGACGACCTGGATGCTTCCGCGTGTTATTAATTTTTTATTTTTATTTGTATTATATATTTTTTATTTATTTTTTAAAATTAAAACAAATATATATAAATCCCAGAAATGGGAGATACGTGGCATCTCCAGGAGCTCCATGTGGCACCTCTAGAAAATTCGAAAATAAGTGATAAAAATAAATCAGAAATAAATAGTAAATGATCTCGAATCGAAATATTTTCTCCACAAAAGTTACTCTTCTCGATAATATCTACAACTTTCATAAAGAGATCAAAATCGAAATCGATTATTTGTGCAAAGTGATATTTTTAGGGTATCCCACGTACATAGACTTTCTAGATTTTTAGATTTTTTTTATTTTTTTCCTTTTTTAAACCAGATAAACATCTAGAAAATAAAGTTCAAAATAAAAGATATATATTTACATAGTAATCTAATTATTTTGGATTTATATTAAGTAATAAAAATAAGAAATAAAATAGAATGTGAAAAAGTCAATTTTTGCACAAACAGTTAGTGAAGACTCGGACTCAGTTAATTTCTTTGATTTCAAGCTTAGTTTGGATTTGAATTTCTGGGCATTTTAATAAAACTTTTATCTATTAAAACAAACGAAGAATAAATAAAATAATTATGTACATTAAATAATAGACCAAAACTGTTAAAATACAAAATGTACAAAAGAGACCCAAAACCCATCTTTCACATGTGAGCTCGGATTAACTTGAACTTGGTCTTATTTTGAAGGTATTTGAATGTATATTAGTTCAAAAATGAGTAGGATCAAACTAGCCACTGGATGGGAAAGATATCAAGGTTTTAGTCCAGAAATCCTAGAACTAGGGTTTGGGTTCTTGGTACACTTATTTCGGTTAGTGATTTTGTTGTATTTTTTATTTATCCTTGTTAGACATATGTACACAGTGGAGGTGGTTTTTAGGTCTTTTCGATTTAGTAAGAATTAGTTAAAAATTAGGGAAGTTAGGCTATTTACAGGTCAATTGGATTGATTTTGTTGGCTTCTTATTTTTTACAATAATAAGTGATAAAAACACAATTATTATCAAAACATGCATGAATGCTAATTTTGCAGAATAAATGAAGAAATTCCAATGAAAGTTAGGGACTTAAACTTAATTAATGACTTTTAAAGTGATGAATCTAAGATTCATAAATCCTTGAATATGTGATTTATACCCCCATTATTCTAGGAGGATCGTTCTTTGCCACAACCAATGTAGTATCCGATTATGATAGCGAGAAGGTATAATTTCACATCGAGAGTGAGAGTATACTAAAAAGTTGATTGAGGATATCAGGGCTAGAGACTCAACTTGCTTAGAGCAGACCACCAGTTTAAAGCAGATGATAGAGGCGGGGATAGACGTCCACTAAGAGTGTGATTTTGTGATTATAGATGATAAAGCTGTTTGGACAAATCCAGATTCACGAGCTCTTGTCACTACCTCAAATACTGTAGAGCCGTAAATGATTGCTGATGAGAGTTCCCAGAGCACACTCATGGTACAAGACACTTTAGAGGCAGATGATTAGGATCAGGGTTGTGAAGCATAATAGATTTCTTTTGATTCAGATCCTGACCCCTCGGGCTCACCCATCGATTTTTTTTTAGCAGGACTTTGATGTTTATTTATCGTGTCTGATGACTATAGAGCCCACAACTAGGATGGAGGTCGAGTCAGTACTGTTGATAAACTCGCCAGTAGAGCCGTCTTTATCATATTTTTAGATTCAGCAAGAGTTCTTCCATGTATATTTGGTAGCCTTCACATAGAATTTTATAAGGACATATCTGTCTACTCCCATTTGTCTTGAGTTGAAGACTTTGCCAAAAAGTAAGACGTGCACATTCCTTGCGAGTAAGCCAAACATCTTCACAGTCAATCTCAACAGACGTGATTGAAGACCAAGAATCTCATTTGATGGAGGTTCATAAAAGAAATAGAAAGGCAATCATATGTAGTGTAGATGATATCTAGGGGATAATTCCGACCATGTGCTCTCACCACAAATATCTCGAAGATGGCACCAAGTCATTACATGAGTTCCAACGGAGGCAGAACCTGAATCTTCGAGATATAGTGATGAAGGAAATATCTGAGTGGTGGAGTGTCAATTTTATCCTCCTCATCTCCGACTGCAAATGGGTTAGTCCTTTACACGTGGTACCCGAGAAAACGGGTATCACCACAATTGTGAATGAGTCTGGAGAGGAGATAGATACACGAGTAACCACTCTCTTAGACTGTCTGAGTGGACTATAGATGATTGAATCATGACACCAACATGGATCATTTACTACTACCATTTATTGATCAGATTATTGAGAGGCTAGTTGGGAAGAGACATTACTACTTTCTTAACGGTTACTCAGTATACAATTAGGTGGCCATAGCACCTGAACACCAGGAGAAAACAACGTTCACCTATCTCTTTGGAACATATGCTTTTAGACGGATGCCCTTTGGTTTATGTAATGCCATGTTTACATTCCAAAGGTGCATTCTTTCTATATTCTCGGACATGGTGGGAAAATGTTTAGAGGTCTGAATATATTACTTTTCGGTCTATGACGATGGGTTTCATGCTTGTCCTTCGTGCATAGACCATGTACTTTAGCCTTGTATTGAGGTCAACCTTATCTTAACTTGGGATAAGAGTCATTTCATGATGACTAAAAGGATGGTCCTTGGTCACATCATCTCCAACAAGGGTGTGAAGGTTGATCTGACCATGGTGGATGTCATCAAGAAGCTCCATCTACCATCTAATTTATGATAGTTGCGCTCTTTTTTTATGCTTGTCGGTTATTACTAATAATTTGTACATGACTTCAGCAGAATTGACCGATCGTTTACTGATCTACTAACGAAAGACATCGAGTTCCTTGTGATGAAAAGTATCTTTCGTTCGCTTGAGTCTCTCAAGGGATTACTTATGCAAGCTCCTATCCTTCAACTACTCGATTGGTCTCTCCCATTAGAGATCATGATAGAGGCTTCTGATTTTACCATACGGTAATTACTTCGACAGAGTAGGGATAACCTATCATTTGCCATTCACTACTCTAGTTGGACCTTGGATGCCGCTCAACAGAATTACACTGATAGAGAAGGAGATGATAGATGTAGTGTTCACTCTTGATAATTCAGATCATACATTCAGGGATCCAAAGTGACTATTTACAAAGACCATATCGCCATCTGATACCTCATGGAAAAGAAGGATTCTGATTGACTAGATCAATCCTTCTATCCAGGAGTTTGATATCGAAATTAAGGATAAACATGGAGTGAAGAATGTGGTGGTGGATCACCTCTCCCAATTAGAGCATCTTGAGGATTCTGACTATACAAAACCTGTCACTGAGACATTCCTAGACGAGACAATTCTTTCTATTACCTCGCTTGCAAGGTATGATGACATTTTTAACTATCTTGTTGCCAAAAAAGTTCCACAAGGTTGGCCTCAGCAACAACTTGAGACCTTCCTTGCAAAGGCCAATTCATTCCATTGGGAGGATCACACCCTTTATAATGAAGGGGGGATAGTGTCTAGCGTCGGTGTATTCCTCAAGAGGAGTTCCATAGAATTTTCACTTATTGCAACAAGCTTGAGGTAGGAGGACATCGCTCTGGGAGATGAACAACAAATAAAATTCTCCAATCCAGCCTTTTGTGGCATACACTCTTCAAGGATTTAGATGAATTGAAGTGGTGCACTGAGTGCCAGAGGATGGGAACTTCTGGATAGAGAGATATGATGCCAATGCATCCCATTCACTTTTGTAAGGTTTTTGACACATGGAGAATTGATTTCATGGGTCCATTCCCTATGAGTCAGGGATTTGAGAACATTCTTCTTGTTGTAGATTATATTAGTCATTGGGTTGAGTCCACCCCCACCCGATCCACAGATCCAAAGAATGTTTGCAAAATTTCAAGGAAGAATATCATTCCACAGTTCAGGGCATCTAGAGTCCAGATTTCTAATGGGAGGACCCATTTTATCAATGACATGGTAAAGTCCCTTGGTAACAAATTCATCATTGACCATTGAGTTGCCACTCCATAACAATCACAAACTAATGGTCTTGTTGTGGTTTTAAATTGGGAGATTAAGACTTTTTTTGTAGAAGGTTGTTTTCCCAAACTGAAAGGATTGACCACAGCTTTTGGACCCATTCTTGTTGGCTTATAGGTCTTCCTTTAAGATACTTTGTGCACATCTCCCTTTCGACTCCTTTATGGCAAGCCATGCAACTTACCCATGGAAATGAAACATAAGTCACTTTAGGCAGTTACTAAGGTATTATTGAATCCTAAGAACATAGGAGACTAAAGGAGAGCATAAATGATCAGATGGATCAGCTTAATTGATCATATTAATCTCATTTACTTAAGTGAATAACATGATTCATTGACTAAATAACACCAATTGCTCATTTATGTGTTGTATATTTTAGCACTAACTAATATATATTAATAAAATGTAATATTTTATGTATTTATTTCTTATTAAAAATCAAATAAAAAATAGAATAAAATTGTATATAAATAAATTAATATAAAACAAATCAAAAATAAAAAATAAGTAAAAGAAAAATTAAAGAAATTTTTTTATATAGTTTTTAATAATATTTATTTTTTCTCTATATACAAATGACCTCTGATCTCTTTGACTTCTCCATGAAAGTCTTAGATGTCATGTTCACAATTCTCCAAATCGACCCCGGTCTATTTTTTCTTGATTTTTCTTTGAGTTGTCGATTTTCTTCAATTTCTACTTGACCACGTGGTGCTTCTAGAGCATGCCACATAGCCCGTTAAACATGTGTCACCTGCGCAAAATCTTCACTGTCTTATTGAATCGTAATCAGATAGATCTTTCTCGACCATATGCGCCCTTATAGGAACCATTGGATCAAAAGATCCAACGGTGCCTCTTTCTTCTTCAACCACCAGTAGTTTCCTTTCCACTCCGCAAACTGACTAACTCCCCATCTTCAAACGAGTATCCTAACCTCCTTCAGATCCATTCCAACCAACTACCATCATGATTCCCTACATCTAACTCCCTCGATTTATGCTAACCAATCTTTCTTTCCTAAACCTAACTTCCCTACCCATGTTGGAGGAGTAAACTTCCCATGAAACCAACTGTGACCTCACCTTATCCTTCAACAAGTACCCCACCACTGCCTAGTGCGACAGTTTTCGCCACTTTACGGAATTAGACCCTGATGAATCTACGATTCGTCATCTTTGTTCATTTATTTTAGCTTAAAATACCTAATAAAACACATGTATATAATACTAACTCCATATTTTTACTAGCTTGCACCTATGTGTAAATATTGTATATTTGTATATTATTTTATTCTAAAATAAAGAAATAAAGAAAGGAAAAATAAAGAAAAGATAATAAAAAAGGAAGACTGTATATATGTTATAGATACAGGCACACCAGAACCCTGAGAGAAAGTCAAGACATGACCTAATCGACCAGGAATAAAGTAGGGGGAGATAGGTTCCTCAATTAGAAAATCCAAAAAAAGAAAATTGTGTGTTGTGTATATTTGTATACTACACTATTTTATTTGTGCATTAATTGATCTCAAATCAAATAATTTTCAAAACCAAAGTTGTAAATAAAAATGTGTTCTAATTAATAAAAAAATTGCTCAATTAAATCAATTACTAAATAAAAGTAACCACAATTGGAAAAAGCCACTAAGCACTAATTGAAAGACCAATTTCGGCTCCATAGAAATTCAAATTGAACCGATCTCACTTTCATTGGATTCTAAATTAAATTATCTTTAAAATGGTTGTATTTCCATAATTTTTGGAGTTACGAGTAAAAAGTTAACATTCTGGGGTGGTTCGTGCAATTTCCCATGTATTTTGTACATATTGTATTTGTACATATTTGTAAATATTTTTTACTAATTTTTAAAATAAAAATAAATAAATTCTAAAAAAGGAAAAAAAACTAATTTACTCATTTACCCTTGTATATAATGTCATATATGTAAATAGTGTATGTGTATAGTTGTTATTCTTAAGTAACCACCATAAAAAAATTAAAAAGAAATTTTTTATTCAAATAAATAAAGTGGAGAAAAATAATAATAATTAGATAAATTTTGAAATAGTTTTATCTCTCTTTATCTCTATTTATTTTCAATCTTCATGTCTCTTATCTCTTTATCCAAAAAAAAAAATCAAAAATTCAAATTTCATCTCCATTATCTCTTTTATTTATATGTCTCCTTCTCCATCATTCCAACTTGATCAATCTTTAGATAGAGGAGCCCAATCTCCAAGAGAAAATTTCGTCGAGTAAAGTGCCTATCCTTCGAGCCGTCAGGTGATAGCGCGTCGACCTTCGTCGAGGCGATCATGGTCCATTTCCACTCCTGAGGTGAGATCCGTCGTCATTTTTCTTTTTTTTGTCTAAAAAAATTAATCGTAGTTTCATTTTGTCGCATTTTTATTTTTTCGTCATTTTGTTCTTCTAGATCTTAAAAAAATCCATCGTGATTTGATACTACACAATCACGATTTTTCACTTCATTTTCTCAATTTCTCCACGTTCATCTTCTATCTTCCACTATCTATCAACTCCGACCACGCACGGTGTTCGGAGAACCCTATTCGATTCCTCACATTTCACCGGATCCTAGTTTCTCTTCTGATTTGTTTATAAAAAAACAACAAACATATATATTGTTTTTCTTTGTAACATTTATTTTGAAGGTATTAAGAAAATATAAATAAAAAAATAAAAAAAAATATACATAAAAAAACTTTGTTCTCTGTTTCTGTTTTGTTCAAACAATAATAATTACAAAAAAAAGTCAATGACCATCTGCGCCGCCCTTCTTGGAGCTTGTTGGTCGCCGCCCATCTCATCTGGAGCAAGCTCCTCCACCACGGCTCTGCCGCAGACATCCCCTCGCCAGTGCCAGCCGGCACAGCCTACTGTGGTACGAACACCGGCCGATCTACGCCTCCAGGCAGTTTGGCGCCAACGCCGGCCGATACCTTAACTCCAGAACCATCGTGAACTCTACCTCCGTGTGGAGGCACAGCCCGCGCGCACCACATCCGCAGGTCGTGCGCGCCGGACCCCTTCATTGAAGTTTGCTAGAACAAAGACCCCTGCGCA
Organism: Ottelia alismoides; assembly: GCA_037367405.1. NCBI lineage: Eukaryota > Viridiplantae > Streptophyta > Magnoliopsida > Alismatales > Hydrocharitaceae > Ottelia > Ottelia alismoides. The sequence continues at coordinate 114,673 of JAZKJV010010344.1, forward strand.
ACAACGTCATCGCACTCCAACGCCTCTTCCTAGAAGCCACGCTGCTCGACACGGATAACCACTTCCATCATATCGCTTCGACAGACCGTTCCAGCCCCGTGCCTAGCGCGCCGACATCCCTATATCCATCCCTAGCACACATGTCTACCGCGACCGCCACCACGTACGCGGCATAGATGTCCTCTCCATTGCCTGTAGCATTCGTGCCCCTACTCTGCCATCACCGCCGCCAGCGGCTTGGTGAGAACGACGATGCCACACCTTGTGCCCCCTGTGAATTTGAATAACGACGACAGCGTCATCGTTTGGAATGAGCAAACAAGCGAAACGAAACCCTAGGGTATTAAAAAAATATTGTGGCAAAATTACATGTTTCTCCTTGGCAGTACTGCATATTGCAAGAGGATCCCTGCTAGAATCAAGTTAATTTGGGCAAATTACATCTGATCCCCTAGAGATTTCAATATTCGCAAGAAGACCCCCTGCTCCAACTCAAGCACGTATGTTGCACGTCCTATATGGGTAAATTACACATTTCCCCCTCTGTTTTATTTCCTATATTCAATTAATGCAAAACAAGAACTATTTACACTTTAGTCCTGGTGTGTCCAGATTGATTATTTGCATCTTATTCTTCTTGAAATGAATATTTTTCTTGCTCAATAAATTATGCAAAAATCATGTTATTCTTCTGACTAGTTCCTCTTCATTGTATAATTTTTTCATTTCATTTTGTCATCACATATTATTATTTAAATATAAAAAATGTCATTTTCTCTTCTTGAAATTCAAAAATTGGAAAATAACTCAAAAATTTTTTAAAAAATTGGTAGTTTTATTTCATTGTCTTTTAATTTTTGTGTAAATTTAGTGCATTAATTATTTATAAAACCCAAAAAATCGAAAAATATGAAAAATCTTATAAAAATCACAGAAAATTCTAAAAAAAATTCAAAAATAGTGATTTCTGTTCCTGCCTATAGATATTTGTATATAATTTGTCATAAAAATAATTGCTAGGAGTTTTGGGGACTGAAAATATTATTAAGTTGCAAAATTACTGTAGGTTGTGCAGAATTTTGTATTTTCTCACTGTTTGATTTAAAAAAAATACAAAAACATATGTAAATTCCACAAAAATTCCCACAAACATTTCAAAACTTTTAAAACTAAAAAATATTTTCTCTGACTTTTTCTGAGCATTTTTGATAAATTGAAAAACTATCAAATGAGTTGGTCTGCGTATTTTTGATCTTTTGAATATTGCTTATTTTTTATTTTTTTTGCGAAACTAAAAACCACTAAAAATTTGAAAATCAGAAAATAAACAAATTAGAAATAAAAAAATTAAAAATATAAAAAAATCACAAAAACCAAGGATAGTTATCCTTTAATATTCCTATTTTTCTCTTAATTTATCTTTTTAATAATTGAATAACCCTTGGGATTTGTAACCTCACTAAGTTCGACCCTATCCGCTATGCAAGTAAATAAGTAGCAAAAATATAAAAAAAAATGTTTGTTTGAGGGGGGAATTTTGGCGATCACAATGACAATTTCACAAATTTAAATTAATATCCTTAAAATTTCTGTTCAACACCCCCCAGCCTCTTTGAACCTCTAGTGACAATGAGAGGCCCAGAATGAGCGCCAAGATGAGTGCAACGTGACGAGATCCTTCGCCAAAAATTCCAAGTTACAACCCAAACTCGAGGTTGTTTGAGCTGGAATACTTTTCCAGGAATTCCATGCAAAGATTGTGAAGCTCCGAGCTTCACGTATAGGCTCCTAATTCTATCACATTAGCATCAATTTCACCTCTGTAAATCTCAGGTCAATCTTTACTCAACATCACTGTGTATTTTTTTGAATTTTTACCCCATCCATATTTACATCATTTTCATCAATTAAAACTGAATAAATTATCATCTGATATTTTGTGTTCTCACGATGTATCATCCTAATCAATCCTCCAATTTGTTTAAGAGATACTTCGACCTTAAATCCTCTAATGCATGAAGAAGGAACTCCATTAGTGATATCCCTCCATATTCTTGCAACCTTGCAATCATCTTAACAGTCACGTCATTTTATCTACAAGAAACTCGTTTTTTGTCTAGAATAATATTGTAGAAGACGAGGAAGTCATCAATGGCCGCAATTCATAATGAAGTTCCGATATGGAGCATGGTTATTGATGTATCTTCTCCTTCACCATATTAACATCACTCCAAGATCTTTTCCATCAATACTACACCATCACTAGTCGTTCAAGATGCCTCACCTACCTCCAAAGCATCCCTAGGAGCATGGCGGATGAAAGTAGGTCTCGTTGGAGTCCATATCTTATGCCACCATTCGCGACGATTCTATTTTTAAAGAGAAGCTACTATTACTATCATGTCTTCCTAATTTCGGAATGATCTGGTGGTTGATAAGAGACCACGTCGCATCTTGTAGACCATTAGTCTTGGAGGAGGAGCCTAAATCCAAGTCACCAACCAAAGCGTCATTAGAAGATACATAGCACAAGCCTCATCGATTGAGCCTCTTCCATCATGTGACCGGCGCATGTGGGAGGGTAAATTACAACAAAAATTCAAATATTTCTGGACATTGTAGATAAGTCCTTCCGCCTATTTAATATTTGCACATTGGCCCTTGCTAATTTTATTATTTACGTATTAGTCCCTATCAGTCCTTATATGTAATAGATCTTGGAAGTTTTTATTGCAATTGTACCTATGGTTTCCTTGCTAAATATCTTGTTATCCTAAAGTTCAATTAATGTAATTTTGGTTTTGTTTGAAAGCTACGTTGACATTCTATATTTTAATAGAATGTGTGGTTAACTTTGATTAATAATTCACACATTAATTGTCAATGTTTAAAGGTTTTGAATTATTGTTGTAATCTAGTTGAATTCAAGTATTATGTATGCTCATTTTTATTACATCAATCATCATTGTATATAAGATCTATTATTTTTTAATATGAATCATCTTTGGATCATTAAAAGACATAATTGCTGATTAAATAATTAGAATGGAAAAGTCAAGATTTTGGGATCATCTTTTTCTTTTCGAAATAATTCTCCCAGGAAGTAATCCAGGGTTTTCCTATTAGTAATCCAAGTTTCTTGTTGTAAGTTTCATTTAAGTGTTGATCTCCTATCCGTCTTTTTTATGCATATATGTTTTCACTTAATTTATTAGCTCACAAATTGTATTAACGTTCTAAGTTAATTGTATGATATTCATTATCTCATAGTAACAAATCTTTAAATTAATGTGAAAATTTATTTGTCCTCTAAAGTTAATCATTAAAGTGCTTGCATCCTTGTGTTCGACCCTGGACTTCCCACGTTATAAATTTAAGCAGAGAACATCATCATTGAATTTTCTCTCAATTCTAAATGAGATGCTAAGTGCCTATGCTACAATTGATAGAAATTAATACATGCATTTTGTGCATCACCAGCAACCCTGGAGGAATTGAGAGACACAACCTTCTCATGTAGCCTACATTATAAGGATAGAGTGGAAATCTGACATGATTCTTACATCAACCATAAACAGTTTGAGCCAGACCAAAGAGTATGTCTATTTCATTCTAGGTCAAGGTTGTTTCCATGGAAATTACAGAGTAAATGGAAAGGACCATATTTGGTCAGAAAGGAGCATGATAATGACAACATTGATATATCTGAATGGTCTTCTAATTCCTCCTTCTAGTTAATGGTCAACTCCTGAAGCCAAATCTTGATCATGATATGGTAATCGTTGACACTGCCCATATTCATTTTGTATGAGACGTGATCTTCGACTCACATCACTTGCATCTCACACTTGATTTTAACCTCTACTCTACAACTGTATAGATCCATTGTATCTATATCAATCATCCTTTTTGTTCAACACCCCATCCTTATCTTATGAATATGCAATACTTAGGGTGCACATAACCCTATCTATTGGGCGATGTTGAATCTTTGATTGCTCATTGACTCTATTACCTCAATTTTGGATGCCTATATTTAGGGAGATTTCACCATAGGTATTGGGTAGGTAATATTTGTAGATCATATTCTTCGGTTTTAGCCTTTTTGTATAATCTTCTATACTTAGGATTACTTTCCTATGTATAGGGGGATCACTGATTTCTATTCATTATAGTCTTTCATTCATCATTATAGTACAACATTCTTTTCACTTCCCCATACTCTACACAAGTTATCTCTTCCTTCATCGCTCTCTGATCACTCTGAGGACATCATTCGAGGTAAGTATAGGAGGTTGTTGTGTGTGTGTGTAGATGTATGTATATATTTGTTAGCCATAACTCGTGCTTTTTGTGTTAATAACATGACAATTATCTATAAAACAAGAATAAAAATATTTTGAAAATGTTTTCAAAAAACATTGCAAGAACTATTTTTTTTTAAATTTTGTGAAAATGTTGGTACAGATATTTTGGTTGCAAAATGTTTGTGAAATTATTTTCTATGTAAAAATTAGGCACATTGTACTAATTTTTTTGAAATTATGTGAAAGTAAAAAAGTTTGCAAAAACAATTTGAAAAACTAGTTGTGGAAAATATTTTGAAAACTCTTTTGCAAAGTTGTTTTGTCACATAATGAAATAAATAAAAGGTATAAAAACTATTTGTATATAGTAAAAACCATAATCGACCCATAAAAATTATTTATACATAATAATCCTTAATAAAGCCGATATAAGTACTATGTAAATAAAACTCATTTTGTAATAGAACCTGCAATATAAACTCTTTTGTAAATTATATATCTTGGTAAAAATCTTTCCTTATTTTTCGATATACCTGAAAATATGGAAATCCAAAATTTCCATAAAAATTTGCATATTTTTGAAAATTCCATAAAAAAAAGATTTTTTTAAAATACTTGCATCACCGATTTAAACTAGTCTGAAATCAAATTGAAGAATGGTGCTTGGTTAAGACCTTAATCGACTTAACTTCAGAGTAACTTTATAGGATTTAGAGTTAAGACTTTTTCAGGTCCATAGTGACTTAATTCTTCGAGTCCCCTGGGCTATGTCGACATGTCATCTTGATATGCCAAAGTTGAACACTTCACGTACGCATGACTCTCAAAGACAATGGCTTGACATGGATACACATCTTACATATAGATCAACATAGATGAGGTGGTGAGGAGGAAGAATCCTTTGGCTTGGAGTAACATACGGTTGTAGTACAACTAGTGGAACCTCCTATTCTCCTCTAGGGAGGGATGTGTGATGAAACTCCTTTTCTCACTCTTTATTCTTTTATTTAGTTAATTATCTTGGCGAAACATCATATAAATATATGTAAATACAATAAGTTAGCACTCTGCATGTATATGTTAATAGTATGTTAATGGTGTATATTTAGCATGTATTTGTGCAAAAATAAAAGAATAAAGGAAAAATAAAAAGGAAGGAGGTATTTAGAATAAATACAGAGTGACCCAAACCCCAAGAGAAGGTCAATCCTTGACTTGATTGCCAAATAAAATAAGTAGAGAGAGATAGGGACTACTCTATATTGTATGCATCACTTATATATGTAAAACATTATTTTGGATAAAATAACAATAAAATATTATTTTCACCTCCCTCTTTGTATCCCTAAAAATAAAATAAAAAATAAAATAAAAATGGCAAAAATTAAAGGAAAACTAGAATGAATCCCTTCTTACCTGTACAAAATACATGTATACAGATAGCCTCCCATCTTTAATTCAAAATTGTATGTAACTCGTAAAAATAAAATAAAAATTATTTTAGACTATGCAAAATTGAGGTAGTTGTGTAAAAATAACAAAATAAAAATAATTGTACAAAATAAAAAGGTATATAGTACCTGTATATAATACATATACTGTATAAAGATTAATTTATTTTGTTAAAAATCACCGAAAACTAGTTTGAAAAAAAATAAATATTTTTTATTTTATACTAATTTTATTTTAAAGCATTTACTATTTTTTATTGATTTTGTAAAATTTTTGTAAATTCAAGTTTTCTAATTGGTCCAGCTCAAACGTCGACCCCCGATCATTGTCATCCCCCCTTCCCAGGTCAAACATGGATTGAGTTCGCCGGACCCATTTCCGATTTTCTCGAGACCACCTCCGAGCTCCACTTGCCTCAAAATTTGGATCTGATAAACCTCGTACTCATATAATCTTTGTTGGTCCCTTGGATGATCCGAATAACTCTCGGGTCTCGCGCATTTCCCCGATCCTTCTAGACCCTCGAGCAGCCTACATAGCATCTCTTCCACCTCCACAGAGTCCTAGCTCGTTCCTCGCCTCTTCTCCCAGCCCAAGACACCTCATGTTGAGTGACCGGAAAGAACTCTCGGAGTGGAGTTTCGTGGTCAAGAGACGTAGCTTAGCTACGTGGCAGATGAGCGCTGCTGCGTCTACCCTCCCAGCCTTCCGCAGTTAGGTTGAGGCCATCACCTCATCTTCCATATCTGCTTAGAGCCCGGGAACTTGTTCCATCCTCCAGGTACCCCTCATATCCCTTCCATTTGCATGTTTTATTCGTGCATTCTATCTTGCACATTTGTACATCCACTAGATCCGACCAGTTGGTCAGAGCCCTGATATCCAAACCCATCTATTCAGATTGATGCACCGCATCACCCTCCATCTTCTCCCGCAACTGCTCACTCTACAACTTAACCATAGGGTCGAGATTAGGCTCGGTTTCCCTCTCCTGCATTCGTCGGAGACCTCAACCCCATTCCACATCGCTTCCCATCTTTCTTTATGCAATAAACCATCGCCAGAGCTTCGCCTCCGAGCGTCGTGTCCTTTGTAAGTGTTAGTTCACATGAAGGCTCCTGTTTGACTCATTACTTGACCTAGCAGTGCAGCTCTAGGTGGAGTGCCACCACCCCACTCCTCCAACTATTCGTTGTTCCATCGGAGACCACCAGCAGTTACAGAGGACCTCTCCGATACAGTTGGGCATGTCCAATCTTTCATTAGATCATCATAGTTCATCTGGTGCTTAATCGAAGGCCATTCAGGTCCAGTGCTTCTAGCATCTTCTGTCGTCGTCGAATTGGACCCTGCAGCCCAGATCGCATCTTCACTGTCCATCCATCTTCTTTTATCAGAAGCGTCAGATTCACGATCAATGACCATCAAGACCGTCATTCCTACGCCATCTGATCTGGTCAGAGGACATCAGACCCGTATGTCTACTGCACACGCCTAAGTTGTCTGATCCATAGAAGAGCAGATTGCCACTGTTTGCACCCGCCTTCACGAGAGCACGTCATGTTCCCCTACGAAGGGTATATTGTACAATCATCCCTACTTTTTAATGTGTTATTATCTAGTCCCGTAAAAATGTGTAGTTCAAATAGTTTGCATGTGGACCCTTGCTCTTGTTAGTATTTACATTTTAGTCCAGTTGAGTTGAACTCATGTATCATCCCAAACGTCTGCTACACACGCCTGAGCCATCAGATCCAAAGAAGAGCAAATCGCCACCGTCAACACCTACCTTCACGAGAGCGCATCATGTGCCCCTGCGAAGGGTATATTGCAATATCATCCCTGCTTTTCATGTGTTAATATCTAGTCATGTAAAATAAAGTGTAGTTCAGATAGTTTGCATGTGGAACCTTTCTCTTGTTAGTATTTACATTTTAGTCCAGTTGAGTTGAACTCACGTGCCATCCCAAGAGGTGTTGCGGTGTTTTTGTAGTATCTACCCTATATTTCATGATTGTTATGAGTTAAATAGAAGTTTTTGATATTTGCATTTACGCCCCTATGCGTGGTAATTTGAGCATGTGAGTTGATTAAATGGATAAATTGCAAATTAAGCCATGAACTTTTGACCACTATTTTATTTTGGACAGCAAATTTTCATTAATTGTAAACAGGTCCCTATGTGTTGGGTGTGTTGATTTTAATTAAATAATTACCAAATTAACTCCAAAATTCCACAAAAATTACAGTTAGCTTCTACTAACGTGTAATATTTATGGTAATTTTTTGAGTTTATTTAGTTTTATTTTACATTTTCCAAAAATCAAAAACCCCTAGAATCTTTTCTGCCTTGTTAGAAAATATATAAAATTAGAAAATAGCTTTAAAAAATAAAAAATTAGTGGTTGCTTGTCTTTGTGTGTTTTCATTTGACTACAATTTTTGCCACCTTATCTTTCATAAAAACCCGATAAAGCTAAAAACACTAAAAATCTTATAAAAACAACTAAAATTCTATAAAAACAAAAAAATAGGATTTGCATTTCTATGTGTAACCCTTGTTATTTACTTTATCACAAAATCATAACAAGGATGCTTGGGCACTTTTAATATTTTAAAATTACATTTTAGTACATGTTGTATATTGTTTTCTTATTTTGTCTTTCTTTTGTTTTTATAAAACTAGATAAAAATAAAAAAACACCATAAAATTACTAAAAAATATGTATATTTGAAAATCACAAAAATACTTTTATTTCCTATTTTTGAGCATTCTTAGTCTTAACAAAAATGTCTCAAGCTTACCTCTTTTGATTTCATTGCTTTGTTTTATCACTTTTAAAAATATAAAAAATTGCAAATTAAAAATAACAAAAAATATGCCTTTATTACCTGATTCAGACTACTTCGTAGGTTTTATTCATGCTCCTTGTGTTCAACCCTGGTCGCTATAGAGGTTAAATAAATAGCGAACCGCTTATGAGATTTGATTTCTAGATTGATTTATTAAGTCGTTTATTTTTCTTTTGACCAGTTTGATTGATTAGGGACAAGAACACTTCACAATTTTCCACTTTAGTCGATCGAGTTATCGCGGTTAGCAGAATGGCATTGTTGTCTGGGAGCACAACTTAGTACTAGTCTTTTCAGATTTATTGATATCTATCTGTTATAACTGTTTTTGACCCGCTTTTGTTTGGTTTTTGTGTGAGGAACTGCCAAGGACGCTTTGTAGGAGACCCCTTCCTGAAGAGGAGCAGGAGGCAGACTAGAATTGGTTAAGCATAGAGTAGTATTTCTTTCAGCAAACTATTATCTATTCTTTCAATATAGTAGTATTTCTTCAGACACTTTCTGGACACATGGCATATCGGGTCTGTTTCGCCGGTTTTTTAATTATCACCTTTTCTTCTATATGATTCTCGAATAATTTGGCTCCTATATTTAGGAATGTCTTTGCTTGCAACGTAAATAATTAAGGCCCAGTCCCTAATAGATTGCTTGAACCTATAGAGTCATAATTAGACCTTATTAATAACTCACAATACAAAGTTAGTTCAAATAGACTTGAGTGCACGCACAATGAGTAACCATATACAGGGCTTGCAGGAGCCGTTTGTGGCGGGCACCGAGTGGTACCCAAGATCGGACTTTGGACTTAGTCTAGTTAGCTATCTACATGTTCTTTACATATAGAAACAACTCATTTGGGGATGTTTTCTTCTTGCATCATTTACATTAATTTAATTTCAGTCTTTGAATTTATGCGTGGATCACCCTCCATGTAGAGTGCTGGCAACAGATACACATCTCTTACTTTGCATGCATCATTGTGTTTGATCGCACATTTACTTTTTCGACTTGTCCCCCTTGTTTTTAGACAATTAAATAACTAAGAGATCGAAAAATGCGTTAGGCATTTGTTTAATTATCGAAAAAGACCTAAAAAGAGGTAATCATAAAATTGGGACTGCTAATCAATTTTGATCCTGAAAGACACCTCACTTAAAAATATGTCTTAAGAGAGTCATCCCCTCATTGTTTGGTTTGCTTGCATGAGAGAGTGATCCATACACTAGGCTAGAACCATACTCGAACTCTCGTTAGACTACTGGTCATGGGGTTAGTCGTTCTCCAGTAAGGATCGCTCTGGTTTTCGGTAAAGCGGGCCATGATATCGTTAGTAGAGTGAGTTGATTGGGTAGCCGGTAAACGATCCGCAACTTGTACTGGCTGGGAAAGATCTGGCTTTGGGATTGGGCCACTCCCTTGGGAGCATTGGGTACCTAACAACTCGCTTAATCACTCTGCTAGGCTGAATTGTCACCAAAAATAAAATCTTCAAGATAAAAGACTAAACCCTTATGGTCATCAACTCCGTGTTGTGTAGATGAATTGGTGGTTTGATTGCTGATTGTATTTGCTCCCATATCCCATACGTCTTTCTCCTAGATCAAAATGATGGGCTAGAGATCCCTTAGGAAACCTTTGGCTGCACCACTCTTGAGAACTCCATCCCACTGATGTAGATAGGTTCGTGAGAGCCTAGACCCGTTTTCCGAACCTGAGTTCGATTCCACCCTGTTCCCCCTTGATCACCCTTCTTCCAGTCTCAAGGTGCCCAAGCAGAGACAAACACATATATTTGTTCATTTGACGACACATGAATTTGGGTCGTTTGCCTTTGCAGAGACCCAAGAGCTGTCCAACAGCGAGGAGCGCATCGATGGGCAGCTCCAGAGTGCCCAATATGTTCTAGAATAGGTAGTCATCAACAAAACATTGTTAGCCTCTGAAGATGATGCAGAGAGATTAGAGATTAGGGAGACTTTATGGCAGAGGCGCGTAGAGAGATGGCACAAATGTGAGCTAACCAAGGAGTGTCAAACTGAGCAGGCAGTGGAGAGATTCCAGAGTTGGAAGGAGGAGACGAAGGACATGCAGAGGAGACACAAGAGCCAGTCTGGCCTGCTAGACCGATAAGGGAGTTGAATAATCCTAATGCAACCCTTACACACCCTTGGATGCATCTTCCAACGATTCTGGGAGATTTCAAGCTCCCACCTCAGACTATCTAGTTATTGCCCATGTTTCATGGGCTTGCCACCAAGGTGCCACATCTTCAACTACAGGAATTCGAGATGATCTGCAGCCTACTGGCTGAAACATTTGGGGAGATATGTCACTTCATGGGAACAGCTTCGGACCGAGTATTTGAATAAGTACTATCCACTCGGTCGGACGAATGTAGCACAAGCTCTAATCAACAACCTCTCCATTATCCCCAACAAGCAATTCCATGAGGCGTGGGATAATTTCCTTGAGCTCATTGACTAGTGTCCACATCATGACATCTCCAAGCCCAACCTAGTAAAGAGTTTCTTTTGTGGGTTGACACTAGAGTTGTTGTGGCTACTAAATGCTTCTTGTGGGGGCTAATATTTCACCAAGGATGAAGACCACGTCTGGGCCATCTATGAGAAGAATGTAGAGAATTTTACAGTGATGTCTCAAACCCAGCCTTACACTTAGGGGAAGCCCTCACCCCATGTTGTGTCTTATCAGAGGATAGCATGAGTCGATGCAGGTCCATCCACATCTTCTCTTCATCAGCCACATCACAAGCAGAGTCATCGACTACTGACATGTGCATCATCAATGAGAAGTTGAACCACATTGAGATCATCGAGAAGAAACAATGCTAGGGCATGACTCATATTGATTAGTTGTCACAGACCATGAGTGATCTGAGGACCGACATCATGTGTCTCCTGGAGGCACTGGCAACTTCTCAACCCCATCTCAGGTCACGAGCTGATCCTAGCAGCAGTAGCTCGTCCCAACACTCTACCTAGTATAGATAGGTTAACCAAGTTTAGAAAGAGTCGTTCCAATAGCTGTAAAACCAGTACTCTCAGCCACTGCCATCGCAGGACACTCAGATGGTGGTGTGTCAACAGGATCAACCACTTACAGTTCTTCCTCCATCCCCCTACAAGCAGGAGCCATTGATGGAAGTCAATGAGATCTGGTACGACCGACAACAACTCGAGATATGCCGATATCGTCTCTGATTCAGGTGGTGGACAACCTAGCAATAGCCTCCACTTTAGGGTGGAAAATTTGTCCAACCACAACAGCAGCCCCAGTTCCCTTACCAGCCACACTAGTAGCCATCCCACCAATACCAGTCGGATCCTTGTTGACCCAAAATCTCACTATCGGGCTAAGGTGTAAATAATCAGGGTCATTACTACTCGAATGGAGAGGCTAAGTCAATCAAGAAGAAGAAAGACCACTAATCAAAATATAAAACAAGTCAAATGAAAAGTGGTCTCGTTATTTTATTTTACCTGGTATAGCTACCAGCGTCGAACACAAGTAAAACTTACGAAGTAGTCGGGGTTCAAAAATAAAGATTTTTGATGGATTTTTAAGTTTTAAATTTTTTTTGGATTTTTAATATTAGAAAAAGGCTGAAAATGCTTAGAAAACCCCACTCAAGCAATTATTAAGTAACTAAAAAACACTCAGGAAATTCAAATTAAAATATTTTTGTGTTTTATAAATATTCAGATGATTTTAGGATTTTTCTTGCATTTTTTGTTTTTTTGTTAATTTCATAAAATTAAACAAAGTGAAAAATAAAAGTTATTGTGCAGCTATAATAAAAAAGGCTATTTAAAAATATCTAAATGGCTTATAAAATTCAAGCAACAATTTATTGTAGACTAAGGATAAAACACTAACTACATAAAATTAAATTGCATTTTTAATTTTTAAGAATTTTATTTATTTTTCTAAGTTTTTCAATGTTTTTCATTTTTTAGAGTTTTTATAAGTCTAAAAGCAAGGATACTTGGATAGAAGTAAACGCACACAAAAACAAGCACATAGTAATTTTTTTTGGATTTTTTAGAGGATTTTCAATATTTATAGTTGATTTTTAAAACTGAATAGAAGCAAATTTTTGGGTTTTTGATATTATAAAAATATCACATGAAAACAAAACAACAACAACACCAAAGCCTTTTCCCACAATTAAGTAGGGTCGGCTACATGGATTCTTTGCCTCCATTCAGATCTATCTTGGGTCAATCTCGGCTACATGAAAACAAAACGAGTCCAAAATTTCGTCTAATTTTTTACAACATGGCAGGAGCCATGTGTCCAAATTTCGTGAAGTTTGGATGAAATTTGATATTTTATTCAACCAATCAAACACATACAACACACAGGGACCTACTTGCAAATATGAGAAACTATTCAATAAAATAATAACACGCGAAAGAAGTGTAGGTCTAAAAATGCAAAATGCCTATAGTCGCACGAGGACAACACGTAAATCAGTCAAAGAGGGCATAATGGTAATTCCTATTTAAAAAAGTTCAAATAGTAACAACCATTAAGTTCAAGAGAAAATGTGCAAATATACTAGAAAGCACATGACAGACCACGTGTAACACATATAGAGGGACTATTTTGCAAATAAAAGAAGTACGAGGTCCTGAATGCAATTTATCCAAAATAAAAACAACAACTAAACATAGTTACATGACTAAACTGAAATATAAAAAATGTAAAGGGCCTAAGTGTAAATTACTCTTTATTATAGATCTGACAGTCGAGGGGTCATCACTTAAGATTGAACGACTGAGCACATGCGACACCCCTTCGACGATGAGTGGCTCGGATCGGATAATCAGATGGATCCAACAGATGAGCTCCTCGAGTGGTGGACGGCTGAGATTAAAATTGTCGATGAGGCTCGATCCGACGTGGGACGCTCCTTGGAAGAACGTCGATGAACTCGCCTCCGGCGAGATTCGATCGGCCGCTATGTGTGACTGGGAGGTCTCCGATGCTGCTAGGATGGGGAAAATGATGCTGATACGGTCCGCAGCTAATGGTCGGCACCGATGAGGCCAGGAGCTACTGGAGTGTTCCGACAACGTGATGGACCTGGAGCTCCTGTGCCCGAGTGTTTGGTCCTCCAGATGAGGTCCTTCTTTGTTCAATCATGGACAGATCAACAGCTGGGTCGAGACAAAATGACTCGACCCGGTTACAGGCGTAATGGGTGAAAGGGAGAGGCGGAGTGGGGCCCTTTGGCGATGCGACGACAGAGGACGACCTAAACCCTATTCTTAGGTGAACCAGGGGGAACAACGGGGTGGTGAAGATGGAGAGAGCTCTCGCGAAGATGATGGGGTGGTCGGAATGGGCAATCGATGGTCCAATCTCGAAGGTTGCTGCGGAGAAGCTCGGTTGAACGGTTTCTAAATTTTAGAATCTAAAGCAAACGGAAGGCAATCAAAACTACCTGATGGATGATATTATCTGTGCTGGAGGTCAGCTACCTCATGAGAACTTCGCCTTGATGGAACGATGCTTCCAGAGCCTCGGGCTCACCGGGTGGCGGAGTACGACGAGGGGGCTCGCCGGACCTAGGGCTAAAGGCCTCACAACCTTGCTGCATCACTTCCACTCGCTCGTTGTCACTCGAGAAAGAGAATAGAGCCCACTAGGGATAAGGGCAATGGCCAAAGATGCTTGAGAAATTGGGGCTCAAGGATGCTAAATACTCAACGAGGACCGAGAAGTTGCAGGCTCGGGCGCACAATCCGAGGAGAGGATCCCTACTGGAAGATCGGGCGTGAATCACGGATCTCTCCTTGGCATTCAGAGACCGGATCAAGGTGGAATGGCGATCGGATAGATTGACCAAAAAATAGAGAATATCGGGTGGCAATCGTATCCGGGCGCAAACTGGTCTGGGGGGGAGAGTTGACCGAGGTCAATGGTCCCTCGTGGACCAAACAGAAAAATCATGGGTCAAAATTCTTTGTAAAATAAATTAAAAATCGAAAATGATTTTATTTAAAAATTTACTCAACATAAAAAATGTTCCTTATTTTCCAAATTATTTTTAGTGATTTTTATTTATTTTTTTTTGAAAAATAAATTAAGGAACATACATTACATTATATTATGTGCATATATAAAATACTTATTTATTTTTATTTTGTTTATTTTTGTACCAATACCCTAATTTTATATTTTATTTATTTACAACATAAAATTTGGAGTATGAAATAATTTTTATTTTATTTGTATGAGTTATTAACAAGTGTAATATATATATAGACATTGTATATACAAGGTGGAGAGAGAGAGATTTCATTTTGTTTTTATTTTAATTTTATTTTTTTATTTTAATTTTATTTTTATAAATATATAGAAGATAATTGAAACACAATTTAATTTTTATTTTTGGGAAAATAAATTATTTATATACATACATATATAAGGGATATGTACAAGGATGTGTGGCCCTATCTCTCACTACTTAATTTATTTGGCGATCAGACTCATATTGGGCCGTCTCTTGGGATTTCGTCACTCAATATTTCTTCTAAATATTTCCTTCTTTTTCTTTATTTTTTTATTCATTTATTTTTGCACAAGTACATGCTAATTATTGAATATTAACAAATGCATGCATTTTGGTAACTTATTGTATTTACAATTATATGCATGGTATTTTGCCAAGATAAATAGCTAAAATAAAAAAATAAAGAGTGATGAATGAGTATTCATCAGACCTCGTCCCTACCACAGGGACAATAGTGGAGGTAGCACCAACAACAACCTCAACAGTATTCTCAGCCTGCCCCTCATCAGTTCTGGCAACAGACTCACTTTCAGATAAGCAACGTCCGGACCTCATGGCCCATCCTACGAAACTCCAGCTCTTGGTGATTTAGCCCACCTACTCTCAGACCATCAAGTATCCTTTATGCGAGAGATGTACGAGTTTCACCAGGAGATGAGGGAGATTATCAAGGGAAAGGCCACCATACCAGCTTAAATTGAGCCCAACCCCAATAACCTGATGAGAAAATCTGAGCATGTACAATTTACAAAGACCACCATTCCTAGTGATTTGTCAGGTGACATTTCCTCAAACACATTTGATGCTGATTTTCGGTCACTTAGGAGTGGTAGGATGCTAGTCGGCAGCGCTTCGTCTGAGCGACAACACCACGAGGATGTAGGAGCGCTAGACGCGGAGGGAAGCAGTGTTGATGCCACTAAGGATAATGATGATGATGTTAGTATTGAGCCCACCAAGGACGATGATCCAGCCATCGGTATTGAGGTCGTCGCTTCTCCAGATGTAGAGGGTGGTATAGAGGCAACCCTTCTATTCCAGCTGTGTTTTCTCCAGTTTCTGTACCCCGAGACATTTTGAAAAACACCAAAAAAATTAATAAAGGAAAGGTTTCTTCGTCTACGAGTCCATATGTGATGATTGATAATGCTTGTATGGATTCCATGACTTCGCAACAACATGAACCTCTTCCTAACCCTCTATTTGAGGAGGGCGCAACCATCAACTTCCCTTAAGCACTCCTCTTGGCTAAGGAGAATAAAAGAGAAAATCCAAAAAAGATTAGAAGTTAGAGTTCAACCAGTGGATAATTGATAGATTACATATCCATATTACTCTACAAGAGGCACTTGAGGACATCCCTCTCTTCTGGATGATATTGAGAGAGAAGACCACTATTAGTAGGAAGAAGAAGAACCATCAAGCAGAAATCCATGTGTTGACCCGCGCCACTTTCTTCGTGATTCAGAACCGTGTGCCAGCCAAGATGTTAGATGTAGGAGCTCCCTATGTCAGATGCCACATTCATGAGCAGAGATTTCATCGTACTCTATTAGACATCGACTCTTCTATCAACCTCCTTTCGGCAGCCCTACTCGACCGATTCGAGTTTGTCCCTCTTTGACAGAGCAGGACATTACTTCAGTTTGTTGATAGATCTATCAAGAGGCAGAAAAGGGTTGTTGTAAGATGTGGTCATCACAATTCAGGGCCTGAACTTCCCCGTAGACTTTGTTGTGTTGGACATGGAGATCCCTGAAGCTGTGACTGATACCCCCATCATTCTAGGATGTCCATTCTTGTCCACAGCCAAGGCAGTGTCCGACCATGATAGTGGGATTTCACGTTCAGGGTGAGAGTATACAAATAGAGACGAGCAACGAGACCAGAGAATGAGACTCCGCTTGCTCAGAGCAGTTTAGTGATGCAGAGCATATGACAGAGGCAAAGAAAGACGTCCACCAGGACTGTGACTTTATGAACACCAATGATGAAGCTGCTTGGACCGATCCTGTTTCACGAGCCCTTCTCTCACCTTCAAATACTATAGATCCATGATTTTCAGTAGAGAAGAGTTTGGAGGGCACAATCTTGGCCGAGGACACTATTGAGGCTGACCACTATGTTCAGGAGAGTGAAGCAGATTCTGTATCTTGTGATTTCGATTTCTTTCCCTCGGATTCAGACATTTACTAGGAAGAATTTGATGATTTATAACCATGTCTAATTTTCACAAAGCCAGTATTTTGGGTGGAGACCGTGCCAACACTAATACAGATATACTACCAGTGTCGCCTTTACCAGACTTGCATGAACAACGAGAGTTCTCTCATTCAGATGTGGTTACATTCACTCAGACCTTTCAGAGGCCAGATTTGCCAACTCCCAGTTGTCTAGAATTAAAGCCTTTGTCACAGTAGATGAAGTATGGATTCCTTGCGGGTGGGCATGAGATATACCCTATCATTATCTCAGGGGATTTAATTGGAGAACAAGAATCTCGTCTGATGGTGGTTCTTGAAAGGAACTGCAAGGAAATAGGATGGAGTGTTGCTGATCTCTTGGGGATAAGTCTGGCTCTGTGCTCCCACCATATCTATCTCGAGGAGGATGCCAAGCCATCGTATGAGTTCTAGCAACGGCTGAACCCGAATCGTCAAGAGGTAGTCATGAAGGAAATATCAAATTGGTGGAGCGCCGATTTTATCTATACCCCATCTCCAACTCCAAATGGGTTGGTTCATCACATGTGGTGCCTAAGAAGATGGGCATTAATACAGTTGTGAGTGAATCTGAAGAGGAGATATCTACCCACTTCTTGTAGGGTATACATGAAGGATATGGTATAATTCTCAAGCGCATCACGGAAGCGTGAGCGTCATATCGAATACGATGAAGAACGACTAGTCGGACTAGTTGTTCTAAGCAGCGGAAATTAAAATTTTTTTATGCAACGAAACAACATGATCCCAGAACACTTCTCAAATCGTTTCGTCTATACCACAAACAAGTAATAGGATTACCTCTTGATGCGTGGTTGCGATCGAGTCTCTAAATGAAGAGACCTCCTGTCTCAAGAGCGATCTGACGGAGGAGATGCTTGCGAGCGCGGGGATGAACCGTGTGCTTCTCGCAATCCATGTTGATGATCCAAGTGGTGGATCTCCTGATCTCGACACACGAGATCCATCGTCTTCTTCACGATCGAGGTGCACCGAAGGAAACGGAGATCCACGAGGAAACGATCGGGCAGCATGACGACAACGCTACGACGATGGAGAGTCTCTCTAGGGCATCCATGGTGGACGGCCATGAGAGGAAGAGAGAGGGATGCCGTGTAGAGAGAAAGAGAGATAGAGAGAGATAAGCTTCAAAATCATTGTGTCTTGTGTAAAGAAGAGCAAAGGGGTGCCTCTCCTTTTATAACATTTTGGGATCTATGGATCTCAATCCATGAGCAACACAAATCCAATGTCTCTTATTGATTTGTGTTTCTTTCAATGGATAAGATATTGTTGGTAAAAACCAACAACAATTAATTTAATAAAAAACCAAACATACAATAAATATAATTTGATTTATATCAAATCAATCTCTATTAGAGAAATAGGAAGGAGGCAAGCCTCCTTCCAAAAAGAGGGGAGGACGGCCATGAGTCCTATAAGGACTTGGTGGCCGTCCCTTCTCCTTTTTAAGAAGGGAGAGTCCTTTCCTTTTTTAATCACGAGATTGCATCATCTCATGATTCTCTCCAATATTTGCAACAACTTTTGTTGCAAATTATTTCACAAAAATAAATCCAATTTATTTTGTGAACATTGCAATCATGCCATTGGAAATTTGTGAATCAAATTCGCAACCCAAAATAATTGTAAATTACATTTTCAATTTAGTGTCCAATGTGAATCCAATTCACATTAACATTTAATTAACAAATCTAAATAACAAATAGCTCTCTCTTATATATTATAAATCTCATTTATAATATATATGACTAATATGGATAATGATATTCACATTATTCATATCCATGATAATTAAATCACATTTAATCATCATGGATCTCTATTCTCATGTGCCCAAATAATGTGAATCATATTCACATCTTTGATAATCAAATCTCGTTTAATTATCTAAGATAACTCTCTTTATAATATGAATCAAATATACATTATTCATGATAATTAAATCCCATTTAATTTAACCATACTCTCAATGCTTGGATACACATATCAACAATGAAATTATCCTGAACTTTTTCAAGGATAATGTGCTTTCTACGCGAATACTTGGAGTTAAGGACAGGGTGATTGTATTCTTCCACGTATAGTGACTTGAATATTGAGATCATATCTCGAATCCAGATTGCGGGCCTCCCATAGATGCTTGATTAAATCAAGACTGCAAATCTAATCTTCTCACTACATCCGAATAACAATCAGATCAATGTCCAACATTTGGACCAAGATCAGATTACTTCTCTACTGAGAGGAGTCACTAAAATCTAGACCGGTTCCATCACTCACTAGGAATGGAAGCGACATGGTTATACTATCGTTTTTGATCAGATCACCCTCAGCTATTCCCAATACCTGTACATCCTGCATACTGGAAGACTCAGAATAAACCCGAAGTATTAGATCAACTTTACACTTTCTACTTCAGGGTTCAATCATTAAGTTTCTCAGTCGATCATTGGGAGTCGGTATCAATCATATACTTTCCAAAAGCGTATATCATACCTAGGTCTTGATCATAGACTTTCGAAAAGTATATATCAAACCTATAAATTCAGCCAAGCTTCCAAATGAGACTACCGTGCGCACGGAATTTGACTCTTCCCAATATCTCATGAGTAAGCTCATGTCTTCCGATTCAGTAAATGAACTTGTATGATCCCTTTGAGAGATCGTATTACTCATATGTCCTTATATGCACACCAACGCGCCAGTGTATAGACCTTGGTTAGGTCATCAACCTATTGGTCTGCCAAATGTACATACTTAGACATATAGTAACACATCTGTCTCCGGTCAGAGGATGCGTCCCTATATCGTGACAGCATACGATATAGGACTTTGGATATCTCGATCTCATTAAGTCAACTCTTTGACCTAACTAATCTGACACCTCTGAATCTCTATTCCTATGCGGAGGACCTGCATCAAGAGGTTGGTCAGATATTAGCCTAAATGAGAAAGGATTGCCATCTCCTACTCAGGCTATTAGAAATGCCCAGAAAATATCATATTCATGAAGCAGAAACATAGATGCACCCCTATTAATGTGTACTATACTGAATGAATCGATTTGAATTGGAATTTACGATTCCTTCAGAACTTTCTAGATGAAATAAGAATTTTATTATTTAACCGCACAGCTTGTTTTCTGTAGAACATGCTTAAAAATGAATTCAACAGAATTCCACTTACATTTCGATTCTATTATAATAGTGTAGACATATTATGATTTTACACAAACAAAACCTTCTCACTTTTATTTTTTTATTTTTATTAATAAAAATAAAAAATAAAACTACAAATCCGATTCTATAAAATTATATATAGGAAATCTAAAATGAATATAAGAGTATAAATAGAATATATAAAAATATAAAAATGAAACTATAATAAAAAATTATAATATATATATAAGAATTAGTTCCAGTAATTAGTTAAATTTCATCATGCACGATATTTAATATATATATATGTAAATAAATATATATAAATAAAAATAAAATAAAAATAATGGAATCATTAGATTTTCTTCCCTTGTCTTAGAGTTCTATTTTCTTCCTAAATTTCTATTTTTCTAGATCATCTCTTAACAATCATTTGACGGTGCTTGATGAGTCCTCAATCTAACCCTTTAGATATTCATCCAAGCACCAGCCTCTATGATTCAATAGTTGAATCAACAATTGTATGATTATTAAGATGGCCATGGTACATAACCCTAATTGTACTAAGGGACCTATTATGCAAATTATTCATTCTTCATTTTAGATCAGGGAAGGATATTCGCAATAACATTTATTGCATAATGGCTCGCGGTGGGCTCGCATGTCCAACAATCTCCCACTAGCCCAAAGAGACATTAATGGGCTAATCATTTTAAACCCGCACTCATGTGACAATCATAGACTATTAAGAAAATAGCTAGGTAAGTTGATCAGTCACTCTGTTCCCGCGAGACTACGCCAAGTCCTTTTACGGCACTTGCATATCCCTAGTAACAGTGCTCACATCTAATGCGAATGTTGCATTCTATGCAACAAATACTCAATCTTGTTAGTTACAGTGTCCTTGACACTACAGCTTAGCAATTATCATAACTAGTATTTCCATAATCTATATCAAAATACTCTTATACCTGGAGATCACTATCTCTTAAGGTATCCACAGTTAAGACCTTTTAGATCTCTATCTATAAAGTCTTATGTTTTTGAAGATAAGACTTTGAGATCACTATCTCAAAAATCTTGTCATCTAGGAAGATTTTGTTATTACTGCAATCAAGTGTTTTTCTCTCCATAGTAGGATTATCAACACTTTACTACTCCCACTGCATGGCAGATATCTGGCTTTTGTACACATCTAGCGTATACTCAGCTTCTCGTAACTAATGCACAAGTGCAAGAAGTTCTAGCATTCACTTCCTCAACTCTTTGAGGTGCTATCCATTTAGATAGGTCAGTACCATATCTTAAGGGATGGAAGCCTTTCTTGGAATTTACAAGAATGGAATATGTCCAAGGTGTACTACTATTGTGACAATCCCAATATCCTCTTCTCTTTGCTTCTGAACACCTTCAGAACTAAGACGCAAGAGGTATCCTTGAGATCATATCTCAAGTTATGGAACAACTAGATTATAAAACACTTATTATCATCCTTATATCATTCCTAATGATTAAGATATTATCTACATTTAGCATGATGAACATAATGGCAATCCCACTAAGCTTCATATGGTTCATCAAGATTCTATCTGAAATCATTACATTTGTAATTTCATTAAATCTTATGTTCCATATACAAGAAGCTTATTTGAGTCCATAGATGGATTCCTTAGCTTTCACACCTTGCTTTTCTCAACCATGAAGCCCTGGGTCTACTTCATGTGAATATCCTCAGAGAGGTATTCATAGACAAATGCAATCTTGACTTCTGTCTCTTGAAGATCCATTTACACCTTTATGGGTCATACCCATATAGGTGGATCCTCTAGGGTCCATATACAACACTTGTATTTGAAGTCTACTTTATACTTTCATTGCTAAAATCCATCTTTCCATGTTATGATCCTCAGGATTTTCATCACATGAAATCCGATCACTGACACATGGAATACATCCTCAAACTCATTCGAAGAAGTATTAGAGTTTCATCTTTAATTGTCCTTTTAGTTCTCTATCTCAGGAGCCTCATTATCTTTTCAAGATTAAATGAGTTCCTACACTTCATTTTCTTCTTGATTCTCAAGAGAGTCATCCTTTATGAATCATATTCTTAGAGATGAGATATTTTAAGAATCTCAAGGTCATAAAATAGGTATCCAATACCATCCTTTATTTTCTTAATGAAGTTGCACTCTCTAGTGCTCAATTCCAGCTTACTTGCATGGAATTTCATTAAGGATATATAATGTAGTCTCCACTACATATATACCTGGAAACTAAGAGCAAATTATGCTAAAATTCGTCATTGATCAAATCTTGTCACACATGATCCAATTGTATCTCCCTATAACTCTATATTGAGTCAAGGTGTATTAGGAGGTTTGAGATAGAAATGATATTCATATCTCCATAAGGTATTCATTGCATTTATCTAACATGTACAATCTACATAAGCTAGATCAAAATCATTTCATCTTTCTTCAAACTTTGGTTTTAAACCAAAACTATGAAATCATTGAAGATTTCAAAGGTTTCTTAGGTGGAGAGAAGAAATCTCATATCATACATAATCATCAATAGATATCACATATCCACAATGTTCAATATAATATAGATGATTAACAAGTATGAGATCCTGAATACCTTGGCATCTTACACCTTTCTCCAAGAAGGGTGTATTGGACATTTTACTTTGAATACAATATTCATAAGTATGTAAGTTTTGAAATTTTAGACATTCTAAAGTTTCATCTCTTATTAGTCTATTGATCAAATCAATAGACAAATGTCCAAGGCTTGATGCTAGATCATTGTCAAATGATCTTTATCCTCCTATTGATCTTTTAGGGTTTAATTTCAGTATTAGAAATGTTAATGAACCATTCATTAATTTTCTAATTTAGTGGAGTCCACTAGAATTTAGATTACTATTTGAAATATCTCCATTATAACTCTTTATGATAGATTTATTACAGAATTCATGTTTATTTCCAACATTTAGAAATAAACAATAAGTGTATTCTAATATCTAGGTCATAGAGACATTCTCTAAGACTAAGGGCTCTCCCACTGAAATTATGAAGCCTTTCAATCCAATAGAGATTGTTACAACAATTGCATCAATATCCATGTAGATGACTATTAAACCTTTAAGATCAAATTTCAAATTTTCTAATACATATGCATCCAGCAAGTGTCATTAGAAGATTGAGATACAATTATTATACTTTATCTTATTCAATAAGCAAGTCAATATGAATGATTTATGTAGATTATTCTGATGCTCTATCCGAGTCCTTCTCTAAGGATTCTAGACAGACTTGATAGTCAAACTATCAACACATCAATTTATTGCAGTATTAGCATTCATCCAACTCTTTGGATGTCATACGGAAGTCACAGAAGTACGGTCAACTCTTTGACTATCCTTCTCACTTGGGTCCAACCCATGCTTCCACTACGCTCCCTTTATCTATAAACAACCATTGCTTAAGACTAATGATCTCTTATGTTATATTCAAAAGAATTCAATGTAAGAGCATTTCAACATTTATACATGCTTCATTAAATTCATACAATATGAATATTATGAAGCTTCATGAATGACTATAGTATAGACAGTAGAATGATGACACTCATCATGTCTACATCCATCTAGACTCTTAAAACATTAGTTCAGGTAGGTATTCAAACAATTTGAATACATCATCTCTTATAGAGCCACCATTCTGCACGATGCAGAGAACCACGTCATTCATGATTAAATGTCAAGAGCAAATATGTATGCCAGAACATCTTCTTAGATTTTATAAGGATTAATTGACAATTGCGATTATCATCGACATGTCACTTCCAAAGTACATCTGATGAGATCAAGACTATAGAGACATACAAACCCTAGGGTTGTAGTCTTATTATCTATTTAATTGTCATTCCTCAATACTATGAGGAAACTTGCACATTGCAACCACATACATTATGTGTCCAATGCAAGTACAATATCTGGATCATGAGTCCAATACATGATGTTTTACTGGTTATTATCGAGTATAACATTGAGTGGGTTTAATGAAGGACTATCTGAAATAAAACAATGTACATAAATATATATATATATATATATTACTTTGATTTAACAATTTTCATATCAAAGTTTTCTTGCCTTGTCAAAACTGAAAGTTCATTCCCTTAATCACTTTCAATGAAAGAGATATACTTACCATCATATCTCAGCAAGATCTGGGATCTCCTTCCTTAACTTTGTTACATCCCAATAATATGAGAATATGCAACTCGAATAAAAAGAAGCGGGAACACAATTCGCCTTGCAAGTCCAACTAGCATTCCCAATTTGGTCTTTAACACACGGGCCCACCACCCCTAAGGCGATGTTGACCCATCATTAATTGAACCAACCGTCAACGTGAATAGTACTTGCTATACGCAATCCAATATCACCCTAATAATATGAGGATCCGATATTGGAGTCACTAAGCATACAGCCTTACTCTTTCGAGAAGCAAAGAGCCCGATCCAGATGTGCTTGCATGTAGGAGCTGTCACTTCGGACATGCGTCTTCCACATGCAATCCCTGGCGACGAAACTCTTCGCCTTGACGTGAGACCATGGATGTAACTTATGTGATCCTCCACCTCATATTAAAATTTTAATTAATTATTATGAATCATATTCATATAATTAATTCTTCCAAGGGAAATTACAACACTATTCATAATAGAGTGTCTCAATTGGACATAATCAATTTAATCATATTAAATTAATTATCAATCAAATTCAATCAACAAACTTGATTAATTTTACTTGAATATATATGGTAATATCATAAAGTACGTATTGATTCAAATTTTAATAATTAGAAAATATACCTTGGTTTTCTCTAGCATTATCGAGTCCCTATCCGCTGTCATGGCCAGTACCGACGAGAGTGGGACAGACCACATACGTTGCAACCCGCAACCCCAATGCTCTCCAACTAGACACCATATCCACCTCAGGAAAGGATAATGCCAAATATATCAATTTGTACTTTAGATGATCATCAGTTCTTCAACCGAAATTATACCATATAGTAATAATCAAAACATTTTTTATTATAAGGAAATTTTCTAAACATATTCCCAATCCTATTCAAGCAAGGAGTTTGATGATTATGTTTCCAATTATGATTTAGATCAAATCTAATCAATTTATTGGATGAGGCCAAGTCAATTAAGGAAATAATCATCTTCCAATATTTTTCAAATATTTTCCATAATTATTTCATGAAATAAAAAATTGATTTCACTAATTGACAATCACATGGTTCTTGATTCGGACTGTAATTTCGGCAGTGACCCCTACTCACTAAAATTAGCATATCTCAATAAATTTAAATCCAAAGTAGACAAACGCAAATTTCAAAGATTTCTAACTGGATTTAGGACAGAACCCGAGTGGTATTTCACGCATATAGGGGCGGAAAAAAACAGTTATTAACTCATTAATCATGTTAAGATTCGTAGTTCGCGCAACAGTGAATACATGTTCATTAAAACAACCATATCTTGAGCAAATGGAATCCAAATTTAAACTCAGATCCTATGATTACCTTATTTAATGGGGAACAAAATACAGGTGATTAATTCGTGTTTAAACATATTAAACATGGCCGAATTTATTCACAAAATAGATCTGCGAAAATCAAATGCGACAAAAAACTTTCGCGACCTTAGCGAACCCAAGTCATCCTAGGTTTGTGGATCGTATCTGAAATCATCGACCTAAGGCTCTGATACCACTTGAAGGATATGGTATAATCCTCAAGTGCATCAGGGAAGCGTAAGCGTCATATCGAATACGACTAAGAACGACTAGTCAGACTAGTTGTTCTAAGCAGTGGAAACTAAAATTTTTTTATGCGACGAAACCACATGATCCAAGAACACTTCTCGGATCGTTTCGTCTATACCACAAAAAACTAATAGGATTACCTCTTGAAGCGTAGTTGCAATTGAGTCTCTTAACGAAGAGATCTTCTGTCTCAAGTTCGATCCGACGGAGGAGATGCTTGCGAGCGTGGGGATGAACCGTATGCTTCTCGCAATCCATGTTAATGATCCAAGCGGTGGATCTCCTGATCTCAACACACGAGATCCATCATCTTCTTCACGAGAGAGGCACACTAAAGGAGATGGATATTTACGAGCAAACGATCGGGCAACATGACGACGACGCTGCGGCGATGGAGAGTCTCTCTAGGGCATCCATGATGGACGACCATGAGAGGAAGAGAGAGGGCTGCCGTGTAGAGAGAAAGAGAGAGAGAGAGAGAGAGAGAGAGAGAGATGCTTCAAAAGCATTGTGTCTTGTGTAAAGAAGAGCAAAGGGGTGCCTCTCCTTTTATAACATTTTGGGAACCATGGATCTTAATCCATGAGCAACACAAATCCATTGACTCTCATCGATTTGTGTTCATTCAATGGCTAAGATTTTGTTGGTAAAAACCAACAACAATTAATTTAATAAAAAAACAATATACAATAAATATAATTTGATTTATATCAAACCAATCTCCATTGGAGAAATAGGAAGGAGGCAAGCCTCCTTCCACAAAGAGGGGAGGACGGCCATGAGTCCTATATGGACTTGGTGGCCGTCCCCTCTCCTTTTTAGGAAGGGAGCCTCCTTTCTATATGACATGAGATTGCATTATCTCATGATTCTCTCCATTATTTGCAACAAATTTTGTTGCAAATTATTTCACAAAAATAAATCTAATTTATTTTTTAAACATTGCAATCATGCCATTGGAAATTTGTGAATCACATTCACAACCCAAAATAAAATGTTAATTGCATTTTCAATTTAATGTCCAATGTGAATCCAGTTCACATTAACATTTAATTAACAAATGTAAATTACAAATAGCTCTCTCTTATATATTATAAGTCACATTTATAATATGTATGACTAATATGGATATTGATATCCACATTATTCATATACATGATAATTAAATCACATTTAATCATCTTTGATCTCTATTCTCATGTACCCAAATAATGTGAATCATATTCACATCTTTGATAATCAAATCTCATTTGATTATCTTAGATAACTCTCTTTATAATATCAATCAAATTCACATTATTCATTATAATTATATCTCATTTAATTTATCCATTTTCTTAATGCTTGGATACACATATCAACAATGAAATTATCCTGAACTCTTTCAAGGATAATGCACTTTCTCCGCAAATACTTGGAGATAAGGATAGGGCGATTGTATTGTTCCACATATAGTGACATGGATATTGATATCATACCTCAAATCCAGATCGCAGGCCTTCCATAGATTCTTGATTAAATCAAGACCGCAAATCTACTCTTCTCACTGCATTCGAATCACATTCAGATCAATGTCCAACATTTGGACCAAGATCAGATTACTTCTCTACTGAGAGGAGTCACTAAAATCCAGACCCGTTTCATCACTCCCTAGGAATGGAAGCGTCATGGTTATACAATCGTTTATGATCACATCACCCTTAGGTATTCCCAATACCTGTACATCCTGCATACTGGAAGACTCAGAATAAACCCGAAGTATTAGATCAACTTTACACTATCTACTACAAGGTTCTATCAGTAAGTTTCTCATTCGATCGTTGTGAGTCGGTATCGATCATATACTTTCCAAAAGCGTATATCATACCTAGGTCTTGATCATATACTTTCAAAAAATATATATCAAACCTACAAATTCAGGCATGATTCCAA
Source organism: Ottelia alismoides (assembly GCA_037367405.1). Lineage (NCBI taxonomy): Eukaryota > Viridiplantae > Streptophyta > Magnoliopsida > Alismatales > Hydrocharitaceae > Ottelia > Ottelia alismoides. The sequence goes on from JAZKJV010010344.1 coordinate 142,794, forward strand.
AGCAAGACAACCATGCGCACGGAATTTGATTCTTCCCAATATCTCATGAGTGAGCTCATGTCTTCCGGTTCAGTAAATGAACCTGTATGATCCCTTTGAGAGATCGTAATACTCATATGCCCTTATATGCACACCAGCGCGCTGGTGTATAGTCCTTGGTTAGGTCATCAACCTATTGGCCTACCAAATGTACATACTTAGACATATAGTAACACATTTGTCTCCGGTCAGAGGATGCGTGCCTGTATCGTGACCGCATACGATTTAGGACTTTGGTTATCTCGATCTCATTAAGTCAACTCTTTAACCTAACTAATCTGACACCTCTGAATCTCTATTCCTTTGAAGAGGACCTGCATCAAGAGGTTGGTCAGATATCAACCTAAATGAGAACGGACTGCTATCTCCTACTCAGGCTAGAGATCATCTCTTACCAATCATTTGATGGTGCTTGATGAGTCCTCAATCTAACCCTTTAGATATTCATCCAAGCACCAGCCTATATGATTTAATAGTTGAATGAACAGTTGTATGATTATTAAGATGGTCATGGTACATAACCCTAATTGTACTAAGGCACTTATTATGCAAATTATTCATTCTTCATTTCAGATTGGGGAATGATATTCGTAATAACATTTATTGCATAATGGCTCGCTGTGGGCTCGCATGTTCAACAATGCGTAGACTACATACGATTGAATCAGGACGCTAAGAAGAATCATTTTTTACTGCCTTTTGTTGATCAGATTATAGATAGGCTAGCTTGGAAGAGTTACTACGGCTTTCTTGACAGGTACTCCTGTTACAATAAGGTGGCCATAGCGCCTGAGGATCATGATAAAATGACATTCACCTATCCGTTTGGGACTTATGCTTCCGGACGGATGTCGTTTGGTCTATGTAACGCCGCGGAGACATTCCAAATGTGCATGGTGTCCATATTCTTGGACATGGTGGGTGACTATTTAGAGATCTTCGTTGATGACTTTTCAGTCTATGGTGATGGGTTCGATGCTTGTCTTAACCACCTAGACCGTATTCTTCAGCGCTGCGTAGAGGTCCATCTCTTATCTTCGGAGAGGTGTCACTTCAAGGTGACTCAAGGTATGGTGCTTGGTCATATCATCTCCAATAGGGGCATGGATGTTGATCCGTCCAAGGTGCATATCATTAGGAACTCAATTCACCGTCCAACTTGGGATAGTTACGATCTTTTATAGGGCATGTAGATTTCTACCGACATTTTATTCACAACTTCAACAGGAATACCCGACTTTTGACTGATTTGCTGACAAAGGACACCGAGTTTATTGTAGATAATAAATGTCTTGCATCATATGAGACTCTCAAGAGCTTAGTTGTTGAAGCTCCTATCCTTCAGCCGCCTCATTAGTCTCTCCCATTCGAGATCATGACGGATGCCTCCAATTTTGCCGTAGGGGCTTTGCAAGGATAGAGGAGGGATGGAGCACCATTTGCCATTCACTAGACTAGCCATACATTGGATGCCGCTCAACAGAATTATACTGTCACAGAGAAAGAGATGCTACCCATAGTTTTGGACATGGACAAGTTCAGATCGTATATTCTTGTATTTAAAGTGACTATCTTTACTGATCATACCGCCATAAGGTACCTCATGGCTAAGAAGGATGCCAAAGAAAGACTTATGGACGGATCCTTCTACTCCGGGAGTTTTATATTGAGATTAAGGATAAACTTGGAGTTAGGAATGTGGTGGCGGATCATCTCTCTCGTTTGGAAAACCATTAGGAATCTGAGCAGATTGATCCTATTTGAGAGACCTTCTCAGATGAGGGAATCCTTGTTATCACCTCTCTCCCTTGGTACGCCGACATTATGAACTATCTTGTTGTCAAGAAAGTTCCACAAGGTTGGCCTAGGCAGCGACTTGAGACTATCCTTGCGAAGGCCAAGTCCTACCATTGGGAGGATCCCATCCTTTTATCATGAAGGGGGGGACAACATCTAGCGTCGGTGCATTCCTCAGGAGGAGCACCACAACATCCTCACATACTGAGACAAGCTTGAGACAGGACGACATCATTGTGGGAGGAGAACAACACAGAAAGTGCTCCAATCCGGCCTATGGTGGCCATCCCTCTTCAAATATTCTGATAGATTCGTGGATAGGTGTATTGATTGTCAAAGGATGTGCACTTATGGATAGCGTAATATGATGCCGATGCAACCCATTTACTTCTGTGAGGTTTTTAATTTATGAGGCATTGATTTCGTAGGTCCATTCCCTAAGAGTCAGGGATTCGAGTATATTTTGTTGGTTGTTGACTATGTGAGTCATTGGGTTGAGGCCATACCTGCCTGAACCGTAGATGCTAAGACCATTTGCAGATTTTTGAGGAAGAATAACACTTTGCAATCAGGTGCCTATAGTATATCTAATGGGGGGTCTCACTTTATCAATGATAAGGTAAAGGCCCTTGCTAACGAGTTCAACATCGACCATCGAGTTTCCACTCCATATCACTCTCAGACCAATGTCTTGCTGAAGTATCAAACATGGAGATTAAGATGATATTGCAGAATGTAGTCCTCCAAGACCGAAAGGGTTGGTCACAGCTTTTAGACTCGATCTTATGGGCATATAGTACTTCCTTCAAGAATCCTTTTGGGTACATCTCCCTTTCATCTCGTTTATGGCATGCCTTGGTATTTACCAGTTGAGATTAAGTATAAGTCATTATGGGTTGTCACTGAGATATTATTGGATCTAGAGAGTATAGGAGATCAAAGAAAGGCTTAATTGGCAGCCCTGAAGGAGCTTAGAGAAACAACATTTTCGAACAACCTACTATATAAGGAGCAAGTGAAGATATCTCATGATTTTCATATTAGCCATGAGCAGTTTGAGCTAGATCAGAGAGTATGTTTGTTTGAGGCCAAGCTTAGATTATTTCTAATTAAATTGCAGAGAAAGTGGAAAGGACCATACTTGCTCCGAAAGGTGAATGACAACCGTGGTATCGACATATTTGAGATGCCATCTGAGTCCACCTTTCGTGTTAATGGTCAGCACCTCAAACCCTATCTAGATTATGAGTCGCTGGTCGTTGATGTCGCCCCTATTCATTTTGCATGAGATGTAGTCTTTGACTCACATAAGTTGCATATCATGCCTAATTATCACTGTCTTCCGCCATGTATAGATCCAATTGTCCATATCATCTCATTCTTTAGTCTTACACCCCATTTGCATCTTATGATTATACTATACATAGGGTGTACTTTAACCTAAGTATAGGGGGTGTCAGATTCTTGATTATTTTTTTGATTCCTTTTACTCTATTTTGTTGCCTATGCTTGGGGACATTTTGACCTAAGTATAGGGTAGGTAGACTCTGTACATCCTTATCCTCGATTTTGCCTTTGTGTACAGTCTGTTATACTTAGGATTACTTGATAATAAGTATAGGGGGATCACCAAGATCTACTCATTCTGTTCTTTTATTCGTCATTGTAGTTTAGTATTCCTTTTCACTACCCTATACTAAGCACAAGTTTTGTCTTCTTCATCCCTCTTTGACCACTTTGAGGACATCGTTCGAGCTACGCATAGGGGAATGTCATATAAATTAGATATAAATACTTTAGCCATAACTCATACTTTGAATGAGTGTATTAATGAATAAAATGGCTAATATCCTTTATATAAAATTCATAAAATCTAAAATTTTTTCTCATGCATAAAATTCTTTCATGCGAATACAAAGCTATCTATAAAAATTATTTGTGTACAAATGTTTGTAAAAATATTTTGCTTGTAAAATATTTGTAAATATTTTTTATCATATATAGTACAAAATGTTTGTGGAATGTTTGAAAAATAAAAGTTTGCAAATACCCTTGTGTAAATGTTTGTAAATATTTTGCAAAACTTCTGCATTCATGCATACATTCAAACATTTTCAAAAATTTTGCACATTTTCCTTTGGCTTAGGGTATCACACAAGGGTAGTACTTCATGGCAGAACCTCTCGTATTACTTTAGGGAAGGAAGTGTACCTCAACTTGTTCTGGCGGTGTTGAGGTCGAACGACAGGAGTTGTGGGTTGCAATAATACTTTAAAAGAGGGATAGTATACTCACTCACGAAGAAAAAGTCCTTATGTATATATGTTGCACCATGTAGATATATTGTACATATGCACATTAAGAAAAATGTGCAAAAGAAAGAAGAATTCCAAAAAAGTGGACATGCCTGATTGGAAACAAAATGCCTGTCGGAGTTTATATAGACAAATAAAGCAAAGCTTATGTTACACCTTATCATCTCATGAAGCGTGCAACGAGAGACTTAGCTACACTAGATAGGCTCCCATGGATACATGGATACATTGGTCATGGTCCTTTCTCTTCTTTCCCCTCTTCATAATCCAGTTGAACTTGAACTTAGAAGGGAATACCCCGCTCCTCGAGGAAAGAGCTGTTGTACTAGGGCATTAGAGTTACCTTATTGAGGGGGGGGGTGTTTCCTTGTCATTTCTGAGGTGGGGAGTACATGTCACGAACACAGTACAAGAAAAGATTCAAGGTCATTAGTGTTTGTGTATGTAGACTTGTTCTGATCTGGATTATCGAGGAGTCTTGACCATATATTGGTGGAACTTAGAGGCTATTGAGTCTTAAAGCTAGGTTCGAATAATGTTCTGACAAACTGATAATCCAAAGGTCTGACCGAGCTCCATACTTCAATTTAATGAAGACAAGTTTAATAATCACCGTTGATTCTCCTTCTTTTTCTTTTCGTTCTCTTTTCACTTCTTTTTCAAATAAGTGTTTGCTAAGGGACTAGCAAAGGTAAAGTATAAGGGGGTGATGAATCTCTGATTCTCACTCTTTATTCTTTTATTTTAGCTATTTATCTTAGCAAAACATCATCTAAATAGGTGTAAAAACAATAAGTTAGCACTCTGCATGCATACGTTAATAGTGTATATTTAGCATGTATTTGTGCAAAAATAAAAGAATAAAGGAAAACGAAAAAGGAAGGAGGTATTTAGAATAAATACAGAGTGACCCGAACCCCAAGAGAAGTCCAAGCCTTGACCTGATCGCCAAATAAAATAAGTAGAGAGAGATAGGGACTACTCTATATTATACACATCACTTAGGGCTGTAAATAATTAACTTGGAGAAAATAATAGTAAACTATTCTTTTCACCTCCTTGTATGTATCCCTAAAAATAAACAAAAATAAAATAAAAAAATCAGAAAAAATAAAAGGAAAACTAGAATAAAACCCTTCTTACCAGTACAAAACACGTATAAAGATAGCCTCCCGTCTTTATTTCAAAATTGTACATAACTCATAAAAATAAAATAAAGTTTATTTTAAACTCCTAGAATTATGTCGTAATTAATTAAAATATAAAATGGGGTACTTATGTAAAAAAACAAAATAAAAATAATTGTACAAAATACATAGGAATATTATGCATTTAATATTTAAATCCATTTACTATTTTTTATTGATTTTGTAAATATTTTGTAAATTCGGATTTTCTGATTGGTCCAGCTCAGAAGTTGCCCCCCGGTCAACATTTACCCCCTTTCCGTGTCAGACCAGGATTGAGTTTGCTGGACCCATTCATCGATTTTCTCTCGACCACCTTCGATCTCCATTTGCCTCGAAATTTGGACCCGATAAACCTCCAACGTTTGTCATTTTCTGATCTGGATCACTATCGAGTCTATCGTTTTTCGTTGATCCTTCTAGACCCTCGAGCAGCCTATATAGCATCTCTTCCGCCTCCACGGAGTCCTAGCTTGTTCCTCACCTCTTTCTCCACCATGAAAACTCAAATTGAGTGACATATACTAGAGGGACCTATCGTAGTGGATTTTGATGGTCACAAGACGTATCTTAGCTACATGGCCGGCGAGCACCGCCACATCTAGCCTCCCCACCTTCTGCAGCGGTTCGAGGCCATCACCTCAGCAACCATATACGCCTGGATGTCAGGAATTTGTTCCAACCCTAGGTACCCCTCACATCCATTCCATTTTCCTATTTGATTTGTGCATTCCATGTAGCGTCATCATACATCCACTTCCTACCATCAGTTGGTCGGAGCCCTGATATCCAGACCCATCTGTTCAGATTGACACACCACATCACCCTCCATCTTCTCCCGCAACCTGCTTTGCAACTCAACAATCAGGTTGATATCATGCTCAGTTTCCCTCCATCGCATTTACTAGACACCTCAACCTCATTCCACGTCGCTTCTCCTCTTTATTTATGCAATAAACCTTCGCCAGAGCTTCACCTCGGAGCGTCATTTCCTTTGTACGTGTTAGTTCACGTGAAGGCTCTTGTTTGACTCATTAGCTGAGCCAGCAGAGCAGCTCCAGGTGGAGAGCCAGCACCCCTCTCCTCCAACCAATCGATATTCCATCGGAGACAACCATTAATTGTAGAGGACCTCTCCGATATAGTCAGGCCTGTCCAATCTTTCATCAGAGCATCAGAGTTCAACTGGTGCTTGATCGAAGGTCCTTCAGATCTAGTTCTTCTAGCATATTCTATTGCCATCAGATTGGACCTCGTAGCGCAGATCGCATCTTCACTATCCATCCGTCCCCTTTTGTCATAAGCATCAGATGCATGATCAACGACCATCAAGGCCGACATTCCCTGCGTCATCAGATCACGTCAGAGGACATCATACTTGTACATCTACTCCACACACGTGAGCCGTCAGCTCTAGAGCAAAGCAGATCGCCACCTTCAGCACTTGCCTTCACGCGAGCTCACCACATGCCCCTGCGAAGGGTATATTGAACTATCTTCCGTGCTTTTTCAGGTGTTTTATCTAGTGCCGTAAAATATAGTGTAGTTCAGATTGTTTGCATGTGGATCGTTGCTCTTGCTTGTATTTACATTTTAGTCCAGTTGAGTTGAACTAATGTGCCCCACGTGGTGTTATAGTGTTTTTGCAGTACTTAACCTAGATTTTATGAATTCTATGAGTTAAATAGAAGTTTTTGATATTTATATTTAAGCCCATGTCCATGATGATTTGAGAATGTGCGTAAATTAATGGGATAAATTGCAAATTGAGCCCGAACTTTACCCAATTATTTTATTTTGGACTGCAACTTTTCATTAGTTGCCAATAAGTCCTTGAGTGTTGGGTGTGTTGTTTTCAATCAATCAGTCACCAAATTAACTCGAAAAATTCCATAAAATTACAATTAGCTTCTGCTAACGTGTAATATTTATGGTAATTTTTGTGAGTTAATTTAGTTTTATTCGACATTTTCCAAAAGTCAAAAACCCCAAAAAAGTGTCCTGCCTATTTTAGAATATATAAAAAAAATAAAAAATAGCTTTAAAAATTCCAACAAAATAGTGTTTGCTTGCCTTAGTGTGTTTTCATTTCAGTACAATTTTTGCCTCCTTATCTTTCACAAAAACCCTAAAAAGCAAAAAACTATAAAAATCTTATAAAAATCATTAAAAATTTTACTAAAATAAAAGAAAATAGGATTTCAGTTCTGTGTGTAGTCCTTGTTATTTAGTTTATCATAAAAACATAACCAGGACGCTTGGGCATTTTTATATTTTAAAATTGCCTTTTACTCCAAGCCATACATTGTTTTCTTGTTTTGTATTTCTTTCATTTTTATAAAATTAGATAAAAATAAAAAAACACCATAAAATTACCAAAAATATGTGTATATTTGAAAAACACATAAATAATTTTATTTCCTATTTTGAGCATTTTTATTCTTAATAAAAATTGCTCAAGCTTGGCTCTTTTGATTTCATTGCTTTGTTTTCTCACTTTTGAAAATATAAAAAAATTCAAATTAAAAATCACAAAAATATGCCTTTATTTTCTATTTAGGACTACTTCATAGGTTTTACTCATGCTACTAATGTTCGGCCCTGGTCGCTATACCATGATAAATAAATATATTATACACCATGTAGATATGTTGTATATATGTAAAAAATGTGTGCAAAATTGCAAAAACTCCAAAAAGGGGGACAAGCCTGATTGAAAATAAAATGCCTATCGAAGTGTATGTAGTGAACATGTAAAGCTTATGTATTCCACTCTCTCATCTCAAGGAAGCTTGTAGCTGGAAGTCTTAGATACACTGGTTATGCTCCAATGACACGTGGATACACTAGTAATGGTCCATTCTCATCTTTCCCCTCGTCTTGTGCTGGTTGTAATTGAACTTAAAAGGGAATAACCCCCTCCTCGAGGAAAGAGTTGTTAGACTAGGGGATTAGAGTTACCTAGTTGAGGGAGGCAGTTTCTTTGCCATTTATATGGTGAGGAGCTACACATCACTTACACAATACAAGGAAAGATCCAAAGTCATTATAGTTTGTTTATGTGGACTTGTTCTAACCTGGTTATCGAGGAGACTTGACCTTAGAACTGTGGAACTTGAAGATTGTTGAGTCTTATGTCTATTTGCCAAAAATCTTCTGCCAAATTATAATTCAAATGTCTGACTGAGCTCCATACTCCATTTAAATGAAGATAAGTTCGAACAATTAACCATGGTTCTTTCTTTTTCATTTCTTCGTGTTTTCACTTCTTTTTCAAATAAGTGTTTGCTAATGGACTAACAAAGATAAATATAGGGGGATGATGAATTGTGATTCTCATTCTCTATTCTTTTATTTTATCTTTATCTTTGAGCAAAAACATCTATAAACATATGTAAATACAATAAATTACCATTGTACATGTCCTTGTTAATATTGCATAATTAAAAAATATTTTCCAATAATAAATGAATAAAGAGAAGAGAAGAAGGATGCAATTATGAAATAAATACATACTGACCCAAACCCCGAGAGAAGGTCAATAAATGACCTGATTGACAAGGAAGAAAGTAGGGGAGATAGGGTCCTTGTATAGCCTCATGATAAGTATATCTGTAAATATTTATATTTTATTTATACTTTGTATTTTTCACATTTGTACATATCCTTCATAATAAAATAAACATAAATTAAAAGTAAGAAAACATAAAAGAAAATAAAAATAAAATCTAGAAGTCATTGAACAAAGACACACAAGTATATATTATATAAAACATTTATTTAATTAATATATCTACTTTTTTATAAAAATTAAATAAAATAATATAATACTCCTCAAATAAATATATAAATAAATAAAATAAACTTACTTTTTGTCAAAACAATATTATAAAAATACATATACATAATTTTAGAAATATTATACCTATACATACTACATTATATTTTTTTATACCCTTTCTATATTTGTCATAAAATTACTTAAAAATAAAAAAAATAGTTGGAGAAATAATAAACAATTTTCATTTTATTTTTTTCTATTTTGAAATCATTTGTTATTTCTTGTTCAATTTTCATTCAATGTGTAAAATCTTATTTGTCTATATCGGACTGTTGATTGCGATCAATCTTCTCGCTTGGCTGACCTGACCCTCCAAACACTTCACCAGACTCTATTTCATACAATTTTCTTTGTCAGGTGTGATCTCTTTTCACCTTGATTCATGAGCCTGATGATTCTCCTAGGATTCATGATCATTGCAAATCCCTAGGCGTAGCCGGATTGCCTAATGGTTTCAAGCACCCCTTAGATCATTCTGGAACCTGGGGCACCCCTATAAAGTTTCTCCTCCTCTTCCCAGGATGAGTATCTCATGCCTCGTACCACTCCCTACCCTTAGCCCTCTTCAGGAAAGTGACATATCCTCGAAGTTCTCTTGGGCCCTCGATTTGGTTCTGAGATTGGACGCATCTTGCTCGTGGTCGTACTCCTACATCACGAACTGCCTCTTCCACCTTGCTTAGCGATGTTGAGGTCATTACTTTGTCGTTCACCTCTGCCTTATGTCGTTGAGCACATAAGCACACCCATGTACTTCTCATTTCACTCGCAAGTCCGCTATAACTTCCATTTGGTTCATCACAGTTGTTGCAATTCATCAGCTCCATCTATCAGGTCGGAGCACCATATCACACTTTTCACCTCTCACATTTCAACATGACTCCACCTCTCAACTTCCCTCAAGACCTAACTCCTTAGTCTCAAGAGATTGATCGAGATTAAGGTCTAACCTCCATTTCCTAAGTACGTCGGAGGCCCAACACACTCCCCTGTCATTTCATCTCATAATTTTATGCAACAACAAGACCAGAGCCAAGCCTCTGAGTCCATTACCCTTTGTAGGCCCTGATACGTGCAAGGTAACCCAACCATAGATTCTACTACTCAGGCAGAGCAGCTCCAGGAGGAGCACCACCATCCCTACTGTCCAACGACTAACTCTCTCGCGATGAGGACCCCAGCTAATGCAGATTATCCTCATGATTGTGATGGACTCATTAGTGACTTCATTAGAGTGGTGGATCACCCTCCACACTAAAACAAAGTTCCCTCGAGTGGAGTTCATCCGTCCCCTTCCTCTGCCATACGATATGGAGCACCACCGTCGATTCGATCCAAGCACCTTGTTAGCACCTCATTCTGACGTTTGGAACCCATATAAACCACTTGCTCCTGCTAGTCCTGCAAATTGTTAGATCAAAACTAACACAGCAGATATGACTGTACGCCACTAATATACTCTGAGCTGTTATATCCTTTTGTAGAGACCCATCAGAGCCGTCGAAGCCTCACATGCAACTCACATGCCATTAAGGATATATTTCTACCCTACATATCATTTTATTTCTCTTTAGTCCAGTAAGTAAAATCTGTAGTTGAAAATTTTTGTAGTTACACCCTAGTAGTTTTTATATCTGCACTCTAGTCTAGTGGAGTTGTAGTCGTAGGGGCCCACACACATTTCTTAGTGTTTTTGCAAGTTTTCTCCTAAACTTTTTATTATTTACATAACAAATTTTATATTTTGAGAAATTACATTTATACCCCTGTTTGCTTGTTTCACATGATGTGCACGTTTTGTATGGATAAATTGCATAATGACTCCCTGTAAATTTTTATTTTGTTATTCCAAATGCCCATAAATGGAAAATAATTACAGAAAGATCTCTCTCCACTATTTTTTAATTCTTGTCTTTTATTTTGTGAAATAAATACTTAATTTACCCAAAATATTATCCAAAATTTATATGTGACTCATGTTTGCATGCTTTATTTGTGGTAATTTTGGTGGTTAATTTGTTTACATTTTTTCTATTATTAAAAATTCAAAAACCCCTAAAAAGTGCCATGTTTGCCTTAGAAAATTCATGAAAATTAAAAAATGTATCCAAAAATTCTAAAAATAGGAGTAATTGTATTTTATTATTCTTAACCTCTAGCATCATTTTTATTCAAAAATATTTCATAAAAACCTAGAAAATAGTGAAAAAATAGAAATCTTATAAAAATTATAGAAAACCTAGAAAAATCAAAAAATTGCGATTCATGTCTCTGTTTGAATATATATCTTATATTTTATCATAAAAATTGCTTTAAAGATTTTTAAGCATTCTTTTCAATATGCAGATTAGTCCTGGCTGTTCACTATTTTTCTATTCTTTCACTGTTTGATTTTTAGAAAATCACAAAAACAACTGAAAAATACCCAAAAATTTACTAAAATCACAATCCAAAAATATTTTTTCTGCAATTTACTCAGTATTTTTTTATCCTTTTCAAAAATTTAAAAAAGTATTTATGTATTGTACTTTTTTTATTATATTGAAAAAAAGTAAAAAATTAAAATGAAAACATTAAAAACAATAAAAATAATTTCAAATCAACTACTTGTCTCTTAATTGTTCTCCTAGTGTTCTACCCTGGTCGGTGTGCTAGGTCAATAAAAGTAGCGAAGAACTAACACTGATTGTTTGATCGATCAATGGTTTTTTCTCTATTGACTACCTTACATATTAGGGACACATGGATATTTTCATGACTAATTAATATAACCCTTGTTAATAGGGTGGTCATCAAAATCCTTGGACACTATTGAACAACTGTCGACACTATTTTGATATCAATTTTTGACGATTTTATCTTGAGTTGAATTTCAAATTATTTTTATCGCATTTTTTTTTATATTTATTTCTTCATTTTGCAACTTTGTCTTGGCTTTATTTTGAGTGTTTTTCAAGTTCATTGCTCTAGTCAGTTTTGGATCAACTATAAAGTATCACACTGTATTTTCTACCTTATATTACTATACTGTTGATCGCATTTGTTTTGAAAAAAACCATTGAAAAATAGGATGAATTTTGGAAAATGAAAAATCATATAAAATATATAAAAATAAGAACTGATAAAAAGATCTTCTTTTTTGAAGAAATAAAAAAATCACAAAAGTATTTTCTTAATAAAAAATCAGTGTTATTTTATGCATGGTTGTGTTCGATCCTGGAACACGTACTTAGATAAATAAGTAGTGAAACAAAAATTTTAGGATAAGAGTTGCATCTTCATTTTCTCTTTATATTTCTCTCTCTCTCTCTCTCTCTCTCTCTTCTGTTTGGTGTATTTTGTTTGATTAATTCAGTCTCTATCTATAGTTCATTACATATGACACTCTTCTTAACCACAAGTCACACCTGATTATCATGGTGGTGGTGGGTGACTGGTGATGCTCCTCTGACATCTTCTTCCACACCTGTCTTTGCTCTTGGATCAACTGATGCAAAAGATGACTCTCTATAAGGTTCTTTTTTTCCCTTGGTGGTCGTTGATGGTTGTAATACTCTACCGTCAGGAGAATCACAACATTAGAAAACACATAATCTGAAATACTTGAATCAATTGGATCGGTGGGGAATTCACAAACTCATTGCGCTTGAAATTATTGGGGTTCACCTTGACTTGCACGGGAGTAGGAGTTTTTGTGGCAATGAGATCATCAATCTTCTAAGACATCTCTACTAAGCATTTCTCGAACTGGGCCAAGTAGTATAGTGCTAGGTTCATAAGAGCGACCTCAGAAGAATCAGTGTGCTGACACGTTGGGATTGGTACTGTGGAGTTTACTAGTAAGAATACTATTGGTTGTTGTGTGGAGGTGGTAGATGCTAACAATGAACATATAGAGGAAGAGGATATTAGTTATAAGAATTAATCGCGTAATTCTAGTAGGGCTGATATTGGAAGTACACGTTGCACTTAATGCTAGTTCTTTCTCCAAGTGTTCCAATTGGATGGATTCTGATGTTGCAAAGGCTAGTTCGATTGGACAAACATCCCACCCTGATGATGGTTATACAAATGAATTGTAGATTATTTGCCATGTTGTTGTTCACATGGACATGCCAATTTTGCATCGTTGTTCAAAATGTCATTCACCTCTTGGATGAAAGGAGGTGGTGGTGGTGAGAATGGATCATAAGAAGGGGACTAGGGCTTTGGCCGGTACATGACAATCTACTGAGACGACAACGTCGGTGATTGGTCAGGTGCCTGCACAAAGTATACATGCAATACCTGTGGCTGACAAGCACTCGACTGAGGCTCTTGTGAAGATGATGGCTCTTTCTGTGCAACGGGAGTGGTGATGGTCGGTCTCACAGACTGCACAAAGATAATGGTGCTCACAAGTACCTCCAGGCTGCTTTGAAATCTGATCCAGCTTGCCCAGGTGCTGGGTCCTCTGTTTGATCACGGATAATTCCTCAAAGTCCATTGATCTCTTCTCAATTATATTTACTTTGTATAAGTGACTTCTGATAATGATAAGGTTGGATCTGTCGTCCCTATCCACTTCACTGGATGCCTCCATATCGTTGGGCATGTGGTGGAGCAACGAGTGTCATAGATATGCCCAAGAAGAAGATAGAGTGACCTCTCCTTTGGAAATATCTTTAAAGATATTCTAGATGACATCCTCATTCTTGTTTAAGTGAGAGCCAACACATGCGGTATCGACGAGCCTTTGTCTTTCTAGAGTGAGGCGCCCAAAGAAGTGTTGGACAAGGCAAGTCCGAGGAATATCGTGGTGGGGGCGCTTCTCTAGTAAATAATCAAATCTCTCCCAGGTTTCATGTAGAGATTCGTGTGGCCCCTAGGAGAAATTTTAGATCAGTGCATGCTCATGATTCAGACGACCAAACATATAATATTTCTGAAGAAACATAGACTTCAGTTCCTCCTAGGCCATCACAACCCTCCCTCGATGGTTGATCAAATATAGAGCCTTCTCTAAAGGCTGAAGGGGAACACCATGATGAATCCCCATTTCATCACCTTTATTCTCTCGTTTTGACCTTTGAACCTGAGATAAATGCATGTATATTTCTTTATTTTATAAAAAATAACATTCACTATTTGTTACATAAATATTCTATAAATTACATTAATTAAAGTCAAAATTTAAGAATAAAGAAATAAAAGAAATAGAAATAAAATGATAAATGTATTTTATGATCCTAAACCTTGAGACTGGGCATCTTGATGATTGAGTCGACAAGGAATAAAGCCGGGGGAGACAAGGGCTATCTCCTCGAGCCCCAGCATCTATCTGTCTTGGTCCTAGAGCCAACACACCCTTCCATGGTCACATTCGATCATGTCGAAGATACTCCAGGTGCTTGTGCTTTCTCAGTGTATCAGGACCCCGTCGGTGGGTACTAGATCCACCTGATCACCTCAACCATTGTTGAAGAGTCTCCCGGACGAGTAGAACCCAAGAACGTCGAAGGCATGGTCTTCGATGTTCTTCTCGAGCAGCAACAGTCGTCGGATCACACTCGAGCCCCAGTTTTGATCTTGTCCATTGAACCTGCTATGAAACAAAGCAGTCCATCATCGTCTGATTACCTTAATTGATATGATCTAGACCCTCTGTTAGCACGAAATAAGGGGTAAATTTCCCTTACCCCCTCTACCTTTTACATTTTATTTTTCTATACATTAAATAATGTTGGGAGTATAAAATATTTTGGAAAATTGCAATAAAGATACGTAGGTTTTTTGTATTAGCCCATCTATCTTTGCTATCTTACCTCGCATGGGGGACTGTAGGAGGTTGAGAGTTTTGCATACACACCCTTATGATTTTCTATATTTAAATTTAGTTCAAGAATTCATATATGTAGTGTATATTTTTTAGGACAAATTCCACAAAGGACATAACACTTTGTCTATTTACATTTATTCCCCTCCTAGAGTTGAGAAGAGAATCTTCGGGGGTCTAATTATGCATAAATTATGCACAATTTTGTTGCAACCCTACAAATCAACCAACAAAATTTTATTATTTTTCCCATGCCAAAATTAAATAAAAAATGTAGCATGAGAAAATGCTATTTAATTTACTTGTACAACAATATGATCGAAATGAAGAAGGCTACACAAATCCCGAATGCCATTCTATGTAAAGAAGAATCTATGAAATAATAATAGAATTTTTATGTTCACTATCCTTAGCTTTTTGAATATTTTTTTGAAATTTTGAAATATTAATTTTCAATGTTTTTTTATTTTATATATCTTTAGTTATATGTTTTTACATTTATTTTTTAGACTTAGTAAAATGATTAATGAAAAAGAAAAGAACAAATTTAATACAAAGAACTCTTAATTTTTTTATAATAAGATATATATAGAGAGAGATAGCAAGTTAGTCAAATTTTACTTTTGGTTTTTTGATAAATTTCTAAAGTTTCTCTTATTTTTACAACTTTTTCACAATTTTTTAATTTGAAAAAAATCAAAATCATGGAAATAAGTAAATAGGGAAAGTTGAATGTTTTTATATTTTTAAAATAAAGAATAAAGGCAAAAATGGAAGAAATAGATAGAGAATAAAAGATTTTTTGCATTTTCCAAAATGTAATTTTGTAATTTTTTAATTAATTTTGTATATTTTTTGAGGTTTTAATTATTTTGCAATTTTTTTGCTTTATAGATGATCAAAATATGAAAATTGGTCAGGAATTTTAAAACATAAAATATGCAAACATGTTTTTTTCGAAATTTTGGAGAAGTTTTTATAATTTTTAATGATTGTTAAATGCAAACAGGATTTTTAAGTTTTTTTTGAATTTTTACAAATTAGAAAAATAAAGGAAATGTAATATAAAAAGTATGGATGCAACATGGGTGTCACAGGTGTCTACATGAATTATTATTGACTTTTTAGAGGTCTTTTGGTAATTTTTATTTGATTTACATGCAGACTAAATATAGAAATATAGGGGTATAACTGTAAATAATCAAACTTTGCAGTAAACATTATATCAAGTAATAAAATTGCAGGGATAATGTTGCAAAATTTCGAAAACTCACACACCAAGGCACATGTGCACCTCTATACAGGATCAAAATGTAAATTAAAGAATTCAAGGGTTTAAATAGTTACAGGCATATGCATACAATGTATGACTATTTACCCAAATAACACGTGCAAGGCACGCTCCTAGTTGAAATATGACTTATTTGCTAATAAAATAAAATGCAAGATATAAAATGCAAGTATTCAAATAAATGAATTATGAACACGTATCCATAGGGAACTTATTGATGAATAAAATAAATATAGAGAGTACCGATGCAATTTGTCCTTAATATGACTTGTAGGCATGTGTGGTTTTGATGCTCTAGAAGTCTGATCATATAGTGGATATGGAATGTGCGTTGAAGGACACAATGATATCTTGATCCATGATTGGTAGCTCAGAATTAGGGATCATGGATGGTTGAGATTAATTACGGGTCTCCATTCTTAATCTGACAAACATGAGGTGGTCTGGATGAATTGGGAAGCAGGGGCTCTATATTGATCATGAATCGCTTGGATCTCCCTCATTATTTAATGGATATGCTTCAAATCAACTTCAGAAGATGGCCTCAATCGTTCGGCATTTCATGATCACCTTGGATAGGCGAGATAACACCAGACTGAAGTTCTTGAAGGTGATCAAGATATGATGCTCTAGGAACCTTTTCTTGACCTGCTCTCTCCTCTTCACTCATTCCCTATATCTGATGAGACCTGTAATTGAAGTCTTATGCTCGGAGGGTTCATCAGTCCCAAATACTCGGTCAAAGGTTTATGAAATAGTGGAAGAAGGAGGGTCTCCGAAGTATATGGTTGAGGTGGAGACGAGGCTCCTGATTTGAAGCGATCAAGATATGTGCAGTAAGTGGAGAAGGTGGAAAGGAGTTTGTTGAAAGTGATGGTGTGTTCAGAATTTGGTTTAGAAGATCAAAGATCCTCTAATCAGGTAGATCTGAGGTTGAAAGAGATTTACAGATTTGAGTGATTCTAATGAAATCAAAACATAAAAGAATCTCAAAATTAAAAGCAAACTGTCTAAGAAACCTATGGGTAAGAAATGGAAATAAAAGTACTCGATCGACATATCGGGGGAGAGGTAGAGACGTACATCCATGATCGAAGGCAACATAGGTGAATAACATACTGAAGGATATGGGAATATCCTCAAGCGCATCATGGAAGCATGTGGATTGCATCGAATGCGATCGGGAGCAACTAGTCGCAATAGTTGCTCTGGGCTGCAGAATTTAAAAAATCTGAATGATGAAACCACATGATCTGAGAATATTTCTCGGATCATTTCATCTAACCAAATACAAGATATAGGAATACCTATTAGAGCGTGGTTGCGATCGAGTCTCTAAACGAAGAGACCTCCTGTCTCAAGTCCGATCTGACGAAGGAGACGCTTGCGAGCACGTTGATAAAATGTGTCCTTCTCGCAATCCAAGTTGATGATCCAAGCGATGAATCTCCTGACTCATCACACAAGGTTTGATGTCTTATTCACGAGCGAGGCGCACCGAAGGAGACAGATATTCCACGAGCAAATACTCCGTCGGCATAACAACTATGTTGCGGCGATGACAACTCTCACAAGGGCTCCATGGTGGACGACCACTATGAGAGAGAGGGGGGCTTGGCATGTGCAGAGAGAGAGAGAGAGAGAGCGAACATTCATTATTACGTATTCTGTAACTCAAAGAGCAAGGGGAGCCTCTTCTTATATTGGGTTTCGGGAGTCCATGGATCTCAATCCATGGACAAAGCACAATCAGTGTTGAGATTGATTTGTGTTTCTTTCAATGGCTAACACAACAATAATTAATTAAATAATATCAATAAATCAATATATTTAAATTCGATTCAAATCAAATCCTTGGAGATAATGAGGAAATAAACCATATCTCCTAAAAAGGGGGGACGACTATTTGACAACTCATGAGATCTCATTATCTCATGAGATACCATTATCTCATGATATCTACAGGATTTACAACAAAAATGGTTGTAAATTATTTCACAAAATAATTCATAATTATCTTGTGAAATATTGCAATCATGCAATTGGAAAAATGTGAATCACATTCACATCCCAAAACAAAATGTAAAAATATATTTTAATTAATCATCAAATGTGAATCCAATTCACATCAATAACTAATCAACAAATATAATCACAAATTTTTATCTAATATATTATAAGTCACATTCATAATACATATGATTAATATGGATAGTGATATCCACATTATTCATATACATGATAATTAAATCACATTTAACCATCTTGGATCTCTTTTCTCATGTGCATAAATAACATGAATCACATTCACATTATTCAAATCATTGATAATTAAATCACATTTAATTATCTTAGATATCTCTACTTATAATATCAATCAAATTCATATTATCCATGATAATTAAATCACATTTAATTATCAATTTTCTTGATGCTCGGATACACATATCAATAATGAAATTAGCCATGAACTCTTTCAAGGATATTGAGCTTTTACCGCGGATACTTGGAGATAATGATAGGGTGATTGTATTGTTCCACGTATAGTGACTTGGATATTGAGATTACTTCTCAAATCCAGATCTTGCGGACCACCCATAGATGCTTGATTAAATCAAGACCACAAATCTAATCTTCTCATTACATTTGAATCGTATTTTTGTCAATGTCCAACATTTGGACTAAGATCAGATTACTTCTCTATGAGAGGATTCACTAAAATCCAGACCTGTTTCATTACTCCCTCATAATGGAAACGCCATGGTTATATAATCATTTATGATCACATCACCCTTAGGTATTCCTAATACATGTACATCCTGCATACTAGAAGACCCATAATAAACTCAAAGTTTTAGATCTCTTTTAGATTCTCTCCTTCATGGGTTTATCATTAAGTTTCTCATTTGACTATTGGGAGTCGGTATCGACCATATACTTTCCAAAAGCATACATCATAGTCAGGTGTTGATCTTATTCTTTTCCAAAAGCATATATCAAGCCTACAAATTCAGTCAAGCTTCCAAAGCGAGACGACCATGCGTGGAATTTGATTCTTTTCAATATCTCATGAGTGAGATTATGTCTTCTGTTTCAGTAATCAACCTATATGATCCCTTTGAGAGATCGCATTACTCATATGCCCTTATATGAAAACCAACACGTCGGTGTATAGACCTTGATTAGGTCATCAACTTATTGGTCTGCCAAATGTATATACCTAGACATATAGTAACACATCTGTCTCCGGTTAGAGGATGCTTGCCTATATCGTGACAGCATATTACATGGGACTTTGGTTATCTCGATCTCGTTAAGTAAACTCTTTGACCTATCTAATCTGACACATCCGAATCTCTATTCCCATGCAGAGGACATGCATCAAGTGGTCGGTCAGATATCAACCAAGTGAAAAAGGATTGCCATATCCTACTCAGGCTGGAGATCATCTCTTAACGATCATTTGATGATACTTGATGATTCCTCAATCTAAATCTTTATATATTCATCAAGCACCAGCCTCTATGATTCAGTAATTGAATCAACAGTTGTATGATCATTAAGATAGCCACGGTACATAACCCTAATTGTACTAAGGGACCTATTATGAAAATTAGTTATTCTTCATTTCATATCAGGGAATGATATTTGCAATAACATTTATTGCATGATGGCTCGTCATAGGCTCGCATGTCCAACAATCTCCCACTAGCCCAAAGAGCCATTAATAGGCTAATCATTTAAACCCACACTCATATGACAATCATAGGCTATTTATAAAAATAGCTAGGTAAGATGATCAATCACTCTGTTCCCAAGAGACTATGCTAATTCCTTTTACGACACTTGCATATCTCCTAGAAACATTGCTCGCATCTAACGTGAAAGTTGCATCGTATGCAACCAATGCTCAATTTTGCCAGCCATATTGTCCTTGACACTATAGCTCAATAATCATTGTAACCAGTATTTCCAGAATCCATATAAGAATGCCCTTATTCCTGGAGATCTCTATCTCCTAAGGTATCCACAGTTATGACCTTTTTCATCACTATCTGTAAAGTCTTAAGTTCTTGAAGATAAGACTTTGAGATCACTTTCTCAGAAATCTTTTCATCTTTGAAGATATTGTTATTACTGCATCCAAGTGTTTTATCTCCATAGTAGGATTAGTAACAGTTTACCACTCCCACTGCATGGCAGACAAATGTATTTTCTACACATTTAGTATACACTCGGCTTCTCGTAACCGATGCATAAGGGAAAGTAGTTCTAGCATTTAGTTCCTCAACTCTTTGAGGTGTTATCCTTTTAGATAGGTTAGTACCATATCTTAAGGGAAGTAAGCCTTTCTTGGAATTTTCCAGAAAATGGAATATATCCAAGGTGTACCACTACTGCGAAGATTCCAATGCCCTCTTCTCTTTGCTTCTGAACATCTTCAGAACTAAGATCTAATAGCTATCCTTGAGATCATATCTCAAGGTATGGAATTGACAGTCTATAAAACACTTATGATTATCATCCTTATATCATTCCAAATGATTAGGTTTTTATCTACATTTAGCACGATGAACACAATGACACTCCCACTAAGCTTCACATGGTACATCAAGATTCTACCTGAAATCATAACATTTATGATTTCATCAGATTTGATGTTCCAACTACAAGAAGATTATTCGAGTCCACAGATTCACTTATTTAGCTTGCACTCCTTACTTTCCTAAACAATGAAGCCCTAGAGCTACTTCATGTGAATATCCTCGTAGAGGTATTCATAGAGGAATGCAATATTGACTCACATCTTAAAGATGTCAAAGTCATGTTGTGTAGCTATAGTTAGCAATAATCTGATGGGTTTACTCAAGGATATTGAAGAGCAAGTCTCATTGCAAGCAATGTTTTCTATTCGATTTGTAGCTCATGGCTACGAGCCATGCTTTGAAGGTATTTACCTTCTCACCAGGTTCCCTCTTTCTCTTTAAGATCCATTTACACCTTAACATGTCTTACCCATATAG
This sequence comes from Ottelia alismoides, assembly GCA_037367405.1. Taxonomy (NCBI): domain Eukaryota; kingdom Viridiplantae; phylum Streptophyta; class Magnoliopsida; order Alismatales; family Hydrocharitaceae; genus Ottelia; species Ottelia alismoides. The sequence continues at coordinate 164,103 of JAZKJV010010344.1, forward strand.
GTGGATCCTCGAGGGTCCATATACAACACTTGTATATGAAGTCTAATTTAGACTTGATTGTTAACATCCATCTTTCCATGACAAGATCCTCACAAGCTTCATCAAATGAAGTTCGATCATTGTCAGATTTCCCTAACGCATGGAATCCATCCTCAAACCCATTTGAAGATGTATCAGTGTTTCATCTTTAATTGTCCTTTTAGTTTCCAACTTCAGGAGCCTCTTTATCTTTCTCAAGATTAAATGAGTTCCTTTTACTACATTTTCATCTTGATTCTCAAGATAGTCATCCTCTAAGAGTCACATTCTTAGAGATGAGATCTTTTAAGAATCTCAAGGTAATAAAATAGGTATCCAATACCATCCTTTATTTTCCTAATGAAGTAGCACTCTCTGGTGTTAGATTCCAGCTTACTAGCATGGAGCCTTATAAGGATATATAATGTCGTCTCTACCACATATATATACATTGAAACTAAGAGATAATTATGCTAAGATTAATCATTGATCAAATCATGTCACATATGATCAATTGTATCTCCCTACAACTCTATTGAGTTCATGTGTATGAGGAGGAGTGAGATAAGTCGTATCTCCATAAGGTATTCCTTGAATTCATCTAATAGGTATTGACTACCTAGATTAGATAAAATTCATTTTGATCTTCCTTCAAAGTTTGGTTCTAAACCAAAATTGTGAAATCTTTGAATATTTTAAAGGTTTCTAAGTTGAAGGGAAGAAATATCATATCACAAATAATCATTAATAGATATCACATATCCTTAATGTTTATCTGATATAGATAATCCACATACATCTATATGTATGAGATCTTGAATACCTCAACATCTAATACGATTCCTAAAGAAGGGTGTATTGGACATTTTACTTTGAATACAATATTCACAAGTATGTAAGATATGAAATTTCAGACACTTTAAAGTTTCATCTCTTACAAGTATATTGATCAAATCAACAGACAAATGTCGAAGGCTTGATGCTAGATCATTTTTAAATGATATTCATCCTTCTATTGATGTTATAAGGTTTAATTTTCAGTACTAGAAGTCTTAATAAACCAATCATTAATTTTTCTAATTTAGTAGAGTCCACTAGATGTTAGATTACTATGTGAAATATATCCATCATAACTCTTTATTATAGATATATTCCAGAATTCATGCTTATTTCTAACACTTAAAAATAAACTATATGTATTCTAATATCTAGGTTATAGAGACATTCTCTAAGATCAAGGACTCTCCCACTGGAAATATGAAGTCTATCCATCCAACAGAGATTATTGCAACAATTGCATCAACATCTATGTGGATGTCTATTAAACCTTAAGATCAAATCTTCTTCTAATATGTATGGAACCAATTGCAAGCTTTATTAGAATATTGAGATACAATTATTAGACTTTTAACTTATCAAATAAGAAAGTCAATTTCAATGTTTATATGTAGATGTATATTATTTCGATGCAGTATCTGGGCCTTCTCTAAGGATCCAAGATACTCTAGATAGTCATATTATCAGCACATCGACTTATTGTAGTATTGGCATTCATCTAACTCTTTGGATGTCATATGTATGGCAACTCTTTGACTTTCCTTCTAATCTTGTGTCCAACCCATTCTTCCATTGCACTCCTTTCATCTATAAACAACAATTGCTTAAGACGAAGGATCTCTCGTATTAAATTCAAAAGATTTCAATATAAGAGTATTTCAACATTTATACATGTTTCATTTACTTCATACAATATGAATATTATGAAGCTTCTTGAATGACTAGAGTATAGATAGTAGAATTATGACACTCATAGTATCTACATACATCTTAACTCTTAAAATCATTTGTTTAGGTAGGTACTCAAACATTTTGATTACATCTTATCCTATAGAGCCACCATTTTGTATAATGCAGATAACCATGTCATTCGTGATTAAATGTTGCGATCACATATGTATGCTAGAACATATTCTTAGATTTTATAAGGATTATTTGACAATTGCGATCATTATCGACATGTCACTTACAAAGTACATTCAATTTGAGTTATGGTTTAAATAAAATTAAGTAGTTAATTACAGTACTAAAACACCTGAGATAGGGAAACTCATGTGTGTACATATACCTGTATATAAATAAAATATTTTCCTCTAAATAAAATAAAAATGCATTTGTGTATTTATTTGTATATATTTGTAAATATAAAATTAAAATTAAAATGAGAAAAATAAAAATTAAAATGAAATTAAAAATCCTTCTCCATTGTATATATGCCATGTACATAAAACAACAAACCTATTTATTTTCTCCTATAAATAAATAAATAAAAATTCCATAAAAATATATACATATCCCATATTTCATAGTGTAAATAAATAAAATAAAAATTATAAAAACAACAATAAAATAAAAAGAAATAAAATAAAAATTAGAACCTACATTGTATATAGACCAGGTAGATATGTGTATATAACTATTTATTTAACCCCTGTAAATAATTAATAAAAATAAAATAAAAATATCATATTATTCCAAATTTTATTCAATAAATAAATAAAATATAAGATTGGAATAATTTTTACAAAAATAAATAATTAAAAATCAAAAATAAAAAATACATATGTATATCTGTGTATATAATAATAATATTTTGTAAATACCTAAATTATATTTCAAAAAAATAAATAAAAAATAAATAAATAAACATTCAGGTGTTTTAGTACTGTAATTAACTACTTAATTACGTCATTATTCACCATACCCGAAATAGTGGACATATGGTTATTAAAAAGATCATATCTTGAGTTATCAGATTCCAAATCACGCAAACTCAAATCCCACAATTTCCTTAATTAATTGGTAACATACATTATCCAAGTACTATTTTTCATGTTTCAGCATTTTAAACAGGTCCAAATTTATCACAAAACAGGGTTTTGATAATTGAAATGCTAAAATCTTCATGAACCCTAACGAGCCCAAATCTTCTTCGGTTTATGGATACAATCCAAAACCTCCAAAACCTGGCTCGTATACAACATAAAGAAAATGGGGAGGTCCTTAGGAACATCATGGAAGAGTGTAGATCGCATCGAATGTGATCAGGAGAGACTAGTCGCAGTAGTTGCTCTAGGCAGCAGAATTTAAAAGATTTAAACGATGAAACCACATGATCCAAGAACATTTCTCGAACCGTTTCTTCTAACCACATAAAAGATATAGGAATACCTCTTGGAGCGTGGTTGCGATCGAATCTTGACACAAAGAGACCTCTTGTCTCAAGACTGATCCAACGGAGGAGACGCTTGCGAGCGCGTTGATGAGACGCGTCCATCTTACAATCCAAGTTGATGATTCAAGCGATGACTCTCCTGATCTCGTCACACGAGATCCAACGTCTTCTTCACAAGAGAGGTGCACCGAAGGAGACATAGATTCCATGTGAAAATACTCTGGCGGCATAATGACGATACATTGGTGATGATAACTCTCACACGAGCACCATGGTGGACGAACACTATGAGAGAGAGAGAGAGAGAGAAAGGCTTGACTTGTGGTGAAGGAGAGAGAGAGAGAGCATTCATTATTGCATATTCTGTAACTCGAAGATCAAGCGGTGCCTCTTCTTATATACATTTTTGGGAGTCCATGGATCTCAATCCATGGACAACACACAATCAATCGTTGAGATTGATTATTGTTTCTTTCTATGGCTATGATATTATTGTAAAAACATAACAACAATTAATTTAATTTAAATTAATATATATCGATAAATCAATATATTTAAATTCAAATCAAATAAATTAATTATCCTTTGAGTTAATGAGGATATAAACCATATCCCCTAAAAAGGGGGGACGGTTATCAACATTTCATGAGATCTCATTATCTCATGAGATCTAATTATCACATGATATCTCCATGATTTACAACAATAATTGTTGTAAATTATTTCACAAAAATAATTCATAATTATCTTGAAAAATATTGCATTCACGCCATTGGAAAAATGTGAATCACATTCACATCCCAAAACAAAATGTAAATTATAATTCAATTAATCATCCAATGTAAATCCAATTCACATAAATAATTATTCAACAAATATAAAGCACAAATAGCTCTCTTTTATATATTATAAATCACATTTATAATATATATGATTAATATGGATAGTGCTATCAACAATATTCATATCCATGATAATTAAATGACATTTAACCATCTTGGATCTCTTTTCTCTTGTGCTCAAATAACATGAATCACATTCACATTAGTCACATCTTTGATAATTAAATCACATTTAGTTTTCTTAGATAACTCTCCTTATAATATGAATCAAATTCATATTATCCATGATAATTAAATCACATTTAATTATCAATTTTTATGATGCTTGGATACACATATCAATAGTGAAATTGTCCATAAACTCTTTCAAGGATAATGCACTTTCTCTGCGGATGCTTGGAGATAAGGACAGGGCGATTGTATTGTTCCATGTATAGTGACTTGGATATTGAGAACACATCTAAAATCCAGATCTTGCGTACCTACCATATATGCTTGATTACATCAAGTTCGCAAATCTAATCTTTTCATTACATTTGAATCACATTATGGGCAATGTACAACATTTGAACTAAGACCAGATTACTTTACTATGAGAGGAGTTACTAGAATCCAGACCTGTTTCGTCACTCCCTCGGAATGGAAGTGTCATGGTTATAAAATCGTTTATGATCACATCACCCTCAAGTATTCCTAACACATTTACATCCTGCATACTGGACGACCGAGAATAAACCTGAAGTTTTGGATCTCTTTTTGACTATCTCCTTGAGGGTTTTATCATTAAGTTTCTCATTTGACTATTGGGAATCGATATCGATCATATGCTTTTTAAAAGCATATATCATACCTTGGTGTTGATCATATACTTTTCGAAAAGCATATATCAAACCTACAAATTCAGTCAAGCTTCCAAAGCGAGACGACCGTGCATGGAATGTGATTTTTCCCAATATCTCATGAGTGAGTGATGAATGCCCATTCATCACTCTTTATTCTTTTATTTTAGCTACAAAACCTATGCAAAACACATGTATATTCCTGTAAATAGCAATAATTATCATTCAGCATGCATTGTGTAAAATACAATAATTAGCATGTTTTTGTCCATAAATAAAAGAATAAAGAAATAAAAGAAAAAGAGGGAGATATTTCGAATAAATATTGAGCGACTAAATCCCAAGGGAGGGCTCAGCATGGGCCTGACCGCAAAAAGAACCCAAGTAGAGGGAGATAGGGAAACTCATGTGTGTACATATACCTGTATATAAATAAAATATTTTCCTCTAAATAAAATAAAAATGCATTTGTGTATTTATTTGTATATATTTGTAAATATAAAATTAAAATTAAAATGAGAAAAATAAAAATTAAAATGAAATTAAAAATCCTTCTCCATTGTATATATGCCATGTACATAAAACAACAAACCTATTTATTTTCTCCTATAAATAAATAAATAAAAATTCCATAAAAATATATACATATCCCATATTTCATAGTGTAAATAAATAAAATAAAAATTATAAAAACAATAATAAAATAAAAAGAAATAAAATAAAAATTAGAACCTACATTGTATATAGACCAGGTAGATATGTGTATATAACTATTTATTTAACCCCTGTAAATAATTAATAAAAATAAAATAAAAATATCATATTATTCCAAATTTTATTCAATAAATAAATAAAATATAAGATTGGAATAATTTTTACAAAAATAAATAATTAAAAATCAAAAATAAAAAATACATATGTATATCTGTGTATATAATAATAATATTTTGTAAATACCTAAATTATATTTCAAAAAAATAAATAAAAATCACAAAAAAAATAATTTGAAAAAAAATTAACATTTTTCATGTTTTGAGTTTTTCGAAAATAAGTTATTTATTATTTTTAAATGAATTTCTAAATAATTTAAAAATGAAATAATCTGATTGATCTACGGGGGATGTTGACCCCCATACAACCCCCCCTGCAGACCCTCTTCTCCCGCGGATCCAGCGCCAGACCCGATTTCTCGCTTTTTTCCACGCTCGATCCGCCAACCAATACCTCAAACCCCGGGCTCCATACTTCCAGGAGAGATCCGCGATCCTCGCCCGCATATCATCTTAGGGATCCGCTCCTCGGATTGCGCGCTCCACGACCATCTTCTCGGACCTGTGCAACTATATATATTGAGCTCCGCCGCGTCATTCATGCCATCTTTGGCGTCGTCCCTTCCACCCAGGAACTCCACCCGATTCCCTAGAGTGACAGCTAGTGGCCGGCATGTTGCAGAGAGGAGGAGAAGCACCGCATCACTGATCCGGCGACGTTTCGCCGCCGCGCACCGCCTAGAGCAGCGCCTGAGCCTCGGGCCTTCGACTACCCTCGAGGCAACGACCAGAGCTACTTCAGCACATCCCCAGTCGATCCCGCAGATCAGGTAGACCCGATTCCTTCTGGTTTCCCTTAATTTCCCATTACGCCCAATTCATCTGATCTCCGTCGCCGGTCGATTCCGACCATCTCTGTCACCCTCTCGATCATCGGACTCGACCATCACACCCACGAGACTTCTCCTCACCCTCTGCACTCACTCACACCCCATGTCTCGCCCTGGAGCAGGGATTTCGATCTCCACCTCCGTCGCTTCGCCGGAGATCATCCGCCCCGACGCGCCAGCCACCTATTTTGCCTCTAACCGGGTCGAGGCATTTTGCCCTCGACCCAGGAGCTTGTTGTGCTACTTTTCAGGTCAGGAGAGACCCATCTGGGGGTCGACGCATTCAGGCACAGGAGCCCCAGCTCTGCCTTCGTCGTCGGAGCTCCTCGGAGCCTCCCGGCGTCATCGGAGGAGCTCGTCAGCTACGGAGCGTCTTGGCGGATCTATTTCGCACCTTAGCAGCAACAGAGGAGGCATCCAGCGTGAGTATCGGGCCGGCGAACTTCACCGGCCACCTGTTCTTGGTGCATCCTCCATCGCAGTCAGATCAAGACCCCTCGCCCAGTTTTGATCACGAGCGTCCATTGGCGAGGAGATAGCAGTCGTCAAATCAGAGACATGACCTCATCTGGAGCGTCCGTCGCAGAGGAGAGGCGAGCCCACTCCATAGTCGTCCGATCATCCACGTGGCTCCCTCTCTGCCGTCCATCCAGGCGAAGGATTAGCCACAGAGCAGCCACCGTTCGATATCACACATGGCTAGCCCTCAGCCATCAGATTTGAGCCGGCATCCTTCGTTGAGATGCAGCGCCCCATAGCCATTGGATCCTACACGTGGCGCGCCTCTAGCCCTCGGATAATAAGTGGTAAATTTCATTTAGGTCCCCTCTTGTTTTGTTTTTATTAACTAGTCCTGTAAATATTTTATATAGTTCATTTTGTTTTGGAAAAATTGCACTTAGGACCTGGACCTTTATGCTATTTGCTTTTTCATCCCTGTGAATGTGAGACACGTGTGTCGTCACATGGTTGTTTGGTGAAATTGCATATTCTGGGATGTTGTTTGGATGAGTTAATAAATGAAAAATACTTTTTGATAATTGCATCCATACCCCTATGAATGATTTTATCTGACATGTGTTGAATTTGTTTGGGTATTTTGCAACTTCTCCCCTGGATTTTTAGCACCTGTTGCTATTAAGTCCTCGGAAGTAAGTTTCATTGCAAATAGGTCCCTCTGTGCCCAGACCACGTGCCGCACACGTGGGAGTTTGGAAATTTTGCACGAGGCCCCCCTACCTTCTGGAGTTGTTACTTTTAGGCCCTTGGAACTTTTTTTTATTGCATTTGGGTCCTTATACGTTGTAGGCTTTTGTGTGATTTAAATAAAATATCTAATTTAACCCATATTTTGTGAAAATTGGACACGTGGCTCCTGCCATTGTGTAAAATTTTCCCTAATTTTCGGGTATATTTTTGAGCCTTTTAATATTTTTAAAAATTCAAAAACAATTGTTTTTAGGTCTGTTCATATTAGAAAATCATAAGAAATATAATAACTCCCTCAAAAAATCTAAGAAAAAATATGTAATGTTAGTTTTTGTGCGTTTGAATTTCTAAGTGAATTTTGCTATTTTTGGACTTATAAAAACCTTAAAAATTGAAAAACCTTTAAAAACTCATAAAAATTGTAAAAAATCATAGAAAATTCCAAAAATAATGAACTCTTTTCCTAAATTTTCTTCATTGCTTCTATTTTTCATAAAAATTACCTTCAGGCTCTTTTAGGACCATTTTATATTTTAAATTGCTCCTCCAAGCCTGACGAGACAGTTTTCTTCTGTTTCTGCCTTCTTTAATTTTTAGAAAATTCCATAAAAATCATAAAAACCTCAAAAATTCTCCAAAAACAGTAAAAAATCTATAAAACATAAAAATATTTTTGTTTGAATTTTTGGAGCTTTTTAGAGTGTATAAATAATTTGTTGAATGTGATTGTTTTTGCCTTTTCCCTATTTTCCCCATTTATAAAAAATCCAAAAAAATTAAAATCATTAAAACCACCAAAAAATATTTGTTTTTACTTTACTTTCATTTTTGACTACTTCGTAGGTCGCAAGGCCAACTCGTGCTCCCTGAGTCCGACCCTGGGTGCTACACCAGACTAATCTCATAGCCAGGGCCACCATTTGATTTTCATTGATTTTATCTGCTTGATTGGTGCTCTGCTTCATATTTTTCTTATTGACTGGCTGATTTACGAGATCCGGGTCGCAACAACCCTAGCTCTATTTTATTCACCCGAGTCTCGGTCATTTTTCGGTCATCAGAATGACGCCATTGCCGGGGAGCACGGCTTAGTAGTCGCATTTGATTTTTCCACAGCTTTCTTTTTCGCGGTTTTCTGTATATATTTTTGTATATATATATCTGACTTGTTTATACATTTATCTGGTCTGATTACTTTCTGTTTGTTTTCTTGCAAGGGCCCGAGGATCGAGGCGGCTTTCTTCGGAAGCCGAAGCAACTGCAGGAGTCGAAGACGGCTCTCTTCTCTATAGAGCCGTAGGAGGACGCGAGGAGCGAGCAGAAGTGCAGGAGCCGTGGAATAGCCGCGAGAGTAGTTAGATTAGCCTTAGATTAGTTTAGATTTATTTCCAGTCAGATTATTTGAGTTGTAATAATACAGGGACAAACAGAGAGACTTAGACTTTCGGGGTCTCTTTCGCCGAGCACCGGTGTGCTCGAGGGACCTCATCGGATTCTCACGGTTTTTTCGCGGTTTTTCGACGTTTATTTATTGCTTATTAGATTTACGTGGTTTTAGCCTTAGCTTAGGAATTTACCTGATTGTGACATAATTATTTAGGATTCAAACCCCCTAATATCTACCTGTTCCCATTGTTTGAATAATTGGACCTAAATAATTAATTCACAAGAAAAAGCTGTTTATTAGAGCTCTGGTCCACGTGCCTTAACAAGTCACATACAGCATGTGCAGGATCCGTTGTGGCGGACATCGAGTGGCTCCCAAGATAGGACTCCAGACCTAGGCTCGAGTACGCGGCTACTTTTCTTCACGTGTAGAAATTGCTCTGCTAGGGACGGTTTTACCGCGTGCATCATATAGGTAGTTTATATTCTGTCTTTATTTTATGCACGGATCACCCTGCATGCAGACTGCTGGAGTCAGGTACGCATCTCTTACTCTGCATGCATCATTGATTTTCATGCATAGACTTTTTCGTCTTCTCCCCCTATTTTGGACTTAAACTAATCAGGAGAACCAAAAAATTCGTTAGGCATTGTTTGATATTGAAAAATACATAAAAAGAAAAACCATAAAATTGGGACTGCCAATCCAACTTAACCCTAAAAGACACTCCACCTAAAAATTTGTCTTGGGGAAGCAACCCCCTCATTGTTTGGTTTGCTTGAGCGAGAGAGTGACCCGCACACTAGGATAGAGCCATATCCGAGCCTCGATCAGACTACCGGCCTTTTATATGGGACAGTCTTTTCGGCGGATTGGATTCCCAACAAGTCACGTAATTGCTCTGCTATTTTGATTTGATCACCTAATAAAAACTGACAGGATAATTGATCGAACTCTTACGGTCTTCAGCTCGTGTTGAGTAGGTGAATCTGGGGTTTATTTGCTCATCATAGTTGATTCCAGATCCCATCCGCCCGACTCGCCAGATCACGATGATGGGCAGGAAGTCTCTTAGGCAGCCTCTGGCTGCACCGCTTTTCAGCACTCCAGCCCACTCATCTAGGTCGATTCGTGAGAGCTCAGACCCGCTCTCCGAACCCGAGTTCGACTCCGCCATGTTCCCCCTCGACCACCCTTCTACCATTCCTGAGATGCCAGTGCCAGCTGAGAGACCACAGTAGATGATTTATCGACACCTGAGTTTGGGTCTTTTGCCTTTGCAAAGACCATGGCCGGCATCAGTGATGACCGCACCGGAGGTCCCCGAGGAGAGCAGACTTTTGTCCTAGACCAGGGTGCGATCAAGTCCACCTTGATTGCCTCCCTTGACTCTGTGCAGTAGTAGTTGAGGGATCAGGGTGCACTCATGATTGAGATGCGGAGAGAGATGGAGCAGATGAGAGCCGACCGTGAGCAGCGCAGCCCTGATGACAGACCGAGGATACCCGGTGATGCGGCAGCAGCCGCAGCAGCCGCATCAGCCGCAACAGAAGCAGTAGCCGCAGCAGCAGCAGCAGAACCTCCGAGACCAATGTGGTAGTTGCATAACCCCGGATCGACTTTGACGCATCATTGGGTCATATTACCAGCCATCGTAGGGGACTTCAAGTTCCCCCCGAACACCTTGCAGCTTCTTCCCCGGTTCCATGGGCTCGCCACTAAGGAGCCACATCTTCATCTTCAAGAGTTTGAGATAATCTGCATCACCGTCCACGACCGGCAGGTGGACGAGGACACCATCAAGATGATTGCCTTTCCTTTCTCCCTGGCAGACAGAGCAGCCAACTGGCTGAAGCACTTAGGGAGATTTGTGTACACCTGGGAGCAGCTCTGCACCGAGTACTTGAACAAGTACTATCCACTCAGGCGGACGAATGCAATGAGGCCCCTGATCAGCAACATCTCCATGCTCCCCAACAAGCAGTTTCACGAGGCATGGGAGAGGTTTAGAGAGCTTACAGATAGATGCCCGCACCATGACATTTCGAAGATGAACTTAGTTCAGAGTTTTTTCTGCGGGTTGACACCAGAGCTGCAGGTCCTGGTGAACGCTTCTTGTGGCGGGTCCTATTTCGCCAAGGATCATGATCAGGTCTGGGCCATCTACAAGGAGTTGGCCGAGAACTACACAGTGATGTCCCAGACCCAACTCTACACACAGGGACACCCCTAGCCACAGACCATGCAGTACCAGAGGATAGTACGGGTTGACGCCAATCCATCCACTTCGTCAGCGGCAGCAGCACAGGCCGAGTCCACAACTGTTGACATGGGCATCATTAGCAAGAAGCTGGACCAGATGGAGATCATAGAGAAGAAGCAGTGCCAGGGTGTCACGTAGATGGAGCATATGGCACAAACTCTGAGTGACTTGAAGACACAACTCATGTGTCTCCAAGAGGCATAGACGGCTTCCCAGCCCCGTCGTCAGGCACGAGGCGATCCGAGTAGCACCGGCAGCTCATCCCATCGTTCCAGCCACCAGTAGCCTAGACAGGTTCACCTTGAACAGGTGGAGCTGTACCAACAGCCGCAATCGTCTTACCAGTCACCACCGTCTCCCGACACGCAGATGGTGGTCTACAACCGGATCAGACTCTGGCCGTACTCCCACCAGTCACCTATGAGCAGGAGCCGTTAATGGACGTCAACGGTATTTGGTACGACCGCCCCCAGCCCGGTATCCGACGAGATCATCTTGGATTCTGTTGGTCAGCCAGAGGTGCCAGTTCCCAGTAGCAGCCTCAGGTTCACGGTGGCCAGTACGGCTATCAGAGAGATCACCAGCAGCAGTAGCCCCCAGTGTACCAGTAGCAGCAGCAGCAGTCTTCACAGTATGGTCCTCGTCCCCATTAGCAGGGACAATCTTGGAGGTGAGAGCAGCCTCAGCAATAACAGTATCATCCCTAGTCATACCCCTCTCACCAGCAGCACCAGACACAACAGTAGCCTCACTACCAGAGAGGTTACCCATCAGGTTCTCATGGGCCATCCTATGAGAACCCCACCTTGGACGACATATCTCGCCTCCTTAGCGATCAGCAGGCTACTTTCAGACAGGAGATGGACGAGTTCCGCCAGGAGATGCGGGAGATTGTGAGAGGGAAGGCCACCATACCTGTCCAGATCGAGCCCAACCCGAACAACCTCAAGAGAAAGTCTGAGCAGGTAGATTTCACAGAGTATGCCACTCCTAGTGATGCTTTTGGAGATATGTCTGCCTATCTTTTTGATACTGACTTTGTCACACTTAGGAGCGGTAGGATGCCAGCAGGCGGCGCCTCGTCTGAGCGACACCCCCAGGCCACATCCAGAGCACCAGACGAGGAGGAGAGCGGTGCTGATGCCGCTAGAGATGATGACGGCGGGACTAATGCCACCATGGATGCTGATCCCACCGATGAAACTAAGGTCGTCACTTCACCAGACAGAGGAGGTGGTACTGATGCCACCAGTGTTGCCGAGCCAGAGCACGGTGCTAATGCCGCAAGACATGCCGAGGGTGGTGCTGATGCCACCATTTTTACTTCTGCAAGTCCTGTAGTCTTTCCATCTGTTCATGTATCTCAGGACTTATCTGGCAATAAAGGAAAGGGTTTATTTTATTTTGATCCACCTATGGTGCATGATGATGTATGTGTGGATTCTGCCATGCTTGAGCAGCCGAGATCCTCTCCTAGTCCTTCATCTGAGAAGGACCCTGTGATCCCCTTCCCTAGAGCACTCCACATGGGGAAGGGGAAGAAAACTGAAAATCCCCAAAAGAGACAGCAGGAAGAGTTCAGCCAACAGATGATCGACAGATTTCACAGTCAACTGACTCTTCAAGAGGCCTTGCAACACATCCCTCTTCTTCAGAGATCACTTAGAGATAGGACTACAGTTAGGAGGAAGAGGAGGAACCACCAGTCAGAGATCCATGTCCTGACCAAAGCTACGTGTTTCGCGATTCAGAACCGTCTACCAGCCAAGAGGCCAGATTCAGGAGCCCCATATGTCAGAAGCCATATCAGAGAGCAGAGGTTCGACCGCACTCTATTAGACAACGGTTCTTCGATCAACCTCCTTCCGACAGCCCTTCTTGACCGCTTCGAGTTGGGCACTCTACGACAGAGCAGGACAGTCCTTCAGTTTGTTGATCGATCTGTGAAGACGCCAAAGGGGTTGCTGAAGGACGTTGTCGTCACGACTCAGGGTCTGCAATTCACCGTGGAATTCGTTGTGTTGGACATGGAGATCCCTGAGTCTGTGACCGATACCCCCATCATTCTAGGTCACCCGTTCTTGGCCACAGCCAAGGCAGTGACCGACCATGATAGCAAGAAGGTATACTTTCACGTCGAGGGTGAGAGTGTACAAATAGAGACGGTCGAGGACATCCGAGTCAAAGATGCAGCATACTCATAGCCATCCACTGAGACATCCACCAGGACTGTGATTTTGTGATCACAGATGACGAGGCAATTTGGGCAGATCCAGACGCACCTGCCATCCTCTCACCTTCAGAGGCCGCTGATGCAGAGACACCAGCAGAGGATACCTTGGAGAGCGCATTCCTGGTCCACGATACTTTTCAGTCGGTAGAATCAGTTCTCAACCACGAGACAGAGTTGTTTTGTGATGATGATACAGATCCCTTGGAGTCAGATTTTGACTGTGCAGAGTTTGATGAGATTATACCAGATCTGACATCTACTGATCCTACAGCTACGGAGGAGGTTGATGCCATGCAGAGCAGAGACAGTCCAGTTGAGCAGCCTTCTCCAGATCCAGTTTGCGAGAGAGAGTTCTCATTTTCCCAAGCAGATTTGGCAGCATACACGCAGATTCTTCAGAGCCAGATTTGCCAGCACCGACTTGTCCAGAGCTGAAGCCACTACTAGCATCGTTGAAGTATAGGTTCCTTGCATGTGAGCATGAGGTGTACCCAGTCATTATCTCCACTGATTTGACTAGAGAGCAAGAATCTCGTCTGATGGGGGTTCTTGAAAAGAACCGCAAGGCAATAGGATGAGATCTCCAGGGGATCAGTTCGGCTCTGTGCTCTCACCATATCTATCTCGAGGATGCGGCAAAAGCCGTCGCATGACTTCCAGCGGTGGCTGAACCCGAATCTAAGAGAGGTTGTCATGAAGGAAATCTCGAAGTGGTGGAGCACTGATTTTATCTACCCCATCTCCAATTCCATGTGGGTCAGTCCGGTACATGTGGTGCCCAAGAAGGCGGGCATTACTACAATGGTTACGGAGTTCGGAGAAGAGATTGCTACCCAGGTACCCACTTCGTGGCGGGTCTGCGTGGATTACAGACTACTCAAGCAGGCTACCAATAAGGATCATTTCCCCCTGCCCTTTATAGATCAGATCATTGAGAGACTGGCAGGGAAGAGCCACTACTGCTTTTGGATGGGTACTCCGGCTACAATCAGGTGGCCATAGAGCCCGAGGACCAGGACAAGACCACCTTCACCTGTCCCTTCGGCACATACGCCTTCAGACGCATGCCATTTGGACTATGCAATGCCCCTGTGACTTTTCAGAGATGCATGTTGTCTATCTTTTGAACATGGTGGGGGAGTGCTTGGATGTCTTCATAGATGATTTCTAGGTCTACGGCGACGGATTTGACTTTTGTCTTGACTGCCTAGACCGAGTCCTTCAGCGATGCATAGAGGTTTTCCTGGTATTATCTTGGGAGAAGAGTCACTTCATGGTGACTCAAGGAACGGTGCTTGGTCACATCATCTCCAACAGTGGCATGGAGGTTGATCCGGCCAAGGTGGATGTCATTAGAAAACTCAATCCACTGTCCAACCTGCGGCAGTTACGGTCTTTTCTGGGGCACGTCGGTTTCTACCAGCGTTTCATTCATGATTTCAGTAGGATTGCCCGACCGTTCACTGATCTGTTGAAGAAAGACAATGAGTTCCTTCTCGATGACAAGTGTCTTTCGTCGTTCGAGACTGTCAAGAGATGTGTGATAGAGGCTCCTGTCCTTTAGCCACCTGATTGGTATCTCCCATTCGAGATCATGACGGACGCCTCCGATTTTGCCATGGGGGCCGTGCTGGGATAGAGGAGGGATGGAGTCCCATTTGCTATTCACTACGCTAGCCCTACATTGGATGCCACGCAGCGGAACTACACAGTCACTGAGAAGGAGATGCTAGCCGTAGTTTTTGCCCTAGATAAGTTCAGATCGTACATTATTGGATCTAAAGTGACCATCTTCACTGATCATACCGCCATCAGGTACCTCATGGCAAAGAAGGATGCCAAAGCCAGATTGACCATATGGATCCTTCTACTCCAGGAGTTTGATATAGAGACTAAGGATAAGCGTAGAGTCAAGAATGTGGTGGCGGATCATCTCTCCCGATTGGAGTATCTTGAGGTATCTGAGTAGATTGACCCTATTTGTGAGACCTTCCCAGATGAGGCGATCCTTGCAATCGTCTCGCTCCCATGGTGCGCCGATATTGTGAACTTTCTTGTCGCCAAGAAAGTTCCACAAGATTGGCCTATGCAGAAACTTGAGACCTTCCTCGCGAAGGCCAAGTTTTACCATTGGGAGGATCCCGTCCTTTACCATGATGGAGGGGATAGTATCTGGCGTTGATGCATTCCTCAGGAGGAGCATCACAGCGTCCTTACTTACTGCCACAAGCTTGAGGCAGGAGGACATCACTCAGGGAGGAGAACGACGCAGAAAGTGCTCCAATCCGGCCTATGGTGGCCTACTTTCTTCAAGGACTCTGATGAGTTCGTGAAGAGGTGTACTGACTGTCAGAGGATGGGCACTTGTGGATAGTGTGATATGATGCCGATGCAGCCCATACACTTCTGTGAGGTTTTTGACACATGGGACATCGATTTCATGGGCCCATTCCCTAGGAGTCAGGGATTTGAGTACATACTGTTAGCCGTTGATTATGTGAGTCATTGGGTTGAGGCCATCCCTGCCCGAACCGCATATGCTAGGACTGTCTGCAGATTTTTGAGGAAGAATATCATTTCACGGTTCGGGTACCTAGAGTATTAATATCTGACGGGGGGTCTCATTTCGTCAACAACAAGGTAAAGGCCCTTGCTGGCGAGTTCAGCATAGACCATCGAGTTGCCACTCCATACCACCCTCAGACGAATGGTATTGCTGAAGTGTCGAACAGGGAGATCAAGACTATATTGCAGAAAGTCGTCCGCCCTGACCGAAAGGATTGGTCACAGCTTTTGGACTCGGTCTTGTGGGCATATCGGACGTCTTTCAAGACTCCTTTGGGTACATCTCCCTTTCGCCTCGTTTATGGCAAGCCGTGCCATTTACCTGTTGAGCTGAGACATAGGTCACTTTGGGTAGTCACTGATATACTTTTGGATCCAAAGAGTGTAGGAGACTAGAGGAGGGCAGAGTTAGCGGCCCTGGAGAAGCTTCGTAATACCACCTTTTCAAACAGCCTACATTATAAGGAAAGAGTGAAGGAGTGGCACGATTCTCATATCAGCCACAAGCAGTTTAAGCCAGGATATAGAGTATGGATGTTTAATGCTAGACTTAGATTATTTCCAGGGAAGCTAAAGAGCAAATGGAAGGGACCGTATTTGGTGAGAAAGGTACACGACAATGGGAGTATTGATATATCTGAGTTGTCTTCTGAGAGTACCTTTCGAGTGAACAGCCAGCGGCTCAAGCCATATCTAGATCATGAGCTGCGGGTCGTTGATGTTGCCCCTATTCACTTTGCGTGAGATGTGGTCTCTTGACTCTCATCTATTGCATCTCACGCCTGATTATCACTGTTTTTCCATCTTGTATAGATCCAGTTGTCCATATCACTCTATTCTTTAGTCCCACATCCCTTTTCTCATCTTATGATTTCTCTATACATAGGGTGTACTTTACCCTAAGTATAGAGAGGATGTAGGACTCTCAGGTATTCTATTGATTCTTTCTACCGTTGTTTTGCTGCCTATACTTAGGGATATTTTACCCTAAGTATAGGGGGGGTAGACCCTGTACATCCTTCACTCAGATTTCCCTTCATGTACAACTTGCTATACGTAGGATTACTTGATCCTAAGTATAGGGGAAATGCCATGTTCTCTTCATTCTATTCTTTCATTCGCCTTTGTATATAGCCATTCCTTTTCACTTCCCTATACTAAGCACGAGTTATGTCTTCTTCATCGCTCTTGATCACTCTTAGGACATTGTTCGAGCTAAGTATAGGGGGGTGTATATATTTCATATATACTTTAGCCATAACTCTTACTTTGTGTGAGTGTGTTAATAAATAAAAATGGCTAAAAACACAAAAATCCATAAAAATTTAAAAAAAATCCTTGTAAATAAACATTCTTTTATTGCACATACATACCTATTGTACAAAATTATTTTTGTAAAAATGTTTGTAAAAACTTTTTGTGTAAATAGTGTGTAAATATGTGCATATCAAAATTATGTATATAGTACAAAATTTTTCCAAAATGTTTTGAAAATCAAAAGTTTGCAAAAACCTCGTGTAAATTTGTGAACATATTTTGCAAAACTTGCATTCATGCATACATCCACGTTTTCAAAACATTTTTCAAAAGTTTTACACATGTGTAAATATTTGTAAATAGCATCTTTGTAAATATTGGTATAGTTTTTCCTGGATTATAGTTGACATTTAAAGTAGCCTGGAATTAAATTGGAAAATGGAGCTTGATTAAGATCTTAATCCACCTAATTATAAGAGGAACCTTATAGGGCTTAGGGTTAAGGCATTTCAGGTCCATAGTGTCTTAATTCTTTGAGTCCACTAGTCTATGAGTGTATGTCATCTTAATTTGCCTATGTAGAGCACTTAACAACACACGCGACTCTCAGTGACAATGGCTTGACTTGCACTAGCACTTTGCACCTAGCTCTCCACAGATGAGGTGGTGAGGAGGCAGTTTCCTTTGGCTTGGGGTAGCATATGAGGGTAGTACTTCTAGGCCGAACCTCTCTTCTCCTTATAGTGAAGGAAGTGCGTCTCAACTTGGTCTGGTGGTTATGAAGTCTAAAGACAGAAGCTGTGGGTTGCAATAAAGCTTCAAAAGAGGGATAGTCTACTGGCTCAAGAGGAAAAACTCCTTGTATATATGCTACACCATGTAGATATGTTGTACAGATGCACATGAAAAAAATGTGCAAAAGAAAAGAACTCCAAAAAAGTGGTGGGTCGGATTGAAAATTTAATAATCCCACCGGAGTGTATATAGTGCAACTAAAGCAAAAGCTTATGGTATACATGTTCCATCTCATGAATCTTGCAGCGGGAGACTCAGCTACACTGGTTAGAGCTCCCAAGGATACATGGCTACACTGGTCATGGTCCATTCTCTTCTTCCCCCTCTTCTTGAGTTGGTTGCACTTGAACTTAGAAGGGAATACCCCGCTTCTCGAGGAAGGAGTTGCTGGACCGAGGCATTAGAGTTACCAGGTTGGGGGAGGTTGTTTCTTTGTTACTTCTGAGGTGGGGATCTACATATCACTTACACCGTACAAGGAAAGATTCATGGTCATTAGAGTTTGTGTATGTAGACTTGTTCTGATCTGGTTTATTGAGGAGTCTTGTCCATAGATTGGTGGAACTTAGAGGCTGTCAGGTTTTAAGCTTAAGTCCAAATAAGGTTCCGACACATTAATAATCCAAAGATCTAATCGAGCTCCATATTTCAATTTAATGAAGGCGAGTTTAATAATCAGCATTGATACATGCATTTTCTCCTCCTTTTCTTTTCTTTCTCTTTTTCACTCCTTTTTCAAATAAGTGTTTGCTAAGGGTCTAGCAAACATAAAGTATAGGGGGGGTGATGAATACCCATTCATCACTCTTTATTCTTATATTTTAGCTACAAAACCTATGCAAAACATATGTATATTCCTGTAAATTAAAATAATTATTATTCAGCATGCATTGTGTAAAATACAATAATTAGCTTGTTTTTGTGCATAAATAAAAGAATAAAGAAATAAAAGAAAAAGAGGGAGATATTTAGAATAAATTTTGAGCGACCTAATCCCAAGGGAGGGCTCAACATGGGCCTCACCGCAAAAAGAACCCAAGTAGAGGGAGATGGGGAAACTCATGTGTGTACATATACATGTATATAAATAAAATATTTTCCTCTAAATAAAATAAAAATGCATTTGTGTATTTACTTGTATATATTTGTCTATATAAAATTAAAATAAAAATGAGAAAATTTAAATTTAAAAAGAAATTAAAATTCCTTCTCCATTGTATATATGTCATGTACATAAAACCACAAACCTATTTATTTTCTCTTATAAATGAATAAATAAAAATTCCATAAAAATATGTACATATCCCATATTTCATAGTGTAAATAAATAAAATAAAAATTATAAAAACAACAATAAAATAAAAAGAAATAAAATAAAAATCAGAACCAACATTGTATATAGACCATGTAGATATGTGTATATAACTATTTATTTTACCCCTTTAAATAATTAATAAAAATAAAATAAAAATATCGTATTATTCCAAATATTATTCTATAAATAAATAAAATATAAAATCGGAATAATTTGTACAAAAAATAAATAATTAAAAATCAAAAATAAAAAATACATATGTATATATCTGTATATAATAATAATATTTTGTAAATACCTAAATTATATTTCAAAAAAATAAATAAAAATCACAAAAAAATAATTTGAAAAATAAATAAACATTTTTCATATGAGTTTTTCGAAAATAAGTCATTTATTATTTTTGAATGAATTTTTAAATAATTTAAAAATGAAATAATCTGATTGGTCCACGGGGGATGTTGACCCCCGGTCAACTCCCCCCGCGGACCCTCTTCCTCCGCGGATCCAGCGCCGGACCCGATTTCTCCCTTTTTTCCACGCTCGATCTGCCAACCAATACCTCAAACCCTGGGCTCCATACTTCCAGGAGAGATCCGTTCTCCTCGCCCACATATTGTCTTAGGGATGCGCTCCTCGGATTGCGCGCTCCACGACCATCTTCTCGGACCTGGGCAGCTATATATCTTGAGCTCCATCGTGCCATTCATGCCATCTTTGGCGTCGTCCCTTCCACCCAAGACCTCCACCAGATTCCCTAGAGTGACAGCTAGCGGCCGGCGTGTTGCAGAGAGGAGGAGGAGCACCGCGTCACTGATCCGGCGACGTTTCACCGCCGTGCGCCGCCTAGAGTACCGCCTGAGCCTCGGGACTTCGACTACCCTCGAGGCGACGACCAGAGCTACTTCAGCTCATCCCTAGTCGATCTCGCGCATCAGGTAGACCCGATTCCTTCTAGTTTCCCTTAATTTCTCATTGTGCCCAATTTATCCGATCTCTATCGCCGATCGATTCCGACCATCTCCGTCACCCTCTCGATCATCGGACTTGACCATCACACCCACGAGACTTCTCCTCACCCTATGCACCTACTCACACCCCCTGTCTTGCCCCGGAGTAGGGATTTCGATCTCCACCGCCGTCGCTTCACTGGAGATCATCCTCCCCGATGCGCCAGCCACCCATTTTACCTCTAACCGGGTCGAGGCACTTTGCCCTCGACCCAGGAGATTGCTGTGCTACTTTTCAGGTGAGGAGAGACCCATCTGGGTGTCGATGCATTCAGGCACAGGAGCCCTAGCTCCGCCTTCGTTGTCGGAGCTCCTCGGAGCCTCCCGACGTCATCGGAGGAGCTCGTCAACTGCGAAGCGTCTTGGCAGATCTATTCCGCACCTTAGCAGTAGCAGAGGAGGCATCCAGCGCAAGTATCGGGCCGGTGAATTTCGCCGGCCACTTGTTCTTGGAGCATCCTCCATCGTCGTCAGATCGAGACTCCTCGCCCAGTTTTGATCACGACCGTTCATTGGCGAGGAGATAGTAGCCGTCAGATCAGAGACAGGACCTCATCTGGAGCGTCCGTCGCAAAGGAGAGGTGAGCCCACTTCATAACCGTCCGATCATCAACGTGTCTCCCTCTCCGCCGTCCATCCAAGCGAAGGGTTAGCCACAGAGCAGCCACCGTCTGATATCACATGTGGCTAGCCCTCAGCCATCAGATCCGAGCCGGCATCCTTCGTTGAGGCGCAGCGCCCCGCAACCGTTGGATCCTACACGTGGCGCGCCTCCAGCCCTCGGATAATAAGGGTAAACTTCATTTAGGCCCCTCTTGTTTTGTTTTTATTAACTAGTTCTGTAACTATTTTATATAGTTCATTTTCTTTTGGAAAAATTGCACTTAGGACCTGGACCTTTACGTTATTTGCTTTTTCATCCTTGTGAATGTGAGACATGTGTGTCGTCACGTGGTTGTTTGGTGAAATTGCATCTTCTGGGTTGTTGTTTTGATGTGTTAATAAATGAAAAATACTTTTTGATAATTGCATCCATGCCCCTGTGAATGATTTTATTTGACATGTGTTGAATTTGTTTGGGTATTTTACAACTTCTCCCCTGGATTTTTAGCACCTGTTGCTATTAAGTCCTCGGAAGTAAGTTTCATTTCACATAGGTCCCTCTGTGCCCGGACTAGGTGCCATGCGCGTGGGAGTTTGGAAATTTTGCACGAAGACCCCCCTACCTTCTAGAGTTGTTACTTTTATTCCCATGGAACTTATTTTTATTGCATTTGGCTCCCTGTGCACTGTGGGCTTTTGTGTGATTTAAATAAAATATCTAATTCTACCTAAATTTTGTGAAAATTTGACACGTGGCTCCTGCCACTGTGTAAAATTTTCCCTAATTTTCGGGTACATTTTATAACCTTTTTAATATTTTTAAAAATTCAAAAACAATTGTTTTTAGGTCTGTTCAGATTAGAAAATCATAAAAAAATATAAAAACTCCCTCAAAAATTCTAAAAAAAAATTAGATATTGTTAGCTTTTGTGCGTTTGAATTTTTAAGTGAATTTGGCTATTTTTGGACTTATAAAAACCTTAAAAATTGAAAACCTTTAAAAACTCATAAAAATTCTAAAAAATCATAGAAATTTCCAAAAATAATAAACTCTTTTCCTAAATTTTCTTCATTGCTTCTATTTTTCAGAAAAATTACCTCCATGTTCTTTTAGGACCATTTTATATTTTAAATTGGGCCTCCAAGCCTGACTGGACAATTTTCTTCTGTTTCTGCCTTCTTTCATTTTTAGAAAATTCCTTAAAAATCATAAAAACATCAAAAATTCACCAAAAACAGTAAAAAATATAAAAATATATAATAATATTTTTGATTGAATTTTTGGAGCTTTTTAGAGTGTATAAATAATTTGTTGAATGTGATTGTTTTTGCCTTTTCCCTATTTTCCGCATTTATTAAAAATCCAAAAAAAATTTAATATCATTAAAACCACCAAAAAATATTTGTTTTTGCTTTACTTTCATTTTTGACTACTTCGTAGGTCGCAAGGCCAATTCGTGCTCCCTGAGTCCGACCCTGGGTGCTACACCAAGCTAATCTCATAGCCAGGGCCACTATTTGATTTTCTTTGATTTTATCTTCTTGATCGGTGGTCTGCTTCATATTTTTCTTATTGACTGACCGATTTCCGAGATCTAGGTCGCAACGACCCTAGATCTATATTTTATTCACCTGAGTCTCGGTCATTTTTCTATCATCAGTGAGCTCATGTCTTCGGGTTCAATAATGAACCTATAAGTTCCCTTTGAACGATCGTATTACTCATATGCCCTTATATGCACACCAACGCTACGGTGTATAGACCTTGATTAGGTCATCAACCTATTGGTATGCCAAATGTACATGCTCAAACAAATAGTAAAACATCTGTCTTTGGTTAGAAGATGCGTGCCTATATCGTGACAGCATACGACATAGGACTTTGGTTATCTCGATCTCAGTAAGTCAACTCTTTGACCTAACTAATATGACACCTCTGAATCTCTATTCCCATGTAGAAGACCTACATCAAAAGGTCAGTCAGATATCAACCAAGTAGGAAAGGATTGCCATCTTCTAGTCTGGCTGGAGATCATCCCTTAACAATCATTTGACGGTACATGATGAGTCCTCAATCTAACTCTTAAGATATTCATCCAAGAACCAACCTCTATGGTTTAGTAATTGAATCAATAGTTGTATGATCATACTGATGGCCATGGTACATAATCCTAATTGTACTAAGGGGCCTATTATGCAAATTAGTTATTCTTCATTTCAGATCAGGGAATGATATTCGCAATAACATTTATTGCATAATAGCTCATCGTGGGCTCGCATGTCCAACACGTACTTCACTCATCTAGTGCTCCAAATCCAAGAGTAGTGGACTATCACACCTGTTATATCTAGGGATCAATCGTAGGACAGGAAATGAGTTGGAGATGGATTATCTGTTTGTCGAAGGTGATAGGTGTCTATTTATAGATGAAGCGCCGGTGGTGTTTAATTTGAAAGGGGTGTTGATCGGGGAGAGTTTGTTGGAGCTAACACGTCGGTTTGGTGGGAGAGTTAATGAGCGAGGGAATCAGAGAAGGAAGAGGAGGGCATTATGAAGTTGTGCATGTGGGAAAAATACGAGAAGGGATGGGCAGAACGTGATCAACGGGAGAAGAGGGGTGTGGATGAGGAGTTGATCCGGGTCAACAGACATGGGTTGCCCAACCTGCACACACTTGGAACACAAATAAAATATGCTACATGATAAAAATACGATAAAATTTTCAATAATTCAATAAAAAAATAATTAACTAAATTAAATAATGTAATAAATATGTTAGAAATATTGAAAGATAATTTTGGTGATTTTTAATTAATTAAATAATATAATTACATGAGTATAAATAAATACAATGTGTCATTTATAGGTACGTATACCTTTATACAAAATATTTTGTTATTTAGTTCAATATTTTATAAATATAAATATAATTTAATTTTTTATTTATTTACAATAGTTTTCAAGGATTTTGATGATATTTTTGATTGATTTTTATGTGTTAAATGATTAGGTTAGTTAAATATGTATAGGTACATTATATAAATGGTGATACATACCCAAAATATGTAGGATTTTATTTTTGTGAAATTTAGATTTGATGATTTTATTTTATTTTACATGAGTTAAATACAATATTAACAAGTAATTAAAATTACAATATTCACAAATATGTACAAGGATGTAATATTAAAATATAGTCCGTATGTAAATGTACACACATAGTAATACCCCAATTGGCCACATTTCACAACGTAACTCAGAAATTTTTGAAAACACCTCCACTTTAAAGATAATTTAATTTGTGTACAATGAAAGTGAGTTTAATGAATTTGGAGTTAAGAGGGGAAGATATTGATTTGGGGAGTCTGTAATTTGTGTTTTATTATAAGTGATATATTTTACACAATATATGTAGATTTTAATTGCAATTGTTTTTGTTATTTACATGAGGGTTTTATTCACTAATTTCAAGAAGAAATAATGATTATTTATAAATGTCGAGGTGATGAAAAAAATAGTTAAAGAATTTTGTATTATAGAGAACATTATACAAGTGATTGATATACACATGTATGAAGTGTATTTTTGGTGTTTTTTACCTTATCTCCTCCCACTTTATTATTTGTCGACCACGTCAAGTATTGTGCTTCTCTTGGGGTTTGATTCAGCTTGTGTCTATTACATATATATAGTCTCTTATTTTCTTTCTTTTTACTTTATTTATTTTTTTATTTTACATTAAAAGGAAATAAATGTACAATATTACACAAAGATGCATGTACATGAGAATATGGATTTATTAATTTGTATAGGTGTTTTATAAGGGATTTTAAGCTAAAATAGATGAATAAAGATGATGAAATACATATTCATCATCCCCCTACGATTTACCTTTGATACTCCCTTAGCAAACACTTTTTTAAAAGGATAAGTGAATGCAAAAAAAAAGAAATGAAAAATAAAGCTCTTACAACAATATTGAGTATTAAACTTATCTTAACAAAATTATAGTATGGAGATATATAAGACCTTTGGATTATTAGTGTGGTGGAATCTTAAAGGGAAATGGATTTAAATACAAACAACCCTCAAGTTCCACAAGACAACTATTCAGGTCTCCTCAATAGTTAGTTCAGAACAAGTCTACGTACACAATTCTTATGACTATAATCTTTACTTGTACAATGTAAATAAAGTATTGCTTCTCATCTCAAAAGTAGAAAAGAAACAGCCTCCCTCGACAAGGTAACTCTAGTCCCCCGATCTAGCAACTCTTTCCTCGAAGAGTATGAATATTCCCTTCTAAGTTCAAGTACAACCAGCTCACGAAGAGGAGATGGAAAAAAGGATGGACAATATCCAGAGTAGCTACCTATCCATGGATGCAGTTTTAGTGTAGGAAAGTCATCCAACAACAAGCTTACATAACTTTGACTTTGAAGCTCATCTTATTTGCCTATACTTGTATATACACTACAACAGGCATTTTACTTTTCAATCAGACTTGACCACTTTTGGAGATTCTGCATTTTTTTAATATATAGAATGGTGCAACATATAAGGAAAATTTCCTCTTGATCTAGGGGGCTATCCCTCTTTTAAAGCATTATTGCAACTCCATGATATCCTAACTTTAGACCTCAATGCCACTAGATCAAGTTTAGATGAACTGTCATCCCTAGAGGAAGACAGATGTTCCCACTAGTTGTTACACACCCGTGTGCTACCCCGAGTTATAGGATTCTACCTCCTTATAACTTCCTCCGTGTAGAGCTACGTGTAGAGCGCTTGTTCAAGTTAAGCCAAGGTCAGGAAGAATTATGCGTGTGTTGTTAAATGTTATACTTATACTCATCAAGATGACATGTGAACATAGTTTTATGGACTCAGAGAATTAAGTCACTAGGAATTAAAAAGTCCTTACTCCACTTCTTAGAGGGTTCCTCTTAGAATAATTGAATTATGGTCTAACTAAACTCCACTCTTCAATTTATTCCAGACTTTATTTAAATGACAATACTTTTCCGAAAAATGCACATGTAGATGCAAGTTTTATAAAAGAATTTTATTTACAAGAATTTTATAAACAAGTTTTAGATTCACATTTTATAAAAGAATTTTATTTCCATAAAAGAATTTTATTTATGTTATGGAAGGTGAACAAAATTTTATATACATATGTCGATTTTACGTATTGATATCCATCTAATTTATTTCCCACGTTACAAAATAATGTACATAAAACAATTTTTTATTCAAATTATTATAGAGATTTAAAAAGTATGAGTTATGGCAAACTTATATATACAACATATACGACACCCCCAGTATCTGGCTCGAACTATGTCCACATAGTGATAAAATAGCTACAAAGAAAGCCATAACTCGTGCTAAATATAGAAAAGTGAAAATAATACTATATAAAAATGGACCAAAGAATAGAATATGAAAATAGAAGTCAGTGATCCCCCCTATATTTAGGATCAAATAATCCTAAGCATAAAAGATTGTAGGAAGGGGGGAAACCGAGGGCTTTCCATATAATAATATGTATGGAGACAATAACCAAAGGAGACTTGTACGAAGTTTGATAGGCCCATAGAACTAAGTCAAGCATCTGAGACCAGCTCTTCCTTTCTAGACGTACTAGTTTTTGTAAGATAACCTTGATCTCCTTATTTTAAACTTTATCCAAGCCATTAGTCGGTGGTGGTAAGGAGATGCGACTATGTTCTCAATAGCGTACTCCATCACAAGTTTTTGACTCCTTCACACACACACACATGAAGAAATGGATCCTAATCCATAGTGTAGGTAACTTACCTATTCCATTCTCATTTCTTGACACTTCTTTTATTTAAATGCTTCTATGGATTTTCATAACTATATTTCTCTAATATGTCATTTAAATTTCGTCAGAGACAAACTCCCATGCCCTTCATCCAGAAACGGTCGATTACAACAATATAAGATCGTTAAAATCCATTGAAGCATTTTCAATAAAATTAAAAAAAAAGCGGCAAAAAAATGATAATTGAGTAGGTTAGTCACCTACTTCAGGAAGTAGGATGCTTTTCACACACACACACACACGCACACACACACACACACACACACACACACACGTATATATATACGTATGTATGTGTGTGTGCGTGTCTATATATATATGTATGTATGTATGTATATATATATATATATATGTATGCATGTATGTATGTATGTATGTATGTATGTATGTATGTATGTATGTATAGATGTATGTGTGTGTATATATATACACGTGTATATATATAGGGGAGCATGCAACCAGGTGCATGTATTTTTACATGCACCGAGGCCTATTTCTTCAATGCTTTTTTACTTTTATTGGAAAATATCACCATGTATATTCATCTATATCCCTCCATTATCCCATTCCAATTTCCTCAAAAACAAAGACTCATATACCCTCCATCTAGAACTGGTTTATTACAACAACATTTAGACAGTTAAAATTACATCTTCTAGATGGGGAGCATAGGAGTCTCTGTCTATGACGAAATTCAAATGGCATATTTAAGGGATATATAGATGAATATACATGGTTTTATTTTGCAAAAACAAAAACAATTATGGAAAAATGGGGCTGGGGCAGCCCCATTACTTCCTCTCTCTCTCTCTCTCTCTCTCTCTCTATATATATATATATATATATATATATATATATGAGAACCGGGAAGCTGCTCCACGGAGCAACCAAGCTGGCTGCTGCGTGGGGCAGTTTCCCCCCCCCTTTTTTTGAAATTTTTTTATGTTTATTCATATATATATATATATATCCCTCCTGCATGTCATTCAAATTTCGCGAGAAATGGAGACTCATATGCCCTCCATCTAGAACAGGTACTTTACAGCAAATTCCAGGCCGTTAAATTTTACCTGTTCTAGATGGAGGGCATAGGAGTCTTCGTTTCTCACGAAATTTGAATGACATGTAGGAGGTATATATAGATGAATAAACATAAAAAATTTCAAAAAAAAAATAAAAAAATGGGGGGGGGGGAAACTGCCCCACGCAGCAGCCAGCTTGGCTGCTCATTGGAGCAGCTTCCCTTTTCACTATATATATATACACACATATGTATATATACATATGTTTATATATATACATATATATACATATATATATATGGGTTAAATGGGGTTGCCCCTGGGGGAACTAACTTGGCTCCCCCGGCCCTATTTAGCCCGATTTTTTATTTTTTTAATTTCTTTCGTGGAGTTTCATTACTATATCCCTATATTATGTCGTTAAAATTTCGTGTGAAATAGACTCCTAAAGCATCCATCCAAATAGGCAATTTTTAACGGTAACAGAATTGCTAAAAACGACCCGTCTAGAAGGAGGCCGTAGGAGTCCTTGTTTCGCACGAAATTTTAATGACATAATATAGGAGTATATTGATGAAAATCGACGGAATAAATTTTCAAAAAAAATAAAATAATCGGGCGAAATAGGGCGGGGTGAGGTAAGTTAGCTCCCCCAACAGGGTCAGCCCCATTTTACCCTATATATATAGGGAAAAATGGGGCTGCCCACAACCCATTTTTCGAAAAATTTGTATGCCCCCTAGTGGGAGCTAACTTAGCTCCTCCCACCCCTTTTTGTCATAATTTTTTATTTTTTTAAATCTAAAATGTTGTAAATTCGTTATGAAATCCATATATTATGTCAGTCGAATTTCATGCGAAACAGAGACTCCTACGACCTCCATCCAAACGGGGTCGATTTAAAAAATCCTGTTACCGTTAAAAAATGACTGTCTGGATGGAGGCCGTAGGAGTCTCTATTTCGCACGATAATTTAATAGCATATAGGTATATATTGATGAATATTCATGGAAGAAGTTTCCAAAATAAAAAAATGGTGAAAATGGGGCGGGGGGAGCCAAGTTAGCTCCCCCTAGGGGGCAGCCCCATTTATCCCCATATATATATATACACACACAGATATGTATGTATGTATGTATGTATGAGGAAAGAAAATCTACTTCATGAAGTAGCTAACCTTATCTACTCAGTGAGCATTTTTTGTCGCTTTCTTTAATATACCACCATTGACTTTCATAACCATATACCTCTTATATGTTATTTAAATTTTGTTAGAAACACAGGTTTATAAGCCCACCACACAGAAAATGTCGATTACGACATATCTAAGATCATTAAAATTACCAGGAGGGGGTCGATTTCATCAATTCTGAGACCGTTCAAATTGTGACAGTTATGGAGGGTATATAAGTCTCGAATTAAGTAGAATTTGAAATGAGACCATGGTGACATATTGTGATCTAAATTTCATTAGATTTCTTTAAAGAAAATTAAAAAATGAGGGAAAAAGGTGAGAGCATACTCCTTTTTCCGATATATATATATATATATATATATATAAATATATATATATATAGGATTTCATTCAAATAGGATGCAGTCCTTCCATAGCTCAGGAAGGCCAGCCCCTTTTTGTATAAAACAAGATGACTTTGGTAGAATACATATACAGTTTTGTATTATAATGTGCAGTTTTAATATTTGTATTATAATACCCAGTTTTGTATGCAGCTTTGTATTTATAATGTGCACCTATAATACAAATTGTATATGTATTCTACTAAAGTACTCGTTTTTATGCAAAAAAGGGGAAGCCTTCCTGAACTCAGGAAGGACTGCGTCCTATTTGAAAGGCTCCCTATATATATATATATATATATATATATATATATGGTAAAAAGGAGTGTGCTCTCTGGAGCAAATAAGAGTATGCTTCCGCCTTTTTTCATATTTTTTATTTTTTTCAAAATAATACTTAGAATAATAAATGAATATGTGTTTTAGGATTTCGTGCAAACCAGACTTTCCTAAGACTTCCATATGAAGGGGGTCAATTTTAACAATTTTGAGACCGTTAAAATTTGATAGTCTCCATGGAGGGGATAGAAGTCTTGAATTAAGTCTAATTTTGAATGACATAATGGTGAGATATTATGGTCTAAACACCACTATGTTTCATTTCAAAAAAATTAAAAAATATATATGGAGAAAAAAGTGTGGGAGCATGTAAGTTACAACCTTTGAGGGAGCTTTCTCCTTTTTCCCTCCTAGGGAGCATACTCCTTTCTCCCTATATATAGGGAACCCTTCCAATAAGAAGCATTCTTCCTGAGTTCTTGAAAGCAGCCCAATTTTTGTTGAAAATATGATGACTTTAGTATAATACCTTTACATTTTATATTATAGCTACACATTTTAAATATAAAAACCACACGTAAAACTGCACAATAAAATACAACATTAAAACTGCACAATATAATATACACTATATACGTATTCTACTAAAGTTATTGTATTTTTTACAAATGAGGCCAACCTTCCTGAATTTAGAACGGAATGTGTCCTACTAGGAGAAAGTCATATATACATACATACATACATACAAATATATATGCATAAATGTGTTTGTGTGTGTGTTTTCCTTCCAATAGGACACGGTCCTTCTTGAGTTTGGGAAGACTACCATCTTTTGTTGTAAAAAACACAATGACTTTAATAGAATGGGTTGACCCTAGGGGAAGCTAACTTAACTCCCTCGCCACATTATTTTTTTTAAAAAATATATTTCTGTGGATTTTTATAGCAATGTCCTTATATTATATCATTCAAATTTTAGGCGATAAAAACTCCCATGGCCTCTATCAAATAGTCATTTTTAATGATAGCAGAATTGTTGAAATCGACCCCGTCAGGATGGAGGCTATAGGAGTCTTTGTTTCGCACGAAACATGAATGACTTAATATATATATATAGTCATGAAAATACATGAAAGTATTTTTCAAAAAATTTAAAAATAGGAAAATAGGACATGGATAACCAAGTTAGTTCCCCAAGGGGCAGCCCTATTTTACCCTATATATGGGGTAAAATGGGGTTGGATCTAGGGGTCGCTAACCCCCCACCCTTCATTTTTAACATTTTTTATTTTTTAAAATGAATAGAAAGCACTGACTCCTACGACATTGATGAATACCCATTCATCACTCTTTATTCTTTTATTTTAGCTACAAAACCTTTGCCAAACACATGTATATTCCTGTAAATACAAATAATTGTCAAATAGCATGCATTTTGTAAATATGCATAATTAGCATGTTTTTGTGCATAAATAAAAGAATAAAGAGATAGAAGAAAAAGAGGGAGATATTTAGAATAAATAGTGAGCGACCAAATCCCAAGGGAGGGCTCACCATGGGCCTGACCACATAAACACCAAAGTAGAGAGAGATAAGGAAGCTCACACTTGTGTAAATATACCTATAAATAAATGAAAATATTTTCCTCTAAAAATAAAAATAAAAATGGGTTTGTATATATTTGTATATATTTATAAATATTAAATTAAAATAAAAATGAGAAAATTAAAAAGAAAATAAAAATACCTTCACCTTGTACATAAGCCATGTGTATAGAATCCTCTTATATATATTCTCCTTATAAATAAATAAATAAAATTCAATAAAAATGTGTACATATTCCATATTCCAATATGTAAATAAATAAAATAAAAACTATAAAAACAAAAATAAAATAAAAAGAACAAGAAGAAAAATCAAGATAAACATTGTATATATACCATATATCTATTTATTTAGCCCTTGTAATTAAATAATCAAAATAAAATAAAAATACAAAAACATTCCAAATTTTATTCTATAAACAAATAAAATATGAAATTGGAAAAAAATGTACAAAAATAAATAATTAAAAATAAAAAATAAAAAATATAATAATGTATATATACCTATATATTATACTACATTGTAAATACCTTATTTTTATTTCAAAAAAATAATTAAAAATCACAAAAAAATAGTTTATAAATAAATAAACATTTTCATGTTTTGAGTTTTGTGAAATTCGACCATTTTCTATGTATTATTTAATTTATAAAATTGGAATAATTGGCGGGCTCTGATTGGTCCACGGGGGATGTTGACCCCCGGTCAACTCTCCCCGGAGGACCACCAGAGCCAGATTCTGCGCTCGACTCGCATATTCTCCCATTTAATGCGTCATGATACGACCGCCAAACCTTGAAACCCCGGGCTCCGATTATTCCTCGATCATCCTAGATTCTCGCCCGGGGTGGGTTATCGGGGTTCGTGCTCCGATTTCCTCGCCCGTTCCCCATCAAGCCGGACCCCTAGGAGTATTTAGCCTCGCCTCCGGCAGCCTTTTCACGGATCTCTGGACCTTCCCCTCGGGGCCAAGGACCTCCTCCACCTTGCCTGAGTGACAGACGAGCGAGACAGAGTGTAAGGGAGGCTCGGGATGCTTGGAAGCCATTGATCCGGTGGTTTTCGCTGCCGTGCGCCGCCGCGAGCACGCCCAGCCTCGGGACTCGACGCCCCCTTGCAGGCAATGACCCAGGAGCTTCCCGAGCTCCAGCACAGTCGACCTCCTCTACCATATAGGTAGTTTAGCCATTAGTTTAGGGTAATTTTAGCATTTTCGATTCTCGCCCCTTTTTGCTCCGCCGTCACCATTCGTCGTCTCCGTCCAACCATCAACCACTCCGACCACACCATCACCTTCACGAGACTCCTTTGCACATTCTTCATTCAGTCACCAAACCCTGACTCGTCCCGGATCAGGAACTTCGGTCCTCCTCCTCCGCCGCTCGCCGGAGGACCACGCACCAACGCACCCACTCGCCCATTTCGCCCCTAACTTGGTCGAGGCAATTTGCCCTCAACCAAGGAGCTGCTCGGTGTGTTTTGCAGGTCGAGAAGGACCCATCTGAGGGTCCGAGCTTTCAGGCGCAGCAGCTCCAGGCCATCACCGTCGCGGGGCCATTCTGGTGGTCGTCAGCCTCATCGGAGACCATCATCCACTGTGGGAATTCACGGCGGAGCTCTTCCGCATCTTTGCCACAACACCTAGCAGACGTCCGATTCGCTACGTGGCACCGCCTCCACCGTCCGATCAGAGCGGAGGCCCTTCATTTACCCACGTCACACCACAACCGTTAGATCCTCCACATGGGAGCCTTCAGTCGTCCGATCCGAGTCGAGTGCCTTCGTTGAGGTGCCATCGATCCTCCACCAGCCGATCAGCTACGAGGCACCGTCTCAGCCCTCGGATGAATAAGTGGAGTAATTTCACTTAGGCCCCACCTGCTTTGTCATTTACGATCTAGTCTTGTAAATATTTTTTTACAGTTTATTTTAGTTTGGAACATTTGCATAGAGGACCTGTTAGTTTACTTTTATAGCATTTCTTCCCCTGCGTATTGTGGACACGTGCTTCGTCACGTGTATTCTTGGTGAAATTGCATGTAGGGGCATGTAGTTTCTCGTTGTTATGGAATGAAAAGTCTTTTTGATTAATTACATTTATGCCCCTGTGCATGTATTTATTTCTACCTGTTTTGAATTTTGTGGGATTTTTGCAACTTAGCCCCTGGACTTTTAGCACCGGTTGGTAATAGGTCCAGGGACTTAAAGTATTTGCATTTGGGTCCCTAAGTGCCCAGGACACGTGCTCCGTGCGTGAGATCTTGGAATTTTTGCACCTGGACCCCCTGGGTTTCTTATTTTGTTACTTTTAGGCCCCCAGAAGATATTTTTATTGCAGACAGGTCCTTGTAACATTGGGCTTGTTTTTGCTTTAAATAAAATATCAAATCATCTCCAAATTAACTGAAAATTGGATACGTGGCTCCTGCCACTTTGTAGAATTTTCTCTAATTTTTGGGAAATTTTTGGAACCCATTTATTATTTTTAAAAATTCATAAACATCTCTTTTTCTGCCTGTTCGTCTATAAAAATAACAAAAAAATATTTAAACCTTCTCAAAAATTCTAAAAAATTCAGCTTTTGTGTGTTTTGCTGTGCTCGACTTTCTGACCAATTTTGGTCGTTTTTGGACTTATAGAAAATATAAAATTGGAAAACTTTGAAAATCTTATAAAAATTCTAATAAATCACAGAAAAATAAAAAATTAATGAACTCAGTCCCTGATTGTTCCTTGTTGATTATATTTTACATAAAAAATACATCCAGGATTTTATAGGGACATTTGGTATTTTATCTGGGCCCTTGAAGCTTGGTTTGACAGTGTTCATTGATTTTTGCCTTGTTTCATTTTTATAAAATGCTAGAAAAATTTGAAAAATACCAAAAATTCGAAATAAAATATTAAAAAATATAAAAATCATAAAAATATTTTTGTTTGATTTTATGGAGATTTTTAGAGTAGTGAAATAATTGTTGAAAGTTCTTGTTTTTCATTGTTTCTTATTTTCTTTATAATTAAAAATTCCAAAAAAAATCTCAAAATATGAAAAATCCACCAAAAATCATTCCTTTATATTTTTCTTTATTTTAGACTACTTCGTAGGCCGCAAGGCCATTACATACTCCTCGAAATCGACCTTGGGTGCTATACCAAGTTAATATCATAGCGAGACCGCTACTTTATTTTTATCGTGTTTTGATCTTTGTTTGGTGGTCTGATCTTTTTCTTGTTGAGATCTGAGTCCCAAGTGACTGAGGTCACAACGACCTTAGTTATTCCTTTACCTTAGTCATTCGGTTAGCTCATCAGAATGGCACCGTTGCCGGGAAGCACGGCTTAGTAGTCGTATTTTTCCGCGGTTTTTCTTGTTCGTGGTTTTCTGTGTAGATTTTTGTAGATATTTTATCTGACTTGTTTATATCTAATAATTTGGTCTGATCACTCTGTTTATTTTCTTGCGAGGGTCCGAGGATCGACGCGGCGACTTTCGAGGAGCCGACGCAACTGCGACAATCGGAGGTGGCTCCCTTCTATACGGAGTCACAGAAGAGCGTGAGGAGACAGTAGAGTGCGGGAGCCGCGGAATAGCCGCGGAGTAGATTAGTTTTTATTTCAGCATTTGAATAATTGTAATAATACTGGGACAACAGGACACTTAGTAGACTTTTGAGACTCTCGGGGTCTGTTTCGTCGAGCACTGGTGTGCTCGGGGGATCCCTCGGTTTTACGCGGTTTTTCTTCGCGGCTTTTGATTTCTTTACTGCTTATTCAGTTTCTCACAGTTTTTCGAGCCCCTAGCCTTAGGATTTTCTACTTGAATGTGACGTAATAATTAGGATCCAAACACCCTAATATATCTGCTTATACCTATAGATCGGTAATTGGACCAATAATAAAAAGATTAATAAAATAGTTGATCCATTACCTTCGAGCCTACGCATTGTGAACCCACCCCGTCAAGCGCTACTCCTGAACTCGAGTTGTCGAGAAGAGGAGGGGTAGGTCTAGACCAGACTCTTGTATTGGAGGCTGGTGGTCGACTAGTCGTTCTTGCGAGTAGAAATTGCTGCTTAGGGCTCGGTTTTCTGCCTACACCATTTAGGTAGTTTTGTTTCAATCTTTAAATTCTAAGCGGATCATTGTGCATGTAGATTGCTGGAGTCAGGTACGCATCTCTTACTTTGGATGCATCATTGATTTTTTGTGCATCGGCTTTTTTGCCTTCTCCCCCTGTTTTGGATTAAAATAACCAGGAGAACCGAAAAATTCGTTAGGCGTTTGTTTTTTATTAAAAAAATACCTAAAAAGAAAAAAAACAATAAAATTGGGACTGCTAATCTCACTTGACTCAATAGATACAACACTGAAAAATCTGTCTTGGGGAGAGTAACCCCCTCCTTGTTTGGTTTGGATGAGCGAGAGAGTGATACGTACCTTAGGATAGAGCCACATCCGATTTTTCTTGACTGATTACCGGCTTTCTGTACGGGATAGTCGGTTGAGAAATATTTGAATTCCTATTTAGCTCACGTAATCGCTCTGAAAGACTGAATGATCACCTAAAATAAAATCGACAAGATAATTGACCGAACCCTTTCAGTCTTCAGCTCGTGTGCGTAGGTGAATCGTGGATTCGCTTTTTCATCTTGTGTGATTTCCATATCCCTTCTTCCCCCATCTTCTTCTACATTCATCTGTCTACCATCCACCCTCCCTTCAGTCTTCTCCTTCTCCTTTACCACTGGATGATGGACCCCCCTCACCTCGAGCCGACTCTTGCGGCTTTTTCTTCACCATCTGACCATCAGTCCAGTCCACCTTCTAGGGAGGTCGGATCTCCGACCAACCTCCCGCTCCCTCCCTCCCATCCCATTCATTAGTCTGGGCATCTTGCGCTTGACGTCCGAGGATACCAGACAGAGCAGATGCGAGACCCGGATGAGGCCATTGCTGAGTTGAGTGTGCACTCCGTTCGTGATCAGAGAGAACAGTAGAGATCATCAGATAGATCCTATCCCAGATTGATCGAGAAACATATAGCACACGGAGCTCAGTCAGCTTCTACACTACGTCCATTCAGTTTGTATTTGGATTACATTCAGAGACTGCCGACATTTTCAGGGGAGGCGCACGAGAAGCCTTATCTTCACTTGTCCGCATTCGAGGAGTTTTGCAGAGCACAGAGATATTCAGATATCACTGCAGAGGAGCTGATGAGGAGGACCTTCCCATTCACACTTCAGGAGAGAGCCATGTGATGGCACAGACGATTGGGGAGGACATTCGATTCGTGGGGAGAGTTACGCCGAGAGTTCTTACAAAGATACTTTCCCCCACGTAGAGCAGAGTTTATGCGGTCTTTGATCAACAAGTTTTTAGTAGACCCCCAGGAGCCATTGCATGACGCATGGCAAAGGTTTCTTGACCTCTTGAGGAGATTTCCCGATCACGGACTTCCATTGACAGACCTGATAGAGATCTCCATGAAAGGGATGACGTCAGAGCAGCTAGCACTGGTGATTACCACATGTGGCGGTTCACACCGCAGTTCCGACATTCACTTATTAGATACCATCTCGAGGGTACTTTCACAGAGATCTTCTTCACGAGATGCCGTAGTCGAGACAACACATGGGGACATTGCAATATCAGTGTGGTGTGTCATTTCACATGAGGATTCAGTTTCTACACACCAACCCGAGGACTTGGATGCTCCAACACTACAAAGTACAGATGGGATGACTGCTACAGCAGAGGTTCGGACCCAGTGTCTACTCGAGCTCCCGTTGGTTTTCCAGCTAGAGTTCGAGGCAGCCCAAGAGTTTCCAGTCGACGAGTCTTGGATATCAGATCTTCTGATATTCCAGGAACAGGAGGAGCCCCTGCTACTACAGCCATTCTTTCAGCCACTTCAGTGTCCAGTCCCGGAGGAGTCAGCTTCCTTTCTGCAGAGATACTTCTCGGAGTTTGACAGTTACCAGGACTCAGCCCAGCAGCCACAGTTCGATATGGGACACCACTTTGACACTTCAGGTACAGATAGTCCCATATTCAAGCCTTTTTTCCTCTACTTTGCCGAGACAGACATACTTGCTGAGGACCAATTGGCAGCTAGCATCGCCACAAAGCAAGGATCAGTTGCAGACACTTTGCCAGAATCTGCGGTGTTGACCAGTACCTTCTCCTGCTTCTAGATTGCCGAGAGCGACATTTCAGATGATGATGCAGCCTGGTTCATAGAGTGGATACTTGATAGCAGCGCAGATGCCCTTCTAGATCCTGATCCTCTCATACTGACTTCTGATCTTGCATCTCTCCCCGAGGGTTATCTACGGAGGATGCCGCACTCGATGAGTACTTGGTTTCACCTTCTGATAGTGTCTCCGATCTGGCGGAGCACGAAAGCGAGTCTTTTGATCCTTCTGACTCTGAGTCTTCTCACCTCGACGACCCTCGCGAGGATGAGCCCATCATGGAGACATTCGATGATCTGCCTGATCTGCTTCTATTCCATGCATCGGATATCAGTCTTCTTAGAGAGTCTCCTTATCATGAATATCCACACCTTTTTGAGACATTGATTAACGAGGAGGATTCTATAATTGATCCATCCTTCTCCACGTTTGACTTCTTCGTGTCCATACTTCCACTCCACTCTGACCAGAGCCGGCGATTTCATTTGTGCTACCGGATCCCGATCACATACTTCCATATCACTAGCTGGAAGCAGACACCCGCTTGATTACATACCTGGGTGTCTTACTTTACACTTTGCAATTCGTCGTTGTTCTCATACCGAGACTACAACAACAGTACGGCATTCGCCTTACCGATGTCATCCTGAACCTGGATACAACATTATCCTAGCCTTTGCACCCAGCTAGGGGCGTAAAAACTAGCGCTTGTTGAGAGGCACCTCAACATTGTACTCTTTTGTATATACATGTTTTGTTTTAGTTTGATCTTTCTTTCTTCCGTTCTTGTTTTCACCCCAGGTCTCGCTTAGGATTATCTTTGCTATACTTAGGATATTCTTCATCCTAAGTATAGGGGGGTGGAAACACCGGGTTGTTCGTCCGTTCTGTTCCATCACTTCTGTTGTGTTGCCTATACTTAAGGTTCTTCACCTTAAGTATAAGGGGAGTGATGCCCTCCACATTATAGATATTTGTTGATCTTCTTCATGTCTTGCTACCCCTGTTTTTGCCGCCTATACTTAGGGATATTTTACCCTAAGTATGGGGGGGGGGTAGACCCTGTACATTCTTCACTCGGTTTTCCCTTTATGTATAAACTGATATACTTAGGATTATTTGATCCTAAGTATAGGGGGGAAAAGCCGAGCTCCCTTTGATTTTCTATTCTTTCATTCATCTCTGTATCTAGCCATTCCTTTTCACTTCCCTATACTAAGCACGAGTTATGTCTTCTTCATCGCTTTTGATCACTCTTAGGATATCGTTCGAGCTAAGTATAAGGGGGTGTGTATATATTTCATATATACTTTAGCCATAACTCGTACTTTGTGTGAGTGTGTGAATAAATAAAAATTGGCTAAAAACTCGTAAAAATGGAAAAAAATCCATTGTATAAATTCATTTTGCATGTACATATTAATTTAGACAAACTATTTTTGTATAAATGATTGTAAAATGATTTGTGTAAAGAATTTGTAAATATTTTCATAACAAAATCTATGTATATAGTACAAAATTTTTGTAAAATGATTTGAAAATAAAAAGTTTGCGAAAACCTTGTGTAAATGTTTGTAAATATTTTGCAAAACTTCGCATTCATGCATACATCCATGTTTTCAAACATTTTTCAAAAAAAATTTTGCATGATTGTAAATATTTGTAAAGTGCACATTTGTAAATAGCATCTTTGTAAATATTTGTATAGTTTTTCCTGGATTATAGTTGACATTTAAACTAGCCTGGAATTAAATTGGGAAATGGAGCTTGATTAAAATCTTAATCCACCTAACTCTAAGAGGAACCTCATAGGGCTTAGAGTTAAGGCTTTTCAGGTCCATTGGGACTTAATTCTTTGAGTCCACTAGGCTATGAGCATATGTCATCTTGATGAGCCTAAGTAGAGCACCTAACAACACACGCATGACTCTCAGAGACAATGGCTTGACTTGCACCAACACTTTACACATAGCTCTCCACGGATGAGGTGGTGAGGAGGCAGTTTCCTTTGGCTTTGCGTAGCATATGAGGGTAGTACTTCTAGGTGGAACCTCTCTTCTTCTTCTAGTGAAGGATGTGCTTCTCAACTTGGTCTGGTGGTGATGAAGTCTAAAGACAGAAGTTGTGGGTTGCAATAAAGCTTCAAAAGAGGGATAGTCTACTAGCTCAAGAGGAAAAACTCCTTGTATATATGCTGCACCATGTAGATATGTTGTAGAGTTGAACATGAAAAAAAATATGTGCAAAAATAAAAGAACTCCAAAAAAGTGGTGGGTCGGATTGAAAATTTAATAATCCCACCAGAGTGTATATAGTTAAATAAAGCAAAAGCTTATGGTATAAATGTTCTATCTCATGAAGCTTGCAGTGGGAGACTCAGCTACACAGGTTAGAGCTCCCAAGGATACATGGCTACACTGGCCATGGTCCATTCTCTTCTTCCCCCTCTTCTTGAGCCGGCTGCACTTGAACTTAGAAGGGAATACCCCGCATCTCGAGGAAAGAGTTGCTAGACCGAGGCATTAGAGTTACCAGGTTGAGGGAGGTTGTTTCTTTGTTACTTCTGAGGTGGGGAGCTACATATCACTTACACCGTACAAGGAAAGATTCATGGTCATTAGAGTTTGTGTATGTAGACTTATTCTGATTTGGTTTATTGAGGAGTCTTGTCCATAGATTGGTGGAACTTAGAGGTTGTTAGGTTTTAAGCTTAAGTCCAAATAAGGTTCCGACACATTAATATTGAGCTCCATATTGCAATTTAATGAAGACAAGTTTACTTATCAACATTAATCCATGTATATTCTCCTCTTTTTATTTTTCTTTCTCTTTTTCACTTCCTTTTCAAATAAGTGTTTGCTAAGGGACTAGAAAAGTTAAGTATAGGGGGGGTGATGAATACCCATTCATCACTCTTTATTCTTTTATTTTAGCTACAAAACCTTTTCCAAACACATGTATATTCCTGTAAATAATAATTGTCAAATAGCATGCATTTTGTAAATATGCATAATTAGCATGTTTTTGTGCATAAATAAAAGAATAAAGAGATGAAAGAAAAAGAGTGAGATATTTAGAATAAATATTGAGCGACCTAATCCCAAGGGAGGGCTCAGCATGGGCCTGACTGCAAAAAAACCAAAGTGGAGAGAGATAAGGAAGCTCACACTTGTGTAAATACATTTATAAATAAATGAAAATATTTTCCTATAAAAATAAAAATAAAAATGGGTTTGTATATATTTGTATATATTTATAAATATTAAATTAAAATAAAAATGAGAGAATTAAAAATAAAATATAAATACCTTCACCTTGTACATAAGCCATGTGTATAGAATCCTCTTATATATATTCTCCTTATAAATAAAAAAATAAAATTCAATAAAAATGTGTACAAATTCCATATTCCATTATGTAAATAAGTAAAATAAAAACCATAAAAACAAAAAGAAAATCCAAAAGAACAAAAAGAAAAATCAAAATAAACATTGTATATATACCATATATCTATTTATTTAGCCCTTGTAATAAAACAATAGAAATAAAATAAAAATACCAAAATATTCCAAATTTTATTCTATAAATAAATAAAATATAAAATTGGAATAAAATTGTGCAAAAATAAATAATTAAAAAACAAAAATCAAAAATATAATATTGTATATATACCTATATATTATACTATATTGTAAATACCTTATTTTATTTCAAAAAAATAATTAAAACTCACAAAAATATAGTTTATAAATAAATAAACATTTTTCATGTTTTGAGTTTTGCGAAATTCAACCATTTTCTATCTATTATTTAATTTATAAAATTGGAATAATTGGCGGGCTCTGATTGGTCCACAGGGGATGTTGACCCCCAGTCAACTCTCCCCCCAGGACCACCAGAGTCGGATTATGCACCCGACCCGCATGTTCTCCCATTTATTGCATCATGATCCGAAAGCCAAACCTCGAAACCTCGGGCTCCGATTATTCCTCGATCATCCTAGATCCACACCCAGGGTGGGTTATCTGGGTTCATGCTCCGATTTCCTCGCCCGATCCCCATCAAGCCGAACCCCTAGGAGTATTTAACCTCGCCTCCGGCAGCCTTTTCACGGATCTCTGGACCGTCGCCTCGACGCCAAGGACCTACTCCACCTTGCCTGAGTGACAGACGAGCGAGACGAAGTGGAAGGGAGGCTCGGGATGCTTAGAAGCCATTGATCCGGTGGTTTTCGCCGCCGTGCGCCGCCGCGAGCGCGCCCAGCCTCGGGACTCGACGCCCCCTTGCAGACAATAACCCAGGAGCTTCCCGAGCTCCATCACAGTTGACCTCCTCAACTAGTTAGGTAGTTTAGCCATTACTTTAGGTTAATTTTAGCATTTTCGATTCTCGCCCCTTTTGCTCCGCCGTCACCATTCGTCGTCTTCGTTCAACCATCAGCCACTCTGACCACACCATCACCTGCACCAGACTCCTCCACACATTCTTCATTCAGTCACCCAACCCTGACTCGCCCTGGAGCAGGGACTTTGGTCCTCCTCCTCCATCGCTCGACAGAGTACCATGCTCCGACGCACCCACTCCTCCATTTCGCCCCTAACTTGGTCGAGGCAATTAGCCCTCGACCAAGGAGCTGCTCGGTGTGTTTTGCATGTCGAGAAGGACCCATGTGAGGGTCCGAGCTTTCAGGCGCAGCAGCTCTAGGCCATCGCCGTCGCGGGGCCATTCTGGTGGTCGTCAGCCTCATCGGAGACCATCATCCACTGCGGGACTTCACGGCGGAGCTCTTCCACATCTTAGCCACAACACCTAGCAGACGTCCGATTCACTACGTGGCACCGCCTCCACCGTTCGATCAGAGCGGAGGCCCTTCGTTTACCCACATCGCACCACAGCCGTTAGATCCTCCACGTGGGAGGCCTTCAGCCGTCCGAAATGAGCCGAGTCCCTTCGTTGAGGTGCCATCAATCCTCCACCGTCCGATCATCTACTTGGCACCGTCTCAGCCCTCTGATGAATAAGTGGGGTAATTTCACTTAGGCCCCTCCTGCTTTGTCATTTATGTTCTAGTCTTGTAAATATTTTTTTGCAGTTTATTTTAGTTTGGAACAATTGAATAGAGGACCTGTTAGTTTACTTTTATTGCATTTCTACCCCTGCGTATTGTGGACACGTGCTTCTTCACGTGTATTCTTGGTGAAATTACATGTATGGGCCTGTAGTTTCTCGTTGTTATGGAATGAAAAATCTTTTTAGTTAATTACATTTATGCCCCTGTGTGTGTATTTATTTCCATATGTGTTGAATTTTGTGGGATTTTTGCAACTTAGCCCCTGGACTTTTAGCACCTATTGCTAATAGGTCCAGGGACTTAAAGTATTTGCATTTGGGTCCCTGAGTGCCCATGACACGCGCTTCGCGCGTGAGATCTTGGACTTTTTGCACCTGGACCCCCTGGGTTTCTCTTTTTGTTACTTTTAGGCCCCCAGAAGTTATTTTTATTGCAGAAAGGTCCTTGTAACTGTGGGCTTCTATTTGCTTTAAATAAAATATCAAATCATCTCCAAATTAAAGGACAATTGCAAACGTGGCTCCTGCCACTGTGTAGAATTTTAACTAATTTATGGGAAATTTTTGGAGCCTATTTATTATTTTTAAAAATTCAAAAACATCTCTTTTTCTGCCTGTTCATCTATAAAAATAACAAAAAAACAATAAAACGTTCTCAAAAATTCTACAAAATTCAGATTTTTTCTGTTTTGCTGTGCTTGATTTTCTGACCAATTTTGGTCATTTATGGACTTATAGAAAATATAAAAATTGAAAAACTTTAAAATCTTATAAAAATTCTAATAAATCACAGAAAAAAAAATTAATGAACTCAGTCCCTGATTGTTCCTTGTTGACTGTATTTTACATGAAAAATACCTCCAGGATTTGGTAGGGACATTTGATATTTTATCTGGGCCCTTGAAACTTGGCTGGACAGTGTTCATTGATTTTTGCCTTGTTTAATTTTTATAAAATTCTATAAAAATTAGAAAAATACCAAAAATTCACCAAAAATATTAAAAATATAAAAATCATAAAAATATTTTTGTTTAATTTTTTGGAGCTTTTTTGAGTAGTGAAATAGTTGTTGAAAGTGCTTGTTTTTCCTTGTTTTCTTATTTTCTTGATAACTAAAAATTCCAAAAAAAAATCTCAAAATATTAAAAATCCGCTAAAAATCATTTGTTTATATTTTTCTTTATTTTAGACTACTTCGTAGGCCGCAAGGCCAATCCGTGCTCCCTGAGTCCGACCCTGGTCGCTACACCGGGCTAATCTAATAGCCAGGGCCACTATATGTTTTTATTGATTTTTATCTCTGTTTGGTGGTCTGCTCTTATATTTTTCTTGTTGACTGATTGATTTTTGAGACTCGTGTCGCAACGAACCTAGCTCTATTTCCTTTACCTGAGTCTTGGTAATTTACCGGGTCATCAGACATCCATCCAAATGTGATCGATTATTGCAATTCTACAACTGTTAAAAAATATGTCTATGCGCATGTCGCAGGAGTTTATGTTTCATATGAAACTTGAATTACATAATATATGATGTAGTGATATTTTCTTATGGTTCATTTAAACAAATAAAAAATGAGAAACATATGGTAGGGGGAGCTAACTTGGCATTCCCACCTTATTTTCCTTTTTTATTTCTTTTTAAAAAATGTTTCTTTGGATTTTGAAAGAGGCACTCTCAGATGGTCTGCTAACCGAACACAATTAGAAATCACTGAGGTGACTAAATACAAGAGGTGAATCAAATAAGAATGAATCCACACATGACAACTAAAGCAATGAAAGTAATGTGAGTCTAAATTTATTAAAACTCTGCGAAAGATATATAGTGATAAGTGGTATAGTGTTGAACATAGGAAGCAAAAAGGGATTAAAGAAAAATTGAGCACCATTCATAGGTATTTTTTATGTATATTTGTTTTATTTTTAAATTGTTTAGTG
Source organism: Ottelia alismoides (assembly GCA_037367405.1). Taxonomy (NCBI): domain Eukaryota; kingdom Viridiplantae; phylum Streptophyta; class Magnoliopsida; order Alismatales; family Hydrocharitaceae; genus Ottelia; species Ottelia alismoides. Next base: position 208,874 of record JAZKJV010010344.1, read on the forward strand.
GGTTTTCTTTATATTTATTTTTTTATATTTCTAATATTTTATATTTTATATTTTTTATTTTTAGTTTGATAATATTTTATTTTTATATTTTTCTATTTTTTCTTTTTTATATGTAACAACTATGTGTGTATACACAACTACGTTGCATAATGCAAGTATTATATATGAGTCAAATATATAATAAATATAAAATCCAGAAAATACAACTAGGAACTGTTGTTTTATTTTTATGGGTTTTTAATATTCATAAGTATTTCTAAATATTAATAAAAAATAGTAATAATGCATATTGATATTATATTTATAACATGCAATATATATGGTTTCATATTTATATATATAGTCAAAATAAATCAATATTATAAAATAAAATGTTTTTATCTTTTTTTCCATTTTTTTTAATTTTTATATAATTTTTCCAATGTATTAGGTATTTAAAAATATTAAATAGAGGAAAAGAGCATTTTTAATAAACTGGTAAATGATTTTTTAAAAAAAATGATTTTTAATAAACTGGTTGAATACATACTCAAATGATTTTTAATAAATGGATAAAATGCATGAAATGATAAACTAAAAATATGGTGAATATCAGAATTCTACAAAGGATTCACATAAATATTCCCATATTTTTTTATGAACATGAGCTATTTAATAGAAATGACAAGACATAAATAAAATAAAATAGGCCAACTATAGTATATTTTTAATAATAATAAAGTTGACATTCCTTAATGCAAATATCACAAAAATATTACAATAATATTTGAACTTTTAAAACTAAAATGAAATAAAAAAAGATGCAAGGGATTTCTTGTAAAATACCCACATGCAACACCCACCACGTGAGGTGACATGACACAGACCAAAATATAAACAGGGTAAAGTGTACGGTCTGATATGCAAATGAAATTTTTACAATGCAAATGAATGTTTTAAATATGAATGCTTAAATACAAAACACAAGGCTTTAATAAACAATTTACCGCAAATTAAGTGTTGATAAACTGTTGGATGGGCTTCATTTAGCCACTTGTCATGTCGTTAATAGACTATACCATTTCCTATATCATCGGTTGAGATTAATTATGGGAGAAGATCTGACCATGACCATGTTTTTCAATCTGAAGGTGACTACTTCATTTGGAGGGCATGCTCAGTTGGACGATAGAGAAGGATACTTGAAGAACAACAATGAACTGGAGATTCCTTCGATAGTATTTATCTCCTCACTCCGATCTCCAAATAATCAACTGAGGGGCTCAAAAGGTTTATGGGCTCCTTCCACGTCAAGTGGAGATGCTAGATAAATGCATATAGCATTAAGATGTGCAAAATAACATCTATTATTTAGACTATAAATGTTGTACAAAATACTATATTTAATGTTAAAAAAGACTAAATAAAAGAAAATTAAAAGAATGAATTATTGAAGGTATTGAATGATCCTAAACACCTAGACCTTGGCATCATAATGACTGGTCAACCATGAATAATGTAGGGGGAGATAAAGGAATAACTTAAAAAGCATAATTTTTGTTATTCAATTTGGGACCCTTTTTTTTCTTATTTTAATACCACAAATTAATAAAATTTGAATATAAAACTTGTAGATAAAAATACAAAAAATGCAAAATTTATTTCATTTAAAAATAATGTACAGTGTGCCCTAGACACAAAAAACCCTGTACATAAAACTTTCCTCATATGTATCTTCCCCACTTGAAATACAAATTCACCAACTCACCTTTATTTTCGATAAAATTAAATTATATGTTTATGTAGATCATTTCATTCATATTAGGGTTAAGATGCAAGTATAGGTTTTTGTCTCTCATTTCATAATTTACTTGTATAAAATAATCAATTTATTTATTCTTTATATTTTTCACTCTTCTATGTTTTTATAATTTAGTAATTATTATTTAAAATACATGTACATAAATAAAAATAAATTCATTCAAAATACATTAAAATAATTAAGCATACTTTAATACATAGATGAATTATACTTATATAACATATATAATAAACTTATAGATTTTTACATTATACAAATATCTTCAAAAATTTATTATAAAATGTATATATGTGTGTTTTAATAACTTATAAATATATCAATTATTATATAAAATAATAAAAACTAAATTTGAAACTAAAAAGGAAATTCCCTGCTATATAGGTAAATATACCTATATTTGTACATGTAAAAAGTAAAACATAGTAAATTAACTTGTATAAATGAATGGAAATCACCATAAAATACTACATAAAATAATATTTATTTCTAATATTTTAACCAAAAAATAATAAAATCATATATTTTATTTTTTTTATTCTCACATTTTATTTCTATTTTGTCATTTATTAGCTGATGTTGCCCGATAGGGGATCGACTTTGTTAACATGTCAGTCAACCGGCCCCCTATGACTCTTGAGCTGTCAGAACCTGCTAATCCCTCTTCTCACTTTCATGTCCTCTCATACATAGCCTAATGTATCGAGCATGGTGAAGTCTTTCTCTACGTCAATTTGCGGTGTGTGAGAGTGTGATCCACCATCATTGATGGAGCTCAACCCAGTAGTCCACCTGGCTACTTACTTAGAAGGTCGAGCCAAAGTTTAATGGTAGTTTTTCGCAGCTTTTATCCTTAGTTTCATTTCCTATTGTCAGCTTAATTTTTAATTAACTACTATAGCATAAAATAGAGGTTCGTAGTTCGCTAGAGCTCCTACTACGTCCAGTGTTTCTGCCCTATTCAGCCATTTTCGAACCACCCTTTCACCTCCATCTTTTTTCCTCTATGCTTCTCTATCTCAGATTCTTCATTCATCATGATTGAACATCAATAAGGGATTCAAGGTTCACCTCAGCCACCTTCATTGCCCTCCCTCTTTTCCGCCCAATACTGGGTCAAGGCAGTTTGTCCTCAACCCCTTTTTCTTCCTATGAAGGTATTTATATCTCATAGCCCAGTTGGAGGTGATTATGAAGCCAGAGAAGATTCCCATGTCACCTGAGCTTCTCCGACTTCCTGGGATGCCGTCAGCGGTCCTTGGATCCTTTTAAATCCTCAAGAAAAAGCAAACAGATGTGAGGAGCTATTCTAGAATTTGAGCAACACTGGAGGAGCTCGGAGGAAGGAGGAATCACTAATCATAGCGCATTGGAGTTGTTCTTTCATGTTCTTTAGGAAGAGTAACAACCGTCCAATCCTCCCTCAACTCTAGATGTACTACCAGTAGTGGGATTAAGCTACTTGTCCACCATCTGATCTCCAGCAAGGATCTAGTTCAACCACTCATGCATGAACACTCATCAAGTGCCAAGGACCTGAAACACATATAACTGAAGGGATCAAAGCCGTTGACCCGCGCACATGGGGTTATTTTTGCAACATATCCCCAATATTTTGTATTATATTTTTAGTCTAAAGACTTTAATTCATAGTTCAATGACATTTGTAAAATTTATATTTGAACCCTCAGCTTGAAATATTTACGTTGATCACCCATACCACCTCACCCCATATGTGTATACACGTGAGGTCGTGAGCATTTTGCAATAGGGTCCAAATGTTCTTTTTATACCTATTTAGTCCATAAAATTTTAAAATACATTATTATACTTTTTCAATAATTTGTATTTTGGAGCTTCCGCTTCTTATAATTACAAATATACCACTTTTATTATGTTATATTAACAATTTAGGGTATTTTTCATGTTAGGCACTAGATTGTTGTAGCAGGTTTATTTTCATAAAATAACAAATAGGCCTATTCCAGCATTGCATTTTCATTTTTTGATTATTTTTATTAAACGATATTTTATGCCATAAAAATACAAGAAAAATTATATTAGATGCTTAAATTTTATTCCACCGCATATATTTTTATCGAGGCATTGTTCTTTATTTTTTCTATTCATAAAAATTCAAGAATAAGGCATTTACGTCCGGATTATATTAAAAAACAAAAAAATTAATCCATTCCCAAAAATTCCTAAAGATTATATAGTATTTATTACTTTATTTTGTAATTGTAGACCAAAAATCATTAAGATAATAAAACAAATTCATTAAAAATTAAAAGTCTTCAAAATCTTTATAATATTTATTAAAATTTCCAAAACAAATCAAAAAAATATTTATTTTTACTTCAGAAATTTATTAGTATAATTAAATATTTATTAAATATTTATTAAGATAATTTTGTTTTTTTTGAGATTATCTTCTATTTTTAAAATACAAAATAATTTCGCTTATTATTATATGTCATTATTTTGAAATTTCATATCAATGAAAATCCTAAAAATGTCAAAAATTTTAAGATAATAAACAAAAGCAAATAAAATTGTAAAAAAGTCAAAAACATTTTATTTCATCGATTCGAGTATTTATAGTTATATATAAATATAAAAGTCTTTATTCTATATATATATATATCTACTTATATTATCATTATTATTAAAAATTGTAAAATAATATTTTGGTACGTTAAAAAATAAAATTAATTTACCTTTAGGAATTGTCATGTTTTATAAATATTTATATATAATATATAGTATATACATTATACATATTAGTATATATATTTTCTTATTAGAAATAATATAAATCAGGAAAAAAGTAAAGAAATGGAATATTAAAAAAATTAAAAACAAAAAAGTATTAATAAAAATCTAAAAAATAAAATAATTATGAACCCACAAAAATGATATAAAGAGATAAAAGGTAGGATAATTTTTGGATTATTTACCTAATCTATTATGTTTGTGAATACACTAGTCGAGTACGTGGCGAGTTGGACTTTGCTTTGTGTTTGATTATCAATTTTCGATTCGAGTGCATTTGTTTTTATTTCTTGTTATAAATCTTCAAGTCTTGTCCTTATTTTATTCTATTACTTTCTTAAGTCCTCCTTCTTGATTCGACATCATTTGTATCATGATCATGTGTTATCCTTATATCCAATCAGATGTTGCAACTTCTCCACCTATATTTCCGTCATGTTAGAATCCCCAATTCAGCTCAAGATGAATATTGAATGGATATTTCCAAGATTTTTAATTATGAAAATTATGAATTTATTTACAGTTTCATTGCAACCCTAAAACTCCCTCAACACAAATAATTGTATTTTGTACACAACTTAGGTCAACAAACAATAAAAAATGTAGCACAAGAACTACGAGTGCTATATAATTCATGTATAGCATACATGATCCAAATTAAGAAGGCTACCAAAATCCCAAGGGTTATTCTAGATTTTTGTAATTTGGTCTTTTTTATATTTTTATGAAATTTTAATTTCATATTTTTATTCATTTTATGATTCTATATTTTTTATGATTTTTAATTAGCAAAAGTTTTTATTTGATAAAATAAAAAATAATAAAAAATAATAGAATTTAATAAGGATGAAAAAAGACAACTTTTTAAGATTTTTACAAAGAGTAAAACATACAAAAAATTGAACAAAAATATTTCTAACTTTTTGACAATTTTTTATGGTTTTATTTTTTCCCAGAACTTGTTGTCTTTTAAATAAATAAAAATAGAAACTAATGCAAAAAAGGCATACGAAGTGAAAATTTTTGGATTTTTTAAAATATAAATAACTTTAAAAATAGTTGAAATATACACAATTAGGAGGAATTTTTTTGCATTTTCCATAAAAGTATTTTTCAGTTTTATGATTTTTTATAAGAATTTACATGACTTTTTATTGCTTTCAAGTGTTTTATGATTGTTTGTTTTAATGAGGAATAAAATGTTAAAGTTATATAAAAATTAAAATAAATAAAAATATGCAACCAGGAATTTTATAGATTTCTTCAGAAATGTTTAATATTTTTTATAGATTTTGAAAAGAAAACCTGGATTTTTTATGTAGTTTTTTAATTATTAAAAATAACTAAAAGGATGAAAATGCAAAATAAAAATTATGAATGAAATATGCAATTAGTAGAAGGTCAACATTATTTTGTATAATTTTTTATATTATTTTTCAAAATTTTAGTTAGCTTTTAACATGCACAATAAATGCATGTGCATAAGGATATGGATGTAATTAATTAATGTTTTTAAATTAACTATTAACACATAAATACATATGAGAGACAATTATGCAAATAGCAAAACATGTGCGAGTACACCTGAACCTCATTGGACAGATCCTATTCGCAAATAAGTCACTTTCAGGGTCCCAATGATAACTCAAAACATGTAACTTTTATTACAATTTTCACAAAACTCATGTGTGAAGCAAACATTAAAAATCAAAAGGGATAAAAATGTAATTAAAATAAAAACAAGGGATAGAAGTGTAGATGTTCAAATCAAAACAAGTAGACACATGTCCAAAAGAACATATTTGTAAATTATAATAAATTAAGGGTGTTGGATGCAAATATACAATGTAAATATGTGGCAATGGATGTGATGCTTTTGATATATAATCCAATAACTGAAGTTGGTGCATACATGGAGGGCGTGTATCTATTTTAGAGATCTGATCAACGATGTGGAATTGGGCAAGATTGATTGGTCAATATCGAATTTGGAATGAGTGTTCTTGTTCGTGATGGTGAGGAGGCTTCTTGAAGAACAAGTTTGGAGGTGGACTCCGGTGAAACTCGATTGGTGATCTCTTGTTCAATCTTCACTCGCATTCCCTCGAGTGGATCTCATTTTGCTCCTACAAAGGTCCGATGTCGATTGGAGGTCATGATGAGGTTCATCAATGTCGAACCAAGGTTTTAGTGGTAGGAAAGATAAAGGCCTCATATGAACAACTCGAATTCGATTCAATGTTGTTGGAATGCTCTTTGATCTTGTAATGTGAAGCTTATGCTCATAGGAAGCCTCTGGCCAAGATGTTAGGTCAAAACACGATCAATGGTGACTGAGTGGGGGGTATCTGATGAGGTATGGTCAGAATGAAGATCGGTATTCAGACATGGGAAGATTGGAAGGTGGGCAGATGGTACAAGAAGTTAAGAAATGTTGTACAAGGATGATGGTTGAGTCATAAGTGATTTGAGTGATTGGAATACCTCTGATCATGCAGATCGAGGGAAAATGAAAGTGAATGGACTTAGCTTAATACAAGAATTAAAACTTGAAATTAAAATCGCAGAATCAAAGATAATCTATCTATGGTTACCTATGGTGGAATATGAAGTGGAAATCATCCTCAATCTGCAGTGCAAGGCGTAGATTTGGAACGCAACGATAGAGGTCAGTGGCCATGAAATGGATCTCAAATTTCAATCCCTCTCGCTCACTCCTAGATGTGGAGATGGAAGAATTGTTGCTACCTCGATTGCAGGAATCAACGTCATGCACAGAAGAGTAAGAAAAATGGATCCCCTCACGCGACAGAGGTCTAAGTGGTATAAATAGACATATGACTCTGGTGGATTTTGGTTTTGAAACTGCGAGAAGATCATGGCATGGTTGATGGAGCGAATGCGATGGTCATGGAAAAAATGAATGGGTTAGAAATTTGGCAAAGGAATGATGTGATGTTAGGGATCAGAGGAGCGTGCAAAATTAAGTGAAGGGGGGGGGATGAGTGAGGTTAGCGGGAATGGCAGGCAGACCAGATGGTTGACCTGGGTCAACAAACCGAGGCCAAGCAATCAGGAGGCTCGTCGAATAAACCAAAAAAGATAAAGCAACGAAAACACAATAAAATTTTAAAATAAATTAATTAAAAATAAAAAATTAATTTAAATAGTTAAGTGAAAATGTTAATACAAAATAAAGTTCATCTAGATGATTTTTAATTAATTGAATAAGGTATATAAAAGTGCTAAAATAAATTAAATGTATCATTCACAGGTATGTATACAAGATTTCTACTTTTAATTAATTAATTATATAAATATATACATGATTTAATATTTTATTAATTTAACTTTTACGAGGCTTTATATGGTCTTTATGTTAGATTTTTTGGAAATTAATTTATTAGGCTAAATAGATAGATATATGTACATTATATACATAGTGAAACCTACACAATATATACATGATTTTATTTTTGTTGATTATTGATTTTGTGATTTTTATTTGTATTTTGTATAAGTAGAATACAATATTTACAATTATTTAAAAATACAATATTCACAAATATGTATAAGAAAATGAATAACTAAATAAAATGTAAAGTATACATAGCTAAAATATAAAATAGTACCCTAATTGGACACATTTCACGCATTAACTCAAATTTTTATGAATCACCTCCATTTTAAATATTATTTTATTTGGAGGACAATAAAAGTGAGTTTAATGAATTTGGAGTTTTAGTGGAGAAGATATTGATCTTACAAGTTCATCTTTTTGTCTTTTTGAGAGTATCGTAGTTTACACAATATATATAGATATTTATTGCAATTATTTTTATTATGTACAAAAGATTTTATTTACAATTTTCAAGACGAAATCATTTTTTATCCAAAAAGAATTTGGTGATAAATAATATAAGGAAAAGAATGTGTATTATAGACATTAGTGTACATATGATGAACATATACAAATGAACATTGATTTTTGGTGTCTAGGCCTTATCTCCCCTACTATATTCCTCGTCGATCAGGTCAAGCCTTTACCTTCTCTCAGGGTATGAATCAGCCTATATATGTTACGTATTTACATTCTTTTATTTTCTTTATTTTACCTTTTTTATTTTTCTATTTTATCTTAAAATAGTGATAAATATACAATATTTATATAAGAATCAAGGAAAGTAAAAGAATGGATTTATTGATATTTGTTGGTGTTCTATAGGGAATTTTAAGCTCAAATAAATGAATAAGGATTATGAAAAGCATATTCATCATACCCTTATGTTTTACCGTTGCAAGTACCTTAGCAAACACTTATTTAAAGAATAATTGACTACAATAAAAAAAATAATAAATGAAAAAAGAACTTTTGTTCATAAAATCAAAGTATGGAGCTCGGTCATATCTTTGGATTATTAGTTTGGGTGGAACCATTACAGAGAAACGGAGTTGACAGTCAACAACCTCTAGAAACCACATAACTCTTGCTCAAGTCACCTTAATAGCCAAGTCAGAGTGAATCAACTCAGACGCAAACTCTTGTGACTGAATCTTTCTTGTACAATGTAAGTAATATGTAGATCTCCATGGCTGAAGCGGTAAAATTCAGTCTTCTTTAACATGGTGACCTTAATTCCTGAATCTAATAACTCTTTCCTCTGGAAGTGAGGTATTTCCTTCTAAGTTCAAGTACAACGAGCTCAAGAAGTAGAGGTTGACAAAATAATGGATGGTAGTAAGCGTACTTACCTATCGATGGATGCATGACCAGTGTAGTCAAGTCATCCCGTTGCAGGCTCATAAATATCTGATTTGGAAGCACAAGCTTGCTTATTTGACTCTAAAAATGTACGTACTCTAGCATGCATTTTATTTTCAATTAGGGATGTCCACTTTTTTGGAGTTTTTGATTTTTGCTCATTTTTTTGAATATATACAAGGTGTAGTATGTACATAAGGAGTTTTTCCTCTTGAACAACTAGACTGTCCCTCTTTTGATGCTTTATTGCAATCCAAAACATTCTATCATTAGACCTCATTGCTACCGGTCCGGGTTAGGGTGCAATGGGCCCAAATGTGTAACTACAGTTGTCTCCATTACCTTGTGTCTCTTTCTAGCAAATCCAGCCCTCTACCACTTCAACTGAGGTGAGAAAAGTGTAAGTGCATGTGTGCAAGCTTGGTCATTGTCAACAAGAATCATGTGTATGCTCTGAAGTATTCTACTTAGGAAGTCAAGATGACATTGAACTAAGTCTTGTGGTTCCCAAACAATTAAGTCTATAGACCTGAAGAATTTCAATTCCACTTCCCATAAGGTTAATCTGAAATTAAGATGATTAATGTCCAACAGTGCTTCATTCTTCTAATTTATTTCAGATTAGTATAAGTGTTAATACCATTCTAAAAACATGCACAAACAAATGTAAGAAATATACACAAAACATTTAAAAAAATAAAGGACCAATCTTTTTGAAAAATTTTCCAAGAACGTTTGCAATTTATTATGGATTTTAAGAATTTTTCTTAATGAAAGAAAAAGGGATAATAAATTGAATGACTTTCCAAGAAATTTACATAAGTATACACACAAGTATTATACAAATTTTATACAATTTTTTACAAGAAGGTTTTATGCTCAAGTTTTAGATACATGTTTTATAAGAGAATTTTATATAGAGCAAAGAATTTTATTTACAAGAGAATAAATGATAAAGATTTTTATACACACGTGGATTTTAGGTATATATTACATAATTTATATCCCATGTGATACAATAAATTTTCAAAAATTAAACCTTTTCAAAATATTTTACAAAAGATTTTACAAATATCTCTCAAAACATTTTGCAAAGTTTTTTCAAAAAGTTCTACAAATATTTTTGCAAAGTATTTTACAAATATGTGTTAGAAATCATTTTACAACACGTTTTCGCAAACATTTGCTTTGAAAAACTTTACAAACAATTTGTACAGTGTACATAGTTTTGATACATAAAGTAATTTTACAAACATTTTACAAACAAAACATTTTTACAGACAAATTTGTAAAGATTTGTACAAAAAAATAGTTTACTAAAAAGTATACAATGATTTTTACAAATAGTTTTGCAAAAAATTTAAAAAAAATGCTAATCATTTTACAAATAAAATTTTCAAATAATTTTACAAATCATTTTAAAAATATTATTTTAATACAATAATAGCCATATTATTAATAAAAGTACTAGTTATAGCTAAATCATATTTACAATCTATACAACATCCCCCATACTTAGCTCGAATTATTTCCTCATAGTGATCAAAGATCTATAAAGGAAGACATAACTTATGCTACGAATAGAAAAGTGAAAAGAATCCTATACAATAATGACTCAAAGAATAGATGAAAAGAATAGAAGTTGATGATCCCATATACATAGGATACTGGTCCTCCTAATGAGCGACCAGTTGACTAAAGTTAAGTTCATTAAGTTGTCGTTGTGACCCTAATCAACCGATGCAATAAACAATAAAATTTACTTAACGACTAAGAAATCAAGCAATTCACTCAGGTGGTAATGCTAATTTTTTAACCCCGTATAACGACCATGGTTGAACTCAAGGAGCACAATAAAAAACTAAATAGGTGATCGAAAAATCAAAGGATATTTATCTTCCTTTTAGTGGTTTTTATTTTTGTAAAATTTTAATTTTTTAAATAAATGGAATAAAGACAATGAAAAAAAAGCAAGCAAAACCTTTTTTGGGATTTTTCAAATTGGACAAAAATACTCAGAAAAATATAATAAAAATACTTTTGGGTTTGACATATTTTATAGTGATTTTGAATTTTTTGGGGGGATTTCTCAATTGATTTTGTGATTTTCTAAAAACAAAAAACAAGAAATCAACTGATCAGTGTACAAACATAAGTGTTTTTTGAATTTAAAAATTTATTAAAGACTGAAACTCCTTTTTATCAAATACTATGAATACATATCTACAAATAAGAACTTAAAATGCAATTTTTTGAATTTATGTTGATTTTATATCATTTTTATATTTTTTGAGTCTTTTGTAAATTTTTAAGTTTTTATAAGATATTTTAGAGCAAAATTTGTATATTAGATAAAATAGGACAAAAGACAACTACTCTAAATTTTTGTAAGTCTTTAAAAGGTTTTTCTATTTTTTATAGAATTTCTAAGGCGAAGAAGATTTTTCCAGTTATCTTTGAATTTTAATAATAGAAAAAATATAAGAAAATGGCACAAAAATTACAACTCAAACATCAAGTTAGCATGAGCTAAAAAGTTTTGAAGCCAAAAGAGTATTTATTATGATTAATAAAATACATTGATTAAAAAAGTGCAATTGGGACCATTTTGCAAATATCTTAGTTCTTGGGACATAGTGAATAACAAATAAAAAAGTACACTAGTTGCAATACAAAATACCCAGAAAAAAGGCACTACACATGACACAATACCCTTAGCGGCATAAATGTAATTATTAAAAATTTCAATCCATTTATTAATTATCGAAAATTTCAGGGCAAAACTAGCAAATATCCCACAAAAACACGTATGGACGCACATGCATTAGACACAACTAAACTAATGAAAATAAGTAAAACATAGGTTGGTGATTGCGAAATGTTTTAACTATTGGTTATAATTACTGGATTGACATGTAATAAAGCAAACTACGTGGGAAAAGGGAAATATACCCTTGCAAGCGTGTGTGGCACGTGAGGTGACTAGCAGATCTGATGCGCTTCTGGAAATGATCTGACGGTGAAGAACATGGCTTAGGCGTAGAGTGCAGATCATCGTTACTGCCTAGATCTGAGGCTCAAATGGCAGGAGAATGTGCGTGCTAGATTTCACACTGCTCTGAATCTAACGATGCTTCTTTTGGGCATGGATGAGTGATCAGTATCGTATCTAGAAAGTTTGTTGCTCATATCATGGTTCTGATTGATTCATGAAGACCACGACACCGACGAACTTCAATCGATCACGTATGGTGCTCCACGGGTTTGATCAGTTCCCTACAATATGCAACATCTACGTTAAGGTGTTGCATGTGGAATGGAGGTCTCGGATGGGATGGTGAACAATTGGATGATTGTGACGAAGGTCCACCACTTGGAGTTGCTCCGCGACTCGAGTTGAGGCTCAAGTTGGGCCTCTCATACATCTAGGACCGACTTATAAGATCCCTGCTTGAAGAACAAGCTTCGTCTCTTAGTTATTATTGTTGCAAAAGAGGTAAGCGAGGGTGTGTTGCTAAATTAATCGATGATGAAAGTGTTGGAGGAAACTTGTCCTAATCCTGCTCCGATGAGAAAGATATAAGAGAATCAGGGTGTGTGAGAAGGGTAACAGCAAAATGATGAGTCGATCTAAGTGGTTGGCGTGGAAGATGGAGTTCCGATGGCGATGATCAGAGCCAAAACGGCGGAGGGTGGCTGATGAACGGAATTCAATTATAGGCAAATTGGAAGTGGAAAGACGATACTTGAGTGGTCTAAAAGGATCAACGAAGTAAGGCTTAGGTGAAGGCGAGGTCCAGTCCTCGACCAAGTTGCATCGGGTAGAAGAGGCCACACGCTGCGGAGCTCCGACCACCAAAAGAACAACATGCTACCTGACACCTAAACAAGCTCCCAAAGGGACCTTTGGAACTATGTCACTACTCTGGAGGTGTTAGAGGAGGAATGCTGGTGCGAGGGACGAGATGTAGAGCTATGGAGATGGAATAACATATTTATAGGGAGCCCTAGAGTCTAGAATGATTGAGGAGTGGAGCAAAACCCTTGGGAGATCCGGACCAACCTAGGGATCTAAATGAATCGTGAATCTTCAGGGTCCGAATTTCAAGGCATACGGTTGCTGGATTCGAGATAGAGAACATGTAGAAAAAGGGCTCATGCATGCAGAGTTGGGTTTGTCTCGATTGGGAGGAAGGGTTGACCTGGGTCAACAAACCAAAGTCAGCCAATCAGAAAATTCCAATCAATAAATTAAATAATATGAAATAAAAATAGTAAATTTATTTAAAATAAAGAGGATAAAATGAAATTTTTTTGTTATTTTTCAATCCATTTTTTTTAATTATTTTTATGAATATATATAGTATTTATAGTATAGTGTATTATGGATAAGTATAGTATACCTATATATTTTATACTTTATTTTATTTTATTTTTTTACACAAATTCATTTTATTTTAGATTTTAATTATTTATAATATAATTATAGTAATATAAAAGAATTTTATTTTATTTTTACAATTTGAATAGGGATGTTAAATAAGTAGGTCAAATATATACATATGTGATTATTTGTATAATAAAAATTTTGATTTTATTTTTCATTTATTTTGTGTTTTAAGATTTACATTTTAGTTTTATGATATTATTTAAAATATTCATGAGTATTTAAAAAAATAATCTATAGAAATTATGTACATGATAAATACATAAATATGTATGTAAAGATATAGGTATAGTATAGCTATATAATACACCCAAAAAGCCAACTTTTCCATAGTAACTCCAAAAATCATGAAATGACCATCAATTCAAAGATAATTTAATTTAGAGTACAATAAAGATGAGTTTGGGAGAGTTTGAGTTCATTTAGAGACGGTATTTATCTTTTAAGTCATGTTTTGAGGCTTCTTGTGAGTGGTATTATTTGCACTATGCACATCCACAAGCTTTGAAAGTATTTTAAATAATTAAAAGACATTCTATGTACAAGTTCTATTAAGAAAATAATTTGTTCTGAGGTCTTTTTATTGATGAATGAAATAGAGGAAGTTATGCACAAGGAATACATAGTGAAGAATATACAAGGACCCTATTTCCCCCTACATTATTCTTTGTCGATTAGGTGAATAATTGACCTTCTGACGGGTTTGGGCTGGTTTGTATTTATTTCATAGTTACATCCCTCTTCTCTTTTTCTTTTCATCCTTGTTCTATTATTTTTAATAAGCATATGCTAATTATACGATAATAACAAATGCTTGCATAATGATAATTTATTGGATTTACACATATTTATTGTTGTTTTTGCTACATGATTTTACTAAAATAAAAGAATAAAGTACGAGAATCACATATTCATCATCCCCCTATACATTACCTTTGCTTGTCCCTTAGCAAACACTAATTTGAAAATGAAGTTGAAACAAAAGAAAGAAAAGAAAAATGAATCATCAAAGTTGATTAACAAACTTATCTTCATCAAAGTGGAGTATGGAGCTTAATCATATAATTGGATTGTTATATTGGAGGAACCTTAATGGTAAATGGGTTTAAGACTTAACGGCCTTCAAGTTCCACATCTCTATGGTTAGGTCTCCTTAACAACCATGTCAGAACAAGCCTACATATGTAAAATCTAATGACTATGAATCTTTACTTGTACCGTGTAAGTGATATATAGCTCCCCACCTCAAAAGTGGCAAAGAAACAACCTCCATTAACAAGGTAACTAAAATCTCCAAATTAGCAACTCTTTCCTCGAGGAATGGTGTATTCCCTTCTAAGTTCAAGTACAACCGGCTCAAGAAGAGGGGATAAGAAGAGAATAGACTGTGACCTGTGTAGCCATGTATCCATTGGATCTTATGAATGATATGGAGAAATCCTCAAGCGCATCAGGAAGCGTGAGCATCGTATCAAATACGATGAAGAATGACTACTTGTACTAGTTGTTCTATGCAATGGAAATTAAAAAAATTTCATGCGACGAAACCAGATGATCCAAGAAAACTTCTCGGATCGTTTCGTCTCAATCACAAACGAGTAATAGGATTACCTCTTGAAACGTGGTTGCGATCGAGTCTCTAAACGAAGAGAGCTCCTGTCTCAAGTCCGATCCGATGGAGAAGATGCTTGCTAACACGGGGATGAATTGTGTGCTTCTCGCAATCCATGTTGATGATCCAAACGGATCTCCTGATCTCGACACACGAGATCCGACGTCTTCTTCACGAGTGAGGCGCACCGAAGGAGATGTAGATCCACGAGCAAATGATCGGGTTGCATAACGACGATGCTGCGGTGATGGAAAACCTCTCTAGGGCATCCATGGTGGACGACCACGTGAGAGGGAGATAGAGAGTAGACGTATATATATATATATATATATATATATATATATATATATATGAGAGAGAGAGAGAGAGAGAGAGAGAGAGAGAGTTGTTGTCTCACTTGTTGTGTAAAGAAGATCAAAGGCATGCCTCCTTTTATAACATTTAAGGATCCATGGATCTCAATCCATGGGATAACACAAATCCAATGGCTCTCATTCATTGTGTTTCTTTCAATGGCTAAGATTTATGTTGGTAAAAACCAACAACAATTAATTTAATTTAGATTAAACATATATAGATAAATCAAATCCAAAATTAAATCAACAACATATGGAGATAATGGAAAGGAGAGTGCCTCCTTCCATATACATGGAGTGGACGACCACCCTTTCCTAATAGGAATAGGTGGTTGTCCCTCCTATTAGTATGGAAGGAGCATCTCAATGTAATCTCCCTTGATTACATTATTCCATGTATCTTCAATTTATTACAACAATAATTGTTGTAAATTATTCTACAAAATAATTCATAATTATTTTGTGAATATTGCAATCTTGCCATTGGAAATTTGTGAAACACATTCACAACCCAAAATAAAATGTGAATTACATTTTCAATTAATTGTCCAATGTGAATCCAATTCACATCAACATTTAATTAACAAATGTAAATTACAAATAGTTCTCTCTTATATATTATAAATCACATTTATAATATATGACTAATATGGATATTGTTATCCACATTATTCATATCCATGATAATTAAATCATATTTAATCATCTTGGATCTCTTTTCTCTTGTTCTCAAATAATATGAATCACATTCACATCATTCACATCTTTGGTAATCAAATCACATTTAATTATCTCAGACAACTCTCTTTATAATATAAATCGAATTGCTATTAATCATGATAATTAAATCACATTTAATTATCCATTTTCTCAATGCTCGGATACATATTATGAACAATGAAATTATCCTAAATCCTTTCAAGGATGATGCGCTTTCTTCGCGAATACTTGGAGATAAGGACATGGCGATGGTATTGGATAATGAGATCGTATCTCAAATCCAGATCATGGGCCTCCCATAGATGCTTGATAAAATCAAGACCACAAATCTAATCTTCTCATTGCATCTGAATCACATTCAGACTAATGTCAACATTTGGACCAAGATCAGATTACTTCTCTGCTGAGAGGAGTCACTAAAATCCAGACCCGTTTCATCAATCCCTTGGAATGGAAGCGTCATGGTTATACAATCGTTTATGATCACATCACCCTCAGGTATTCCCAATACCTGTACATCTTGCATACTGGAAGACTCAGAATAAACCTGAAGTATTGGATCAACTTTACACTGTCTACTTCAGGGTTCTATCAGTAAGTTTCTCATTCCATCATTGGGAGTTGGTATCGATCATACACTTTCCAAAAGAGTATATCATACCTAGGTCTTGATCATATACTTTCCAAAAGTATGCATCAAACCTACAAATTCACTCAACCTTCCAAAGCGAGACGATCGTGCGCTCAGAATTTGATTCTTCCCAATATCTCATGAGTGAGCTCATGCCTTCCGGTTCAATAAATGAACCTTATGATCCCTTTGAGAGATCATATTACTCATATTCCCTTATATGCACACCAACGCGTCGGTGTATAGACCTTGGTTAGGTCATCAACCTATTGGTCTCCCAAATGTACATACTCAAACATATAGTAACACATCTGTCTCCGGTCAGAGGATGCATGCTTGAATCGTGACAGCATAAGATATAGGACTTTGGTTATCTCGATCTCGTTAAGTCAACTCTTTGACCTAACTAATCTGACACATCCGAATATCTAATTCCTATGCGGAAGACCTGCATCAAGAGGTCGGTCAGATATCAACCTAAATGAGAAAGGATTGCCATCTCCTACTCAGGCTGGAGATCATCTCTTAACAATCATTTGGCGGTGCTTGATGAGTCCTCAATATAACCCCTTAGATATTCATCCAAGCACCAGCCTCTATGATTCAATAGTTGAATCAACAGTTGTATGATTATTAAGATGGCAATGGTACATAACCCTAATTGTACTAAGGGATCTATTATGGAAATTATTCATTCTTCATTTCAGATCAGGGAATGATATGTGCAATAACAATTATTGCATAATGGCTCGTCGTGGGCTCGCATATCGAACAATCTCCCACTAGCCCAAAGAGCCATTAATGGGCCAATTATTTAAACCCGCATTCATGTGACAATCATTGGCTATTAAGAAAATAGCTAGGTAAGCCGATCAGTCACTCTGTTCCTGCGAGACTACGCCATGTCCTTTTACAGCACTTGTATATCCCCAGTAACAGTGCTCCCATCTAATGTGAATGTTGAAATCGGAGTTTGGTTGAGATCAGTGTCACAGAACATCTTATGCAACTAATACTCAATCTTGTTAAATTTATTATAATGTCCTTAACACTATAGCTTAATAATTGTCATAACCAGTATTTCCATAATCCTTATTAAAATACCCTTATTCATGGAGATCACTATATCTCAAGGTATCCACAGTTAAGACCTTTTAGAACTCTGTCTATAAAGTCGAAAGTTTTTGAAGATAAGATAATGAGATCACTATCTCAAAAATCTTGTCATCTATGAAGATTTTGTTATTACTGCAATCAAGTATTTTCTCTCCATAGTAGGATTAGCAGTAATTTACTACTCCCACTGCATAGTAGATATCTTGCTTTTGTACTCATCTAGCATACACTCAGCTTCTCGTAACTAATGCACAAGTGCAAGTAGTTCTAGTATTCACTTCCTCAACTGTTTGAGGTGCTATCCCTTTAGATAGGTCAGTACCATATTTTAAGGGATGGAAGCCTTTCTTGGATTTTTCCAAAAAATGGAATATGTCCAAGGTGTACCATAATGTGACAGTCCCACTACCCTCTTCTCTATGCTTCTGAACACCTTCAGAACAAAGATCCAAGAGGTATCCTTGAGATCATATCTCAAGTTATGGAACAACCAGATTAGAAAACACTTTTTATTATCCTTTTATCATTTTAAATGATTAGGATATCATCTACATTTAGCATAACACAAAGACACTCCCACTAAGCTTCACATGGCTCATCAAGATTCTATCTGAAATCATAACATTTATAGTTTCATCAAATCTTATGGTGCAATCTTCAAGAAGCTTATTTGAGTCCATAGATGGATTCCTTAGCTTGCACACATTGCTTTCCTCAACCATGAAGCCCTGGGGCTACTTCAGGTGAATATCCTCAGAGAGGTATTCATAGAGGAATGCAATCTTGATTTCTTTCTCTTGAAGATCCATTTAGACCTTTATGGGTCTTACCCATATAGGTGGATCCTGAAGGGTCCATATACAACACTCGTATATGAAATCTACTTTAGACTTTCATTGCTAAAATCCATCTTTCCATGTTATGATCCTCAGGATTTTCATCACATGAAATCCGATCACTGACACATGGAATACATCCTCAAACTCATTTGAAGAAGTATTAGTGTTTCATCTTTCATTGTCCTTTTAGTTCCCGATTTCAGGAGCCTCATTATCTTCTCAAGATTAAATGAGTTCCTACACTTTAGTTTTTATCTTGATTCTCAAGAGATCCATCCTCTAAGAATCACATTCTCATAGATGAGATCTTTTAAGAATCTCAAGGTTATAAAGTAGGTATACAATACCATCCTTTATTTTCCTAATGAAGTTCCATTCTCTAGTGCTCAATTCCAGCTTATTTGCATGGAATCTTATTAAGGATATATAATGTAGTCTCTACTACATATATATCTGGAAACTAATAGGAAATTATTCTAAAATTCATCATTGATCAAATCATGTCACACATGATCCAATTGTATATCCCTATAACTCTATCGAGTCAAGGTGTATTAGGAGGATTGAGATAGAAATGATATTCATATCTCCATAAGGTATTCTTTGAATTTATCCAACAAGTACTTACTACCTAGATTAGATCAAATTCATTTTATCTTCCTTCAAACTTTGTTTCTAAACCAAAATAATGAAATCTTTGAACATTTCAAAGGTTTCATAGGTGAAAAGAAGAAATCTCATATCATACATAATCATCAATAGATATCACATATCCATAATGTTTACTATGATATATACGATCCACATACATCAATATGTATGAGATCCTGAATACCTTGACATCTTACACCAATCCAAGGAAGGATGTATTTGACATTTTTCTTTTGAATACATTATTCACAAGTATGTAAGATTTGAACCTTTAGACAATCTAAAGTTTCACCTCTCACTAGTCCATTGATCTCATCAACAACATATGCCCAAAACTTGATGCCAGATCATTTCAAATGATCCTCATCCTCCAATTGATCTTATAAAAGTTTTAATTCTCAGTATTAGAAATCTTAATGAACCATTCATTAATTTTTTTAATTTCGTGGAGTCCATTAGATGTTAGATTACTATCTGAAATATATCCATCATAACTCTTTATGGTAGTTTTATCTCAGAATTCATGTTTATTTCCAATATTTAGAAATAAACATTGATTGTATTTCAATGTCTAGGTCATAGAGACATTCTCTAAGACAAAGGGCTCTCCCACTGAAATTAACAAGTCTATCAATCCAACAGAGATTGTTGCAATAATTGCATCAATATCCATGTGGATAACTATAAACCTTAAGAACAAATTTTCCAGTCTTCTAAAACATATGCAACATATTGCAAGTGTTGTTAGAAGATTGAGATACAATTATTAGACTTTATCTTATCAAATAAGCAACTCAAAGTCAATGATTATATGTAGATTATTCTGATGTTGTATCTGAGTCCTTCACTAAGGATCCTATTTTGTACATCGACTCATTGCAGTATTGGCATTCATCTTACTATTTGGATGCCATATGGAAGTCACATAAGTAGGTCAACTCTTTGACTTTCCTTCTTAACCGGTTCTGGCCCATGCTTCCACTGCGCTCCCTTCATCAATAAACAACCATTTCTTAAGACTAAGGATCTCTTACTTAAATTCAAAAGAATTCAATGTAAGAGTATTTCAACTTTTGCACATGCTTCATTAAGTTCATACAATATGAATATTATGAAGCTTCATGAATGACTAGAGTATAGACAGTGGAATGATGACACTCATCATGTCTACATCCATCTAGACTCTTGAAACATTGGTTCAGGTAGGTATTCAAACATTTTGAATACATCATCTCTTATGGAGCCACCATTCTGCATGATGCAGAGAACGATGTCATTCATGATTAAATGTTGAGAGCACATATGTATGCCAGAACATCTTCTTAAGTCTTTATAAGGATTATTTGACAATTACGATCATCATCGACATGTCACTTTCAAAGTACATTCAGTGAGTGATCAAAACTATAGAGACATACAAACCCTAGGGTTGTAGGCATATTATCCACTTAATTGTCATTCCTCATTAGTATGAGGAGACTTGCATGTCCAACTGCAAGTACAATATCCGGATCATGAATCTAATCCATGATATTTTAGTGGTTATCATTGAGTATAACATTGAGTGGGTTTAATGAATGATTATATGAAATAAGAAATTTTCATAAGTGTATATATTTATATATATACATATTTTACTTTGATTTAGGAATTTTTATATCAAAGTTGTCTTGCCTTGTAAATATTGAAAGTTCATTCCCTTAATCACTTTCAATGTAAGAGATATACTTACCATTATATCTCAAGCAAGATCTGGATCTCCTTCCTTATCTTTGTTGCATCCCAATAATATGAGAACCTACAACTTGGATAAAAAGAAGAGGGAACACATTCCACCTTGCAAGTCTAACTTGCACCTCCCAATTCGATCTTTAACACCCGGTCCCACCAACCCTAAGGTGATGTTAACCCATCATTAATTGAACCAACCATCAACAAGAATAGTACTCGCTATACACATATCAATATCGCGCCAATAATATGAGGATCCAATATTGGGGTCACTATGTATACGACCTTACTCTTTCGAGAAGCAAAGAGCCCGATCCTGATGCGCTTGCATAGAGGAGCTGTCACTTCGAACAGGCGTCTCCTACATACAATCCCTGGCGACGGAACCCTCCGCCTTGACAGGAGACCATGGATCTCACTTATGTGATCCTCCATATCATATTCAAATTCTAATTAATCATTATGAATCCTATCCATTATGACTAATTCTTCCAAGGGAAATAACATCTCAATTCATAAAAGAGTTCTTTAATTTTAATTGGATTCCAATTAATCTAATCATATTAAATTAATGATCCAATTAATATCCAACAAACATTCTTTTTTGTTACTTGAATCATGGTATTATCCCAAATACGTATTATTTTGAATTTTAATAATTAGAAATACATAATGATTTCTTATGCATTATACTAACCCTATCCGCTGTCATGGCCAGTACCGACGAGAGTGGGACGGACCACATACGTTGCAACCCGCTATCCCAATGCTCTCCGACTAGACACCATATCCACCACGGGAAAGGATAATGCAAAATAAATCACTTTGTACTTGAGATGATCATCGGTTCTTCAATCGAAATTATACCATATAATAATAATAAAAACAATTTTGATTAACATTATAATGATATTTGCTAAACAAATCCCAAATCCTATTCAAGCAACATGTTTGTTGGAATGTAGATCATGTAGATCATGTAACCAATTAGTGATCTAGATCACATCTAATCAAATATTGGTTAAGGCAATGTCATTTAAGAAAATAATTATCATCAAATATTTCACAAATATTTATACACAATTATTCCAGGAAATTAAACAATTTAATTTCACGGATTGATTAAATGACAATCAATAGGTTCTTGATTAGGAAAGTATTTCCAGCAGTGACCCTCACTTACTAAAAATATCATATCTCAATCAAATTAAATCCAAATTAAGAAAAGTAAGTTTCTAAAGTTTGATAATTTGATTGACAGCAGAACCTAAGTGATTTAACGCATTTCAAGGTGTTTCAAATACGCAATTAATTCTTTAATTACGTTGAGATTCGCAGTCCCCGAAACTGTGGATACATGTTCACTAAAATGAGCATAACTTGAGCAAACGGAATCGAAATCGCGTAAACTCAGATCCTACGATTTTCTTATTTAATGGGAAACGAAATCCAATTATTATTTTTGTGTTTAAACAATTTAAATAGTGCTGAAAATAATTTCAAATCAGAGATACGAAAATGAAATGCAAGAAAACTTTCGCAAACCCTAATGAACCCAAGTCGTCCTAAGTTTACGGATCGTATCCAAAACCTTCCGACCTAAGTCTCTAATACCACTCGAAGGATATGGTGAAATCCTCAAGCGCATCATGGAAGCGTGAGCATCGTATCGAATACGATGAAGAACGACTAGTCGTACTAGTTGTTCTTTGTAGCGGAATTTAAAAAATTTTCATGCGACGAAACCACATGATCCCAGAATACTTCTCGGATCGTTTCGTCTCAACCACAAACAAGTAATGGGATTACCTCTTTAAGCGTGGTTGCGATCGAGTCTCGAAACGAAGAGACCTCCTGTCTCAAGTCTGATCCGACGGAGGAGACGCTTACGAGCGCGGGGATGAATTGCGTGCTTATCGCAATCCTTGTTTATGATCCAAGCGGAGGATCTCCCGAACTCGAGACACGAAATCCGACGTCTTCTTCACGAGCGAGGCACACTGAAGAAGACGTAGATCCACGAGCAAATGATCGGGCAGCATAACGACGATGCTGCAGCAATGGAGAACCTCTCTAGGGCATCCATGGTGGACGACCACATGAGAGGGAGAGAGAGAGTAGACGTATAGAGAGAAAGAGAGAGAGAGAGTTGTTGTCTCACTTGTTGTGTAAAGAAGAGCAAAGGGGTGCCTCTCCTTTTATAACATTTTGGGATCCATGGATCTCAATCCATAAGACAACACAAATCCAATGGCTCTCATTGATTGTGTTTCTTTCAATGGCTAGGATTTATGTTGGTAAAAACCAACATCAATTAATTTAATTTAGATTAAACATATATTGATAAATCAGTATAAATAAAATCCAAAATTAAATCAACAACATATGGAGATAATGGAAAGGAGAGTGCCTCCTTCCATATACATGGAGTGGAGGACCACCCTTTCCTAATAGGAATAGGTGGTCGTCTCTCCTATTAGTATGGAAGGAGCATCTCAATGTAATCTCACTTGATTACATTATTCCATGTATCTTCAATTTATTACAACAACAATTGTTGTAAATTATTCTACACAATAATTCATAATTATTTTGTGAATATTGCAATCTTGCCATTGGAAATTTGTGAATCACATTCACAACCCAAAATAAAATGTGAATTACATTTTCAATTAATTGTCCAATGTGAATCCAATTCACATCAACATCTAATTAACAAATGTAAATTACAAATAGCTCTCTCTTATATATTTTAAATCACATATATTATATATATGACTAATATGGATATTGCTATCCACATTACTCATATACATGATAATTAAATCATATTTAATCATCTTGGATCTCTTTTCTCTTGTTCTCAAATAATATGAATCACATTCACATCATTCACATCTTTGATAATCAAATCACATTTAAATATCTAAGACAATTCTCTTTATATTATGAATCGAATTCATTTTAATCATGATAATTAAATCACATTTAATTATCCATTTTCTCAATGCTCAGATACATATTATCAACAATGAAATTGCATCTGAATCACATTCAGACTAATGTCCAACATTTGGACCAAGATCAGATTACTTCTCTACAGAGAGGAGTCACTAAAATCCAGACCGTTTCATCACTCCCTAGGAATGGAAGCGTCATAGTTATACAATCGTTTATGATCACATCACCCTCAGGTAATCCCAATACCTGTTCATCCTGCATACTGGAAGACTCGGAATAAACCCGAAGTATTGGATCAACTTTATATTGTCTACTTCAGGGTTCTATCAGTAAGTTTCTCTTTCGATCATTGGTAGTTGGTACCGATTATACACTTTCCTAAAGCGTATATCATACCTAGGTCTTGATCATATACTTTCGAGAAGTATATATCAAACCTAAAAATTCAGTCAAGCTTCCAAAGCGAGACGACCGTGCGCACAGAATTTGATTCTTCCCAATATCTCATGAGTGAGGTCATGCATTCCGGTTCAATAAATGAACCTGTATGATCCCTTTGAAGGAACGTATTACTCATATGCCCTTATATGCAGACCAGCGCACCGGTGTATAGACCTTGGTTAGGTCATCAACCTATTGGTCTGCTAAATGTACCTATAGTAACACATCTATCTCTGGTTAGAGAATGCATGCATGTATCGTGATAGCATACGATAGAGGACTTTGATTATCTCGATCTCGTTAAGTAAATTCTTTGACCTAACTAATCTGACACCTCCGAATCTCTATTCCTATGCAGAAGACCTACATTAAGAGGTTGGTCAGATATCAACCTAAATGAGAAAGGATTGCCATCTCATACTCAGGATGGAGATCATCTCTTAACAATCATTTGACGGTGCTTGATGAGTCCTCAATCTAACCCCTTAGATATTCATCCAAGCACCAGCCTCTATGATTCAATAGTTGAATCAACAGTTGTATGATTATTAAGATGGCCATGGCACATAACCCTAACTGTACTAAGGGACCTATTATGCAAATTATTCATTCTTCATTTCGGATCATGGGATGATATGTGCAATAACATTTATTTCATAATGGCTCGCCGTGGGCTCGCATGTGCAATAGCTTAACCAGGGTAGCTAAGTCTCCAGCTGCAAACTTCCATGAGATGAGATGATGGAATACATAAGCTTCACTTATTCAACTATATACACTCCGACATGAATTTTATTTTCAATCTGGTTTGTCCCCTTTTGGAGATTTTTGCGTTTTTTAACATATATACAACATATCCAAAAGTAGCAGCATGTACATAAGGAGTTTTTTTTCCTGAGCTAGTAGCCTATCCCTATTTTAATGCTTTATTGAAAACCACAACTTCCTGTCTTTAGACCTCAATGCTAGTAGACTAGGTTGAGATACACTACCCTCCCTATAGGAAGATGAGTGGTTTATGCTAGCTATACTACACATGTATACTACTCCAAACCATAGGAATCTACCTCATCACAACCTCATTCGTTTTGAAGTACGTGCAAGGTGTGTGTCCATGTCAAGCCATTATCTATTAGAGTTGTGCATGTGTTGTTAAGTGCTCTACTTAGGCTAATCAAGACGGCATGGGAACAAAGCCTAGCAGACTCAATGAATTAGGTCGATATGGACCTGAAAATTCTTAAACCCCAATCCTATAGTGTTCCTCTGAAGTTGAGTAGATTAATGTTTAATCAATCTCCATTCTTCAATTATTACTCCAAAATAGCTTACATGTCAGCAATGATAGAAAAACTCTTTTGTGGGATTTTTTCATACTGTACAATTTTTTTTGCAATTTAGATTTCTCAGATTTTTAAATATTTTTGAAAAGGTAAACAAAAGTATGGCTTTTACAAAGATATATACGTATTTACAACAAAATTTATGTTACAGGTTCTATATACAAATGGGTTTTTATTTTCAAGATCTCAAGACGGCTATATTGAAGAGTTTTATGTACAATGAATACAAGTAATTTTTATAGCCCATAGATTATTTCCCATGTGACAAAAAAATTCAAAAACATTCAAAACCTTTTGCAAACTTTTTCAAAGATTTTTTTTTAAAAAAATCACAAACTTTTTTTACAGATATTTACAAACAATTGTCTAAACTGTTTTGGCAAACATTTTATTTTCACACATTTTTGAAAAATTTTGTACTATATACATAATTTTGATAAAGAAGATAATTACAAACAATTTGCAACCAATGCATTTTTACAAACATTTTTACAAACTTTGTGCAAAAAAAATTCAAAGGTTTTTTCAAATAGTATGTATAAAGAATTTTTATTACATAAAACTCTGAAAACATTTTCCAAAAATAATTTAATTACAATATCCATATTATTAACACACACAAAGCACGAGTTATGGCTAAAGTATATATACATTATAGACGACACCCCCTATACTTAGCTCAAACAATGTCCTCAGAGTTATCAGAGAGCGATGAAGGAAGACATAACTTGTGTTGAGTATAGGGAAGTGAAAAGTATCCTATACTACAATGACTGAGTGAAAGAATAGAAGTCGGTCATCCCCCCTTTACTTCAAATCAAGTAATCCTAAGTATAGAAGACTATACATCAAGGGGAAAATCGAGGAAGATAATGTACATATATTACCTCCCTATATTAGGGTAAGAGGTCCCTAAGTATAAGTGGGGAAGCAGAGGTAATAGAACATGATGAGGAATGAATAATCGTCGGTATAACACCCCCCCATATGTAGGATAAAGTACATCCTAAGTATAGCAAAACCATAAGATGGATCAAGGTTGTTACACAAAATGAATGCATGAATGAGTGAATCATATAAATATCATGGATATACTAAGATGCAGAGTAATACTGAAAATCATGTATGAGATGCAGATGACATGAGTCAAAGAAAATTAGGAAATGAATATTAGGAATCTTGAACCACACAGTAATGTGGTCCTTGACAAAGGAACAAACCATATGACTATCAGCGGCTTAGATGGTTATAGCCTCCACCCATCAACTAACGTACTCCACGTCAAGAGGGATGTACTAAAATCCCTGACTGATAAGAAATGGGCCCATTAAGTCTATGACCCAAGCATAAAAAACATCTCAAATCTGTATGTATATATATATATATATATATCAATAGCATGGTATCTTTGGAACCAATTGTTCCTCCCATCTTTTGACAGTTAGTAGAATTGTGAACATACTATGTATCATCCTTAAATAAAGTTGCTCATCATAGACAACTCTGTAAGACCTTTGTTGACGTGCACTTCCCAATTGGTGCTCGCCAGACTCTGATTTGTGAGAATTTTCAAGTATCCGGGTGCATTCCTCATGAGGAATGCACCTTGTCCAGATACAATCCGCATCCTGACGAAGTAGATACGGATCCTCCCACTAGTAAAATTGTATCTCTGACAGAAATCTGTCTACCTTGTGCTTTGGCCAATCTTGTGAAACATTCTTAAAGAAAAGGTAGTTCAAAATATCATCATACCATGGGAGTGAATCCACAGACAGAATGGTCTCATTTGATAAGGTCTCAAATAATGGGAAGTATACTCTATTCAAAAGTCTATGCATCTATGATTTGGTAAAACTGATCTGCCACAACATTCTTTACTCAAGGTTTGTCTCGAATCTCTAAATCCATCTCCTAGAGAAGAAGGATCCATCTGATATGCGTGGTGTTTGGCATCCTTCTTTTCTTATAGATATCGTATCGCAGTGTGATTTGTGTATACATTTACATATGAACCAAGGAGGTAGAAGCTGAACTTCTCGAATGCAAACACCATTTCTAGCATCTTCTTCTCTGTGACTATGTAACTATGATGTGCCTCATCCAGAGTCTTGCTATCATAGTGTATAGCAAACGTTATGCCATCTCTTCTCTACCCTAACATGGCTCCAACTACAAAATCTGACGCGTCCGTCATGATCTCAAAAAGAAAAGACCAATCAGGTGGTTGTAGGACAAGGGAAATAGTAACCATGTCTTTCAATTGATTTAAAGCAAGGAGGACTATCTCATAAATAAAAAATTCACTCTCCTTACACTGACGCTCAGTCAACGATTTGGCGATCATGCTTAAGACCTTGTTGAGTCACCTATAAAATCCTGTGTCCCTAAAATGACCTCCATTGCTTCAAATTTTGTGGTGATTCTAGCTTGGAGATACATCAATCATGGCTAGATCAATCTCCAAATCATGTTTGGAGATGACTTGGCCCAATACAATCCCACTAGTCACCATAAAGTGACTCGTCTCTCACGAGAGCACTAGGTTTTCCTCACAACAACATTGAAGTACTCGGTCTAAATGACCAAGACATGTATCAATGCTAACCCTGAAGACTGAAAATTATCCACGAGAACTCTAGAAAAATACCAACCATGTCGGTGAAAATGGCAAACATACACCTTTGAATTGTAGCGAGAGGGTTACACAATCCAAAGGACAACCGTCTAATGGTGTAGGTGCCAAACAAACAAGTAAAATTGCTTTTCTCTTGATCCTTAGGAGCTATAGAGACCTGGTTATACCCTGAGTACCCATCCAAGAAACAAAAGAACACTTTCCATAGCAACCACTCAATAATCTGATCAATAAAAGGTAGTGGAAAGTAATCTTTCTTAGTAGTTGAATTCAAGTGTTGATAATCTATGCAAACACATCATGAAGTAGGTACACATGTTAGATTCACCTCACCATAGTTATTCATTAGGTTAGTAATCCCATATTTCTTCAGGAACATATGTAAAGGACTGAACCACTTGGAATCCGATACGGAATAAATAAAGAAAACATCACACCATTTTATGATCTCTTTCATTATAACATCCCAGAGGTTTGGATTGAGATGGCGCTGACAATCATAGGAGGGTTTGTTGTCACCCTCTTAGTAGATGTGATGCGAGCACAAAGCTGGACTAATCGCATGGTGATCCGAAATATTCCATCATATAGACCTGCAGTTTCTCTCAAGAACATTGAGCACACAAGATTCTTGTTCGTCGATCAACAATGAGCTAAGGATGATCGGAAACATTTGGGCGGGGACCCGCAATGAATGTATACTTCAACATTGATGGTAAAGCCTTAAACTTGTGTTGGGTCTGAAGCTCCGTGACATCCTCTACAACTGCATTAGTGGATGGTATATGATCCGTACTTTGTGAAATAACCATTATGGCTACTATCAGGTCAGCAAGTAGCGTATCAGATAGATCTTCAAGGAATGCTCTCTGATCAGAAAGGAATAATGCACTAGGATGTTAGAAGAACTATGTGAATGCATCAACAAAAGGCTCAAATATCTTATGAATAGTTTCAAAAAGGTGTCTCTCTGTTGAAGTAGATTACGAGGGTCTTGAAGTTTCACAAGACAATAAATACATCGGTGTAATAACCGCTCATGAAACCCAACTTCAAACAACAATTAACCCACCAATAAATCAATCAATGAAATAAAAGCATGGAATTAAAACTCAAATCGTTAAAAAAATCTAAAAAGTGTTAAAAAAACTAAAAATATGTTTTCTATTTTATAATTTTCTTTATACAAATATTTATATATTTTAATTGGTTTGGATAATTTTGGAACTTTCTAATAATTTTAAAATCCAAAATTTATTATAACTCTACAAATGTATGCCTAGGTGCAAGTATTTGTAGTGTCGAACACATGGAGCAAAAAGGATAGATCGGGCAATGAGGTGCCAAGATGATTGTGGTCTCCTTCTCTATGTTTTTATTATTTTTGTGGGATTTTAATTTTATATTTACTTTTATCTTTTTTAATTTTTTGTTTTTTATTTTATTTTTATATTTTGTATATTTTTAATTCCTTTTCTTTTAAATATATTATATAGGAGATATAACACTATACATACAATATAGGACAATATAATTATATATACAACTAAAAATATTAAAAACAAAGAAAATAAAGTCTTCTTATGTTTTATATATTTTCCTATTATTTTATAAATTTTTAGATAATTGTCTTAATTTTTATTGATTTTTAAAGTTAAAAATAACCCAAATCAAAGATTTAATAATTGACTAAAACTGAAATGAAGATAAAAAATCACAAAATAAGTCCAAAATTCTTCAAATCAATCTTAATAAATAGATAATAATATAAAGAAAATTTCGAGATAGAAAAATATATTTTTAGGATTTTTAAGGTTTTTATTTTTTAATAATAAGTTTTGGATATCTTTTAATTTTGTGTATTTTCCTTTTATATTTTTAGGGTTTTTGTTTTTTGGACTTGTAAAATAACTAATAAAAGACAATAAATATTTTTTGGATTTTTAAAAAAATATTTTATATTTTTTGGTATTTTCAAAGCTAAACATGGAATATTCGTGCTCCATTTGATTTTTAATAAAGATTAAAAAGTCCTAAATTGCAAAAAAAATGTGACATTAATGTGCGAGCAATAAAGAGCTTAATCCTATTTTCATTTATTTTTGGAGCATAATTGCTATATTTAATAAATAGGAAACAATCACAAAAATTAATGGCATGCTAGGGGCGTAAATGTGAATAAAAATAAACCTGAGATCTCACATGAAAATATACTAATATTTTACATCTGCCTAAGAATGTTTAAGGACTTAATACAAAATACTAGACCCGTGAGGGCTTGCCTACAAAATAGCCAAGCTAAACTGCACAGGAACACGCTCTTTGCTGGCAAGGGCGAGTCAACTAATGATGATGTACATGGATTTATTTGAAATTTGTCCAAAAATATAATCTGTACAACTAAAATTACAAATAAATAATGGGTAACAACTGGGGGATGATTGTGAAATTATCCCCATTAGCGTTGGATCCAACAGTGAAGGGAGCGCCACTTTCCACGCATTGCCACCACATCGTACGATGCTGGTTCGGAAGATGTGCCTCGTATTCGATGATCCCAAAAGATCTGACGGTCAGGTGTTCGCGCTTGATGAATCCATGATTCATTAACATTTTTTATGCCTTTTGTCTTAAAACCCTTAACAAATACATGTAAATATTCATTAATTATTATCTTTTATCAAATCACATTCATGAATAAAAATGCACTTCTAAACATTCTAAACATTGTAAATAAATGAACAAAAAAATGAAAAGAGAAGAAGGTAGATTGTAGATATGTATATATGTACAATATGATTTTTAAAAAATATAACTAAAATATATATTTATAACCTAACTCTGAGATCAAGTCGGCAACGATTGGTCGACAAACAAATAACTAGGTGGAGATAAGAAAAGAAAACAATAAAAAACAATTTATTATACACTATATACATCCTTCATTATTTATCCAATAATAATCAAATCTTCATTGATTTTTATTTAATTTATATGAACATATTTTTCACCAAACTCTATTACTAATTATTTCTAACAATGTATAGACAAATATAAAAAAAGTTAAAATATTATCTTGTATATATGCCAAGAAATCCAACTTTTAAATTGTCAAATTCTCAACTTCCAAACATCATAACTTCCGCATATGAAATCCAATTTCAACCTACTTACCTTTAATGTTGATAAAATAATATTCTCGATTTAATAGATGATTTCATTAAAATCAGAGTATGTTTGCAAAAAGTTAGTTTTGGTACCTAATCACATTTGGGTTTCTGGGCTATTTATTTTATCTAGAACGCATAAACTATCTAAAACGCATAAACTATAGTTTTAATGATTTTATATCTTTTTTATTTTCATGATCTTGTATTTTAGCTATGATTTATTTCAAAATTTGTAGAGCTTATTTATTATTTTAAATAAATCAAAAACCCTTATTTATATATGAATCTAAACTTATAACTTATTAATGTATTTAAATAAATTTATTAATGTCTACAAAAATTCACAAACATGTTATTTATAATCTTATTAATTAATAAAATATAAAAATAGTATAGTATTTATTAATTTGTTAAATTAAAAATCAACTACCTATTTATTAAGTATATTACATAATTATTTATTAATATAATACTTATATTTCATAAATTGTTTATTATTTACAAAAATTATTATTCCATAATTTAGATAATGGTCCATTCTCTTCTTTCCCCTCTTCTTGAGCCGGTTGCACTTGAACTTAGAAGAGAATACCCTGCTTCTCGAGGAAAGAGTAGCTAAACCGAGACATTAGAGTTACCGGGTTGAGGGAGGTTGTTTCTTTGTTACTTCGGAGGTGGGGAGCTACGTATCACTTACACCATACAAGGAATGATTCATGGTCATTAGAGTTTGTGTATGTAGACTTGTTCTGATCTGGTTTATTGAGGAGTCTTGACCTTAGATTGGTGGAACTTAGAGGCTTTAAGTTTTAAGCTTAAGTCCAAATAAGGTTCCAATAAATTAATAATCCAAAGGTCTGACCGAGCTCCATATTTCAATTTAATGAAGGAAAGTTTAATAATCAACCTTGATTTCGCCTCTTTTTATTTTTCCTTCTATCTTGCACTTCTTTTTCAAATAAGTGTTTGCTAAGGGACTAGCAAAAGTAAAGTATAGGGGGGTGATGAATCCCAATTCATCACTCTTTATTACTTTATTTTAGTTACAAACTTGAGCAAAACACCATGTAAATATGTGTAAATATTATAAATTTCCAAAACACATGCATAGTGTAAATCTGCATAATTAGAATGTTTTTGTGCCAAAATAAAGGAATGAAGAAACACAAGAAAAAGAGGTAAATATTTAGAATAAATATTGAGTGATCTAATCCCAAGGGAGGGCTCAACATGGGCCTGACCACAAAAGAACCCAAGTAGAGAGAGATAAGGTCATTCATACATGTACATATCCCCATTTAAATAAATAAAATTTATTTTCCACAAAATAAAAATTAAAAAGTGTTTCTCATATGTTGTACATATTTATAAAAATAAAACTAAAATAAAAATGGGAAAATAAAAAAGAGAGATAAAACCTCTCTCCTTAGTGTATATAGATCATAACATCCCTATTTAATGTCTCCTTGTAAATAATGAATAAAAATTCCATAAAATTATCTCTATATTCCAGATTTCATGCTGTAAATAAATAAAATAAAAATCAGGAAAACAAAAATAAAATAAAAAGGAAAAGAATAAAATCAATTTCCACCTTGTATATATACCATGTACATATGTATATAACCCTATTTATTTACTCCATGTAGATACATCATAAAAATAAAATAAAAATACCTCATTATTCAAAATTTTATGTTGTAAATTGATAAAATATAAAATTGAAATAATTATAGAGAAATAAATAACTAAAAATAAAAATCAAATTTCCTTTTATGTATATACCTACAGATAATAATAATATAATGTAAATACCTTATTTATTTTTCAAAAAAATAAATAAAAACAACTAAAAATTAATTTGAAAAATATGAAACATTTTTCATGTTTTAACTTTTTCGAAATAAAGCCATTAAATATTTTTTATTGAATTTCCAAGTGTTTAATAAAAGGCGGCCTGTCATTGTTCCACGGGGGATTGTTGACCCCCGGTCAACTCTTCCCCCAGGACCATTTGTTTCGCAGATCTCACCCCCGACCCGATTTCTCAACTTTTTCGTAGCTTGATCCTACCTCCGTTTATCCAAACCCCGGGTGCTAATTAATCCTTGCTGATCCGAGATCTTCGCCCGATCATCTGCCTAGGGGTTCGTGCTTTACCAAGCCAGACCCGATCCCATTTTCTCGGACCTGCACCACTATAAAGCATCACCTCCGCCGCACATTCCCCGCCATCTTTGGCTCCGTCCTTTCATCCCAGGACCTCCATCAGCTCCCTTAGAGTGACAGCTATCCGAGCGTGGTGTCGAAGAGAGGAGGAGGTGCCTCAAGCCACTAATCCGGTGACCTTCGTCGCCGTGCACCACCGCGAGGAGCGCCAAGCCTCGAAACCCGACGATTCCTCGAGGCCAAGACCCCCAGAGCTTCTCCAGCTCATCCCCAGTCGACTTCAGCCACAAGGTAACCCCGGTACCCTCTAGTTGGTTAATTTTCCATTACGCCCAAATCACACCGCCGGCTTTGCCGGTCGATTCACATCGATCCGGACATTGATTCGCTCATCCGACTCGCCCATTTCGCTCACGAGACCTCTCCCCACCTTCTCCATCCATCCGATCATCCTGACTCATCTCTGAGCAGGAAGCCCGGTCCTCCTCCTCCTACTCTCACCGGAGGACTATGCTGCGACTCATCAGACCAACCATTTAACCCCTAACTATGTCGAGGCAATTTGACCTAGACCCAAGAAGCTTTTGGTGCCCATTTGCAGGTCAAAGGACCCCATGTGGGGGTCGAGTCATCCGAGCAAAGGAGCTTTGCTCCTCCACCATCGTCAAGCCGCTCCGGTGGTCCCCGACTTCATCAGAGGATTGCATTAGCTGCGGAGGAGTCCAAGCATCACGTTCCACATCCAAGCAGCCAAAGAGGAGGTCTCCACCGCGCGCACGGAGCCGGCGAAGTTCGCCGACGAGCTGTTCTTGGAGCATCTCCATTTGCCGTCCGATCAGCCCCGACGCTCCAGATTTGATCATCATCGTCTATTTGAGGAGCTTTAGTCACCGTCAGATCCATATGGGCTTCGATCTGAACCGGTCATCCAGCGAAGGGGTGCCCCCGTTTTTGAGCTGTTCGATTTACACGTGGTGACCCCTCATCCGTCATATCCAAGCCATCGGTCTTCGAAGAGGCATCAGCGCATCCCCATCGTCCGATCCCATACGTGGCATGCCTCCAGCCGAAGATCTCAATAAGGGGTAAATTACTTGTAAGGCCCTCTGTTTATTGCGTTTAATATTTAGTCCTATAAATATTTAGTTAGTTGTTTTCATTTTTAAACATTTACAGTTAGGACCTTAGATTTACTTTATTCGCATTATAGTCCTTATGTGTGTGAACCACGTGCATCGACACGTGACTTTTCGGGTTATTTGCAGTTTAAGCCTTGTATTTCCTTGGTGTTACTTTTTGTATTTATTTAAATAGGAATTACAATTATACCCCTCCAAGTGCCTGTCACGTGTGCCGCGCGTGTTTTCTTAGTGTTTTTGCATTCTAGACCCTGGTCCTTCTTGCCTTGTTATTGATCGGTCCTGGAAGTATGTTTTGTTTGCATCTAGGTCCCTAACAGCTGGGAGCCTTGTTTTTAATTAAATAAAATATCAAATTAAATCCAAATTAGGTGAAATTTGGATATGTGGCTCATGCCACTGTGTAAAAATTTCCCTAAAAATTTGGGATCTTTTTGAGGCATTTTGATATTTTTAAAAATTCAAAAATATTGATTTTTGGTACTATTTAAATTAGAAAATCAAAGAAAAATAGAAAATGTCCTTTAAAAATTCCAAAAAAAATAGTGTAAGTTGGTTTTAGTGTCTTTTAATTTCTATCCAAATTTTGTGCTTTTTGGATTTATAAAAACCTTAAAAATTGTAAAACCCTCTAGACTTTTATAGATCAATTTTATATTTTAAATTGATTTTTCAAGTCCGGCTGCACAATAGTTCCTTTTTTTCATCTTTCTTTATTTTTAAAAAATCAAATAAAAATTGAAAAAGTCTGAAAAATTCACCAAAAATCTTTAAAAACTTAAGAAGTATAAAAACATTTTTATTTAAATTTTTGGGTTATTTTTTTTGTCGTTGAATAATTGGTTGAGCTTGCTTGTTTTCTTATTTTCTTATAAAATTAAAAATACAAAAACATTTAAAAACCCTAAAAATCCACCAAAAATAGTTTTCCCCTTTAGTTTCGACTTCTGACTACTTCGTAGGCTGCAAGGCCATCACGTGCTCTTTGTGTTCGACCCTGGTCGCTATACCAGGATAAAAAAATAGCAAGGATCGCTTTTAGATTTTATTGATTAATACCTTGTTTGGTGGTTCTACATCTTCTTGATTGAGCTGAGTACTGAGATCCGGGTCACAATGACCATTGTTTTTACCTTCACCCGGGTCTTGGTCGATTTTTCGGCCAATTAGAATGGCGCCGTTGCCAGGAGCACGGCTTAGTAGTCGATTTTAATTTTTCTGAGGCTTTTCTTTTTCGCGGCTTTTTGTAGATATTTTTATAGATATATTTTCTCTGATTTGATTATTTTTCTAGACTGACACTTTGGTTTCTCTTTCTTGCGAGGGCCCGAGGATCGAGGCAACTTCTTCAGAAGCCGAAGAAATCGTGGGAGTCAGAGGTGACTTCTTTCTCTACGAAGCCGTAGGAAAGCGCGAGGAGTAGAGCCGAAGCTCGGGCGCTACGGAATAGCCACGAGAAATAACTGTAGAATAGTCGTAGATTAGTAAGTTTTATTTTCTGCAAGATTATTAATTTGTAATAATACAGGGATAAACACTTAGACACTTGACATTTTGGGGTCTGTTTCGCCGAGCACCGGTTTTTCACCGTGTTTTTCACGGTTTTCGTGGCTTTTGACCGTTTATTTACTGCTTCTTTGATTTACGTGGTTTTCAACCTTAGCTTAGGAATTTCATTGATTGTGACGTAATTAATTAGGATCCAAACACATAATTATCTGTTTGTGCCTATCGTTCGAATAATTGGACCTAATGAATTAATTCACAAGAAAAAGCCAAATTATTAGAGATCTGGTCCATGTACCTTGAGGAGTCACATATAGTGTGTGCATGATTTGTTGTGGTAGACACCGAGTGGCTCCCAAGATAGGACTCAAGACCTAGGCTCGAGTACCCAGCTACTATTCTCAGGTATAGAAATTGCTCTGCTAGGGACGGTTTTCTACGTGCATCATATATGTAGTTTTTATTCAGTCTTTTATTTATGCGCGGATCACCCTGCATGTAGACTGCTGGAGTCAGGTATGCATCTCTTACTCTGCATGCATCATTGATTCCCGCGCATCGGTTTTTTTGTCTTCTCCCCCTGTTTTGGACTTAAAATAATCAGGAGAACCAAAAAATTCGTTACGCGTTATTTTTATCTGAAAAATACTTAAAAAAAGAAAAACTATAAAATTGGGACTGCTAAACAAACTTGACCCTAAAAGACACTTCACCTAAAAATCTGTCTTGGGGAGAGCAACCCCCTCATTGTCTGGTTTGATTGCGCGAGAGAGTGACCCACACACTAGGATAGAGCCACATCCGAGCCCTGATCAGACTACCGGCCTTTTATATGGGACAGTCTGGTTGGCGGATTGGATTCCTACCAGGTCACGTAACCGCTCTGATATCTTGACATGATCACCTAAATATAATTGACAAGATAATTGACGGAATTCTTACGGTCTTCAGCTAAGCGTGGAGTAGGTTAATTCGGGGTTTGTTTGGTCATCTTATTTCTTTCCAGATCTCATCCGCCAGACTTGTCAGATCGAGATGATGGGCAGGAGGTCCCTTACGCAGCTTCTGGTTGCACTGCTTGACCACACTCCAACCCGTTCATCTAGGTTGGTTCGCGAGAGCTCAGACCTGCTCTCTGAACCCGAGTTCGATTCCACCATGTTCCCGCTTGACCACCCTTCTTCCTATCTTGAGATGCCAGTGCAAGATGCGAGTCGACAGACAGATGATATTTCAGCACTTGAGTTTGGGTCTTTTGCCTTTGTAAGTCCATGGCCAGCAACGAGGATCACACCGAGGGTCAGAGACCAGAGACGACTACCTACGTTCTGCACCAGGGTGCGATCAACACCACCATGCTAGCCTCCCTTGAGACGATGCAGAGACAGATACGAGAGCAGGGGGCTTTCATGGTGGAGATGAGGAGAGAGATGGAGCAGCTCCGAGAGCAGAGAGAGTAGCTGTGAGCCGATGGACGCAGGGGTCCGGACCAGCCAGTTCAGTCAGACCAGCCGGCAGCAGATCCGAGACCGATGCAGGAGTTGCACAACCCCGGATCGACACTGACACACCGGTGGGTGGTTCTTTCGGCGATCGTGGGGGACTTCAAGTTCCCCCCAAACACGCTTCAGCTTCTACCCCGCACCCACGGGCTCGCCACTGAGGAGCCCCATCTTCATTTCCAGGAGTTTGAGATGATTTGCAGCACCGTCCACGATCGTCAGGTGGGCGAGGACACTATTCGGGTGATTGCTTTTCCTTTCTCCCTGGTCGACAGAGCAGCCAACTGGCTGAAGCATTTGGGGAGATCTGTTTATACCTAGGAGTCGTTCTGCACCGAGTACTTGAACAAGTACTGTCCACTTGGGCGGACGAATGCAGTGAGGGCCTTGATTAGCAACTTCTCCATGCTTCCCAATGAGAAGTTTCACGAGGCATGGGAGAGGTTCAGAGAGCTGACTGACAGATGCCCGCACCACGACATCACAAAGCCGAACCTAGTTCAGAGCTTCTTCTGCGGGTTGACACCAAAGCTGTAGGGCCTGGTGAACGCTTCTTGTGGAGGTTCCTACTTCGCCAAGAATGAGGATCAGGTCTGGGCCATCTACGAGGAGATGGTTGAGAACTATACAGTGATGTCCCAGACCCGACTTTACACCCAGGGATGCCCTCAGCCACAGACCGTGCAATTTCAGAGGATAGCACGGGTCAACGCCGGTCCTTCCACTTCGTCAGCTGCAGCCGCATAGGACGAGTCCATAGCCGACGACAAGGGCATTATCAGCTAGTAGCTGGACCGGATGGAGCTGATCGAGAAGAAGCAGTGCCAGAGCATATTGTAGATGGAGCATATGGCACAGTTGTTGAGTGACCTGAAGACACATGTCATGTGTCTCCAAGAGTCACAGACGGCTTCTCATCCCCGTCTTCAGGCACGAGGAGATCCGAGCAGCAGCGACAGTTCGTCCCAGTGCTCCATGCATCCTAGACAGGTTCACCTTGTACAGGCGGAGCCGTACCAACAGCCGCTGCCATACTACCAGACACTACCATCCCCAGACACTCGGATGGTGGTCTACCAGCCGGATCAACCTATGGCAGTACTCCCACCCCCTTACGAGCTGGAGCCGTTGATGGATGTCAATGGAATTTAGTACGATCGACCCCAGCCCGGTATCCGACGAGACCATCCCGGATTCTGTTGGTCGGCCGGAGGTGCCAGTTCCCAGCAGCAGCCTCCAGTTCAAGGTGGCCTGTACGGCCATAAGCGTAAGTAGCACCAGCAGCCCCAACCCCCAGTACAGTAGCAGTCATCCCAGTATGGTTTTCGTCCCTATCAGCAGGGACATTCTTGAAGGCGTGATCAGCCTCAGACGTAGCAGCATCATCCCCAACAGTATCCCTCTCACCCGCACCAGACACAGCAGTAGCCTCACTACCAGTGAAGCCACCCGTCAGGTTCTCATGGGCCAGCCTATGAGAACCTTGCCTTGGACGACTAGCCCGCCTCATGATAGAGCAGCAGGATACATTCAGACGGGAGATGGACAATTTCCTCCAGGAGATGCGGGAGATAGTGAGAGGGAAGGCCGCCATTCCTGCACAGATTGAGCCGAACCCGAACAACCTAAAGAGGATGTTTGAGCAGGTAGAGTTCACAGATATTACCACTCCTAGTGATTCTTTTGGTGATTTATCTGCATACATGTTTGATGTTGATTTTGTCACACTTAGGAGCGGTAGGATGCCAGCAGGCGGCGCCTCGTCTGAGCGACGATCCAACGCCACACCAGGAGCACCAGACGAGGAGGAGCATGGTACTGAGGCCGCGAGAGATGATGACGGTGGTACTGAGGCTACCATGGACGTTGATCCAGTCAACGGTATTGAGGCTGTCGATTCACCAGTTGGAGGAGGTGGTACTGATGCCACCATTACTTCTGCTAGTCCTGTTGTCTTTCCATTTGTACATATATCTCAGGATGTTTCTGGAAATAAAGGAAAGGGTATGTTATTTTCAGATCAACATGTGTTGATTGATGATGTTTGTGGATTCTGCTGTTCATGAGCATGCCAGACCCTCTCCTAGTCCTTCATTTGAGAAGGACCCTGTGATCCCCTTTCCACGAGCACTTCACATGGAGAAAATAGAAAATCCCAAAAAGAAGCACCGGATAGAGTTCAACCTGCAGATGATAGATCGATTCCATATTCAGCTGACTCTACAAGAGGCCTTGGAGCACATCCCTCTACTCCAGAGATCACTCAGAGACAGGACCACAATTAGGAGGAAGAGGAGGAACCATCAGTCTGAGATTCATGTGCTTACCAGAGCCACTTGTTTCACGATACAGATTCGTCTACCGGCCAAGAGGCCAGATGCAGGAGCCCTGTATGTCAGATGCCACATTCATGAGCAGAGGTTCGACCACACTCTATTAGACAGCGTTTCTTTGACCAACCTACTTCCGACAGCCCTTCTTGACCGCTTCGAGTTAGGCACTCTCCGACAGAGCAGGACGGTCCTTCAGTTTGCTGATCGATCAGTCAAGATGCTGAAGGATGTTGTTGTCATGATTAAGGGCTTGAAATTCCCCGTGGACTTCGTAGTGTTGAACATGGAAATATCTGAGTCAGTGACCGATACCCCCATCATTTTAGGATGCCCGTTCTTGGCCACAACCAAGGCAGGGTCCAACCATGATAGCGGGAAGGAGTACTTTCGTGTCGAGGGCGAGAGTATACAAACAGAGACGGTCGAGGAGACTAGAGCTAGAGATTCAGATTGCTCTGAGCCAACCACAGATATAGAGCAGATGACAGAGGCAGGGTGAGATATCCTCCAGGACTGTAACTTCGTGATTACAGATGATGATGCAATTTAGGTAGATCCAGTCGCACATGCCATCCTCTCACCTTCAGAGTTAGCTGATGCGGAGACGCCAGCAGAGGAGAGCTTGGAGAGCGCATTCCTGGTCCAGGATACATTTCAGGCTGCAGATTCGGTTCTTGATCACGATACAGATTTTTGTGAGTATGATCCCTTGGAGTCAGATACCGATTGGGCAGAGTTTGATGATTTGACAGTGTGTCTGACTTCCACTGAGCCTACTTCGAGAGAGGAGGATGATTCTGAGCAGAACAGAGACAGACCAGTTGAGCAGTCTTCTCCAGGTCTAGTTTGTGAGCGAGAGTTCTCATTCTCCCATGTAGATTTGGCAGCATACACTTGGATTCTTTAGAAGCCAGATTTGCTAGCACCTACTTGTCTAGAGCAGAAGCCTCTACCAGCGTTGCTGAAGTATAGATTCCTTTGGGGTGAGCATGAGATGTACCAAGTCATTATCTCCGTTGATTAGACTGAGAGCAAGAATCCCGTCTGATGGGGGTTCTTGAAAAGAACCGCAAGGCGATAGGATGGAGTGTAACCGATCTCCAGAAATCAGTCCGGCTCTGTGCTCCCACCACATCTATCTCGAGGATGAGGCAAAGCCGTTGCGTGTGTTCCAGCAGTGGTTGAACCCGAATCATAGAGAGGTTGTCATGAAGGAGATCTCAAAGTGGTGGAGCGCCGATTTTATCTACCCCATCCCCAACTCCAAGTGGGTCAGTCTGTTGCTTGCGGTGCCCGAGAAGACAGGCATCACTACAGTTATCACGGAGTCTGGAGAGGAGATCGCTACCCGGGTACCACTTCTTGGCGGGTCTGTGTGGATTACAGAC
Organism: Ottelia alismoides; assembly: GCA_037367405.1. Taxonomy (NCBI): domain Eukaryota; kingdom Viridiplantae; phylum Streptophyta; class Magnoliopsida; order Alismatales; family Hydrocharitaceae; genus Ottelia; species Ottelia alismoides. The sequence continues at coordinate 250,902 of JAZKJV010010344.1, forward strand.
GATTAAACCAGGCCACCATGAAGGATCATTTTCCCCTGTACTTTATTGATCAGATTATTGAGAGGCTAGCAGAGAAGAACCATTATTGTTTCTTGGATGGGTACTCCGGTTATAATAAGGTGGCCATCGTGCCCGAGGACCAGGACAAGACCACCTTCACCTGTCCCTTTAGGACATGTGCTTTCCGAAGCATGCCATTTGGATTGTGCAACGCTCCGGCGACATTCCAAAGATGCATGATGTCCATCTTTTCGGACATGGTGGGGGAGTGCTTGGAGGTCTTCATGGATGATTTCTCGATCTACGGCGATGGATTCGATTCTTGTCTTTATTGCCTAGACCGAGTCCTTCAGCGATGCATAGAGGTTCATCTTGTGTTGTATTGGGAGAAGAGTCACTTCATGGTGACTCTAGGGACGGTGCTTGGCCACATCATCTCCAACAGGGGCATGGAGGTTGATCCGGCCAAGGTGGATGTCATTTGAAAACTCGATCCACCGTCCAACTTGCGGCAGTTTTGTTCTTTTCTGGGGCACGTCGGTTTCTACCGACGCTTCATTCATGATTTTAGCAGTATTGCCCGACCGTTGACTGAACTTTTGACGAAAGACACCGGGTTCCATGTAGATGATAAGTGTCTATCGTCGTTTGAGACTCTCAAGAGCTTTGTTATAGAGGCTCCTGTTCTCCAGCCACCTGATTGATCTCTCCCATTCGAGATCATGACAGATGCCTCCGATTTTGTCGTGGGGGCCGTGCTGGGACAGAGGAGGGATGGAGTCCCATTTGCCATTCAGTACGCTAGCTGTACAATAGATACCACGCAACGGAACTATACTGTCATAGAGAAGGAGATGCTAGCCATATTTTTCGCCCTAGATAAGTTTAGATCTTACATCATTGGATCTAGAGTGACCATTTACACTGATCATACCAACATCCGGTACCTCATGGCAAAGAAGGATGCCAAAGCTAGATTGACTAGATGGATCCTTCCACTCCAGGAGTTCGATATTGAGATTAAGGATAAACCTGGAGTAAAGAATGCGGTGGCGGATCATCTCTCCCGATTGGAGTATCTTGAGGATTCTGAGCAGATTGACCCTATTTGTGAGACCTTCCCAGATGAGGCGATCCTTGTTATCACCTCATTCCCATGGTATGCTGATATTGTGACCTATCTTGTCACCAAGAAAGTTCCATAAGATTGGCCCAGGCTGAAACTTCAGACCTTCCTCGCGAAGGCCATGTTTTACCATTGGGAGGATCCCATCCTTTACCACGAGGGAGGGGATAGTATCTGGCATAGGTGCATTCCTCAGGAGGAGCACCACAACGTCCTTACTTACTACCACAAGCTTGAGGCAGGAGGACATCACTCAGGGAGGAGAACAGCACAGAAAGTGCTCCAATCCGGCCTATGGTGGCCTACTCTCTTCAAGGACTCTGATGAGTTCGTGAAGAGGCGTACTGACGGTCACAGGATAAGCACTTGTGGACTGCGTGATATGATGCCGATGCATCCCATACACTTCTATGAGATTTTTGACGTATGGGGCATCGATTTCATGGGTCCATTCCCTAGGAGTCAGGGATTTGAGTACATTCTGTTGGCCATGGATTATGTGAGTTGTTGGGTTGAGGCCATCCCCGCCTGAATCGCAGATGCAAGGACTGTTTGCAGATTTTGAGGAAGAATATCATTTCATGGCTCAGGGTACCTCGAGTGTTGATATCTGACGGGGGGTCTCATTTCGTCAACGATAAGGTAAAGGCCCTAGCTAGCAAGTTCAGCACAGACCATCGAGTTGCCACTCCATACCACCCTCAGACGAATGGTCTTGCTGAAGTGTCGGACAGGGAGATCAAGACTATATTCCAGAAAGTCGTTCGCCCTGACCGAAAGGATTGGTCACAGCTTTTGGACTCGATCTTGTGGGCATATCGGACGTATTTCAAGACTCCTTTGGTACATCTCCCTTTCACCTCATTTATGGAAAGCCGTGCCATTTACCTGTTGAGCTGAGAGATAGTTCACTTTGGGCAGTCACTGATATACTTTTGGATCCAGAGAGTGTAGGAAATCAGAGGAGGGTAGAGTTAGCAGCCCTGGAGGAGCTTCATGAGACCACCTTTTCAAACAACCTACATTATAAGGAGAGAGTGCAGGAGTGGCATGATTCTCATATCAGGCAAAAGCAGTTTGAGCCAGGACAGAGAGTATCACTGTTTGATGCTAGGCTTCGTCTATTTCCAGGGAAGCTACAGAGCAAATGGAAGGGACCGTATTTGGTTAGAAAGGTGCATGACAATGGTAGTATTGATATATATGAGTTGTCTTCTGATGCCACCTTTCGAGTGAACGGCTAGCAGCTCAAGCCATATCTAGATCATGAGACGTGGGTCATTGATGTTGCCTCTATTCACTTTGCATGAAATGTGGTCTCTTGACTAACATCTATTGCATCTCACGCCTGATTATCACTGTTCTTCCGACTTGTATAGATCCAGTTGTCCATATCACTCTATTCTTTAGTCCCACATCCCTTTTCTCATCTTATGATTATGCTATACTTAGGGTGTACTTTAACCTAAGTACAGGGGGGATGTAGGACTTTCGGGTGTTCTATTGATTCTTTCTACCTCTATTTTGCTGCCTATACTTAGGGATATTTCACCCTAAGTATGGTGGGGTAGATTCTGTACATCCTTTCACTCAGATTTCCCTTCATGTACAGCTTGCCATACTTAAGATTACTTAATCCTATGTATAGGGGGAAACACCGAGTTCTCTTCATTCTATTCTTTGATTCGTCTTTGTATATAGTCGTTCCCTTTCACTTCCCTATACTAAGCACGAGTTATGTATTCTTCATCGCTCTTGATCACTTTGAGGACATCATTCGAGCTAAGTATAGGGGGTGTATATATATTTCATATATAATTTAGTCATAACTCGTACTTTGTGTGAGTGTGTTAATAAATAAAAAGGCTAAAAATCCATAAAATTTAAAAACAATTAAAAAAAATCCCTTGTATATAACATTCTTCTTGCATATATCTATTTATTTATAAAATTATTTTTGTACAAATGATTGTAAAATCTTTTCGTGTAAATAGGTTGTAAATATTTTCATATAAAAAATTATGTATACAGTATAAAATTTTTGTAAAATATTTGAAAACAAAAAGTTTGAAAAATCCTTTGTGTAAATTTTTGTAAATATTTTGCAAAACATTGCATTCATGCATACATCCATGTTTTCAAACATTTTTCAAAAATTTTACACAATTGTAAATATTTGTAAATAGCATCTTTGCAAATCCTTGCACAATTTTTCTAAATCATAGTTGACATTTAAATTGGACTTGAATTAAATTGACAAATGGATCTTGGTTAAGACCTTAATCAACCTAATAATAAGAGGAGCCTTATAGGGCTTAGGATTGAGACTTTTCAGGTCCATAAGGACTTAATTCTTTGAGTCCACTAGGATATGAGCATATGTCATCTTGATGAGCCTAAGTAGAGCACTTAACAACACACACATGACTCTCAGAGACAATGGCTTTACTTGCACCAGCACTTTACACATAGCTCTCAATGGATGAGGTGGTGAGGAGGTAGTTTCCTTTGGCTTGGGGTAGCATATGTGGGTAGTACTTCTAGGCAGAACCTCTCTTCTTCTTACAGTGAAGGAAGTGTGTCTCAACTTGGTCTGGTGGTTATGAAGTCTAAAGACAAAAGCCGTTGGATGCAATAAAGCTTCAAAAGAGGGATAGCCTACTGGCTCAAGAGGAAAAACTCCTTGTATACATGTTGCACCATGTAGATATGTTGTACAGATGCACATGAAAAAAAAAAGTGCAAAAAGAAAAGAACTCCAAAAAAGTGGTGGGTCGGATTGAAAATTTAATAATCCCACCGGAGTGTATATAGTCAAATAAAGCAAAAGCTTATGGTATCCATGTTCCAATCTCATGAAGCTTGCAGCGGGAGACTCAGCTACACTATTTAGAGCTCCCAAGGATACATGGCTACACTGGCCATGGTCCATTCTCTTCTTTCCCCTCTTCTTGAGCCGGTTGCACTTGAACATAGAAGGGAATAACCCGCTTCTCGAGGAAAGAGTTGCTAGACCGAGGCATTAGAGTTACCGGGTTGAGGGAGGTTGTTTCTTTATTTCTTCTGAGGTGGGGAGCTACATATCACTTACACCGTACAAGGAAAGATTCATGGTCATTAGAGTTTGTGTATGTAGACTTGTTTTGATCTGGTTTATTGAGGAGTCTTGACCATAGATTGGTGAAACTTAGAGGATGTTAAGTTTTAAGCTTAAGTCCAAATAAGGTTCCGACAAATTAATAATCCAAAGGTTTGACCGAGCTCCATATTTCAATTGAATGAAGGAAAGTTTAATAATCAACCTTGATTTCGCCTCTTTTTCTTTTTCTTTCTGTCTTGCACTTCTTTTTCAAATAAGTGTTTGCTAAGGGACTAGCAAAAGTAAAGTATAATGGGGTGATGAATCCCAATTCATCACTCCTTGTTCCTTTATTTTAGCTAGAAACTTGAGAAAAACACCATGTAAATATGTCTAAATATAATAAATTGCCAAAACAAATGCATAGTGTAAATTTGCATAATTACCATGTTTTTGTGCCAAAATAAAGGAATAAAGAAACACAAGAAAAAGAGGGAAATATTTAGAATAAATATTGAGTGAACTAATCCCAAGGGAGGGCCATCATGGGCCTGACCACAAAAGAACCCAAGTAGAGAGAGATAAGGTCATTCATACATGTACATATCCCCATGTAAATAAATAAAATTTATTTTCCTCAAAATAAAAATTAAAAAGTGTTTCTCATATGTTGTACGTATTTATAAAAATAAAACTAAAATAAAAATAGGAAAAACAAAATAAAAACAAAAAACATATAAAACCTCTCTCTTTAGTGTATATAGATCATAACATACCTATTTATTATCTCCTTGTAAATAATTAATAAAAATTCCATAAAATTATCTCTATATTCCAGATTTCATGATGTAAATAAATAAAATAAAAATCAGGAAATAAAATAAAATAAAAAGGAAAAAGAATAAAATCAATTTCCACCTTGTATATATACCATGTATATATGTATATAACCCTATTTATTTACTCCATGTAGATAAATCATAAAAATAAAATAAAAATACCTCATTATTCCAAATCTTATGTTGTAAATAAATAAAATATAAAATTGGAATAATTATATAAACATAAATAAAAAATAAAAATCAAAATTCCTTTTATGTATATACCAACATATAATAATAATATAATGTAAATACCTTGTTTATTTTTCAAAAAAATAAATTAAAACCACTAAAAATTAATTTGAAAAATAAGAATCAATTTTTATGTTTTAACTTTTTCGAAAATTAATATTTTTTATTGAATTTACAAGTATTTAATAAAAAGCGGCCTGTGATTGGTCCACGGGAGATTGTTGACCCCCGGTCAAGTTTCCCCCCAGGACCATTTAGTTCGCGGATCTCGCCCCCGACCCAATTTCTCAACTTTTTCGCAGCTTGATTCGACCTCCGTTTATCCAAAGCCCGGGTGCTAATTTACCCTTTCTGATCCGAGATCTTCGCCCGATCATCTGCCTAGGGGTCCGTGCTTGACCATGCCGGACCTGATCCCATTTTCTCAGACATGCACCACTATAAAGCATCACCTCTGCCGCACATTCCCCGCCATCTTTGGCTCCATCCTTCCATCCCAGGACCTCCATCAACACCCTTAGAGTGACAGCTATCTGAGCGTGGTGTCGAAGAGAGGAGGAGGTGCCTCCAGCCACTAATCCGGCAACCTTCGTCGCCGTGCGCCGCCGCGAGGAGCGCCAAGCCTCGGAACACGACGATTCCTCGAGGCCAAGACCCCCAGAGCTTCTCCAGCTCATCCCCAGTCGACTTCAGCCACTAGGAACCACGGTACCCTCTATTTTAGGCTAATTTTCCATTATGCCCAAATCGCACCGCCAACTTCACCGGCCGATTCACGTCGATCTGGTCATTGATTCGCTCATCCGATTCGCCCATTTCGCTCACGAGACCTCTCCCCACCTTCTCCATCCATCCGATCATCCTGACTCGTCTCGGAGCTGGAAGCTCGGTCCCCCTCCTCCTCCGCTCGCCGGAGGACTACGCCATGACTCATCAGACCACCCATTTCACCCCTAACCGGGTCGAGGCATTTTGCTCTCGACCCAGGAAGCTTTTGGTGACCATTTGCAGTTCAAAGGACCCATCTGGGGGTCGAGTCATCCGAGCACAAGAGCTTCTCTCCTCCACCATCGCCGGGCCGCACCGGTGGTCCCCGGCTTCATTGGAGGATTGCATCAGCTGCGGAGCAGTCCAAGCATCACGTTCCACATCCCAGCAGCAGAAGAGGAGGTCTCCACCGTGCGCATGGAGCCGGTGAGCTATTCTTGGAGCATCTCCAGTTGCCGTCCGATCAGCCCCGACGCTCTAGATTCGATCATCGCTGTCTATTTGAGGAACTTCAGTCACCGTCAGATCCATAAGGGCTTCGATCTGGAGCGGTCATCCAGCGAAGGGGTGCCCTCGTTTCTGATCTATTCGATTTACACGTGGTGACCCCTCATCCATTAGATCGGAGCCATCGGACTTTGAAGAGGCATCAGCGCATCCCCATCGTCTGATCCCACACGTGGCGCGCCTCCAGCCAAAGATCTCAATAAGGGGTAAATTACTTGTAAGCGCCTCTGTTTATTGTATTTAATATTTAGTCCTGTAAATATTAAGTTTAGTTGTTTTTATTTTTGAACATTTGTACTTAGGACCTTAGATTTACTTTATTTGCATTATAGTCCCTGTGTGTGTGAACCATGTGCATCGACACGTGACTTTTTGGGTTATTTGCAGTTTAAGACATGTACTTCCTTGGTGTTACTGTTTGCATTTATTTAAATAGGAATTACAATTATACCCCTCCAAGTGCCTGTCACGTGTGTCGCGCTTGTTTTCTTGGGGTTTTTGCATACCAGACCTTGGTCATTCTTTCCTTATTATTGATCGATCCTGGAAGTATGTTTTGTTTGCTTCTAGATCCCGAACAGCTATGAGCCTTGTTTTTAATTAAATAAAATATCAAAATAAATCCAAATTAGGCGAAATTTGGATACGTGGCTCCTGCCACTATGTAAAAATTTCCCTAAAAATTTGGGACATTTTTAGTTGTTTTGTTATTTTTAAAAATTCAAAAACATTGATTTTTGGTATTGTTTGAATTAGAAAATCAAAGAAAAATATAAAAACTCCTTTAAAAATTCCAAAATAAGAGTGTAAGTTAATTTTAGTGTCTTTTAATCCAATTTTTGTGCTTTTTGATTTTATAAAAACTTTAAAATTCCAAAACCCTAAAAAACTCATAAAAATTCTAAAAAATCCTATAAAATTCAAAAAAATATAAACTTTTTTCCAATAGCTTAGTTTTTATAAATATTTTCCATAAAAATTGCCTCCAGACTTTTATAGATCAATTTTATATTTTAAATTGATCTTTCAAGTCTAGCTGTATAGTAGCTCTTGTTTTTCATCTTTCTTGATTTTTATAAAATCAAATAAAAATTGAAAAAGTCTGAAAAATTCACCAAAAACATTTAAAAACCTAAAAAGCATAAAAACATTTTTTTTGAATTTTTGGATTATTTTCGTGTGCTTCAATAATTGGTTGAGCTTGCTTGTTTTCTTATTTTCTTACAAGATTAAAAATACAAAAACATTTAAAAACCCTAAAAATCCACCAAAAATATTTTCCCCCTTTATTTTCGACTTCTGACTACTTCGTAGGCCGCAAGGCCATCACCTGCTCCCTGAGTTTGACCTTGGTCGCTATACCAGGTTAATAAAAATAGCAAGGACCGCTTTTAGATTTTATTGATTTATACCTTGTTTGGTGGTTCTACATCTTCTTGATTGAGCTGAGTACTGAGATCTGGGTCGCAATGACCATTGGTTTTACCTTCACCCGGGTCTTGGTCGATTTTTCAGCCCATTAGTGTACAAGAATTAGTTCAAGTAAGTACGTAATTAGAGCCATCTAAGTATCTTCTTAATCGCACACAAACATACATACAAATCTTGTTTCAATCACACCTCCATTTCTTTTTCATTTTCATTGTTATAACATTTTTTGGAAACATAATATTTGATCTACAACTTTAACATTCCTAGCTGATTTCTACACAAATCAAGCATCCCTACTTTTATTTTTTGGTCTATTCTATATCTGGAGTATCGAATCTACATCTGGAGCCTTTCTTTAGAACAAAAAATCAAGAGGTGATATCATAACTGTAGCAGACCTTCTCAGCCCAGCCGACCTCTTCTTGACCTTTTATGTCCATGCCTACCGTCCTAGACACCTCATCCACCATAGGTAATCTCGAGGGGTGAAGATGTCAACCTTCTAGCCTAGTAGGAGATCCATTCAAGCACCCCTTCGCTGGCGATAAATCGGAGAAGAAGGCGACTTCGCCACACACATTACGAGGAAGAAGAATCACCGAGAACATGCAAGATACAATCTATCGCCACATGTCCACATCCAATGCTCCAGATAGCCCATCAATCTAATCTTAGCCGTAGATGCTGAACCGGTAGAACAATTACATTGTAGTCCCCACATCTTCCAAAATTTCAACCACACTAGCAAAGTTTCTAGAAATTATGTTTACATCCCTGCAAAAGGACCCAAATTTAATACATCTTAGTTTCTTTTCATTTAAGTCCATAGACAAGGATCTTTTTGTAACAGGATCTTTTATTTTATTTTTTTTGCATTCAATTCATGTACTGTAGGAAACAATTGGACATTTTTTTGATGCAAATTTACATCGATTTTTCTAGGGTAGTGACAAAACTACCCTAGCGAGGTTTCTTGGTATTTTTCATAGATTTTCATCGCATTATCGTTTTGTTTTGTATTTTCTAAACGTGTATCAGTTTTGAGTGTTTTGTTGCATTTTCAACGAAAAAATCACGAAATTTATCTCTTCTCAAAAACCATGGTATTTCTATTCTACCTTCTCGAGTTTGACCGGAAAAACTTACCTGGATAAATAATTAGTTTAAAGATAAAATACGAGAGACATTCATTTTATATATCTCACTTTTCTATTTTATCGTATTTTTGTTTGATTAATTAGAGTTTTGGCTCAGAGCGATTTTCTATACCAGCACATTTCTTATCTCGCCTAAAAATTGGGTTATCAGTGCTTCCAACAATAGTTGTACCTCATGAAAAATTAAGCCAATCGAACGATCAACAAGGCCAGTAGAAGAACTAGGAATAACTCGCATCCGAGAAAACTTCGACTGGTCGTATATTCAAGTCCTGAGCTCTTGTTTCACTGCTAATTGTCCAAAAATATTCATGGAGGCATCGTCTAACTTCTTGAAGCTCAAATGCGTCCGATGAACGTCGAAACTCTCCTATGAGGTCGAAGAGGCCTAGAGGCTTCAGGTACCTCTAGTGAGGATGAAAACAAACATCCAGCGGTTTCTTCATATTCGGGTCGACACAAGAAGAAAAGGGGTCGAGGAAAAATGCACCGACCTATCAAATGCGGGAATTGAGCGTGGGGTGTCGGTGCGGAGGTGCTTCAACTTGGTGGAGGAGTTGGAACACCCAAGATCCAATCCTACAAGTATTAGTTAAGATGGAGTGTGGGGTGAGGAGTAGAGAAGTGTTAGGAGAACAAGGTGGGTGTGACTCACATTTAGGAAAATAATCGGAGGATTGTGAGAAGGGTTTCTCGGAGCTAGCCTCCACCAAACAATGCTTGGGGTTTCTAGCAAAATCACGTGATACAATCAGAAAACAATTGTAGGAAATAAACATAGGGATTACATCTCAGATAGAAAGCGAGAAAAAGATTACCTCGAGCACCTAAGAATAGGTGATGGGACCTCATGATTGAGCTCTGCACAGGTGGGTGGAACACCTCTTAGTGTTGCCTCCTCGATCAACCTATATGCAAGGTGAAGGAGTTGTCACCTCCTTCGAGCCTTTGGGCGCAAGAGGAGGAGAGGAAATGACATAAAGAATATTCCAAAAATGGAGGAAGGTGACGGGAGAGATTTTGTACAGGAGAGGATGTGGGCATGAAGATCGAGGATGAATGGTCAATTCAGAGGTCCATGCCTCGAAACAACGTTATGCGTGAATCACCAGAGATCAAGGGAAAAAGTGTAAATGAAATATAAACAATTTGATGATAGTATCGAGATGGAAAAAAGAAAGAAGATGGGTCAAATCCCAGGTTCTAACAAAGTGTAGGTGCAGTCAAACAATTGACCGAGGTCAACTGGAGACGTGGCTTGGTTGGTCCGCATGGACCAACCAGGAAAAACCAGCCTGAAATTATTTCTAAATTGATTAATAAATTATAAATGATTTTATTAAATTCAATTTATAAAATAAACGTTCTTTCTTATTCAATAGTATCTAACTATGATTTTTATTTATTTTTTTGATCTTATAATTTTCAAATTAGGCTTTATGGTTTTATTTATAGGTATAATTACATATGTTATGTATATTTTTTAAATTTGTAATTTTGATTTTATTATTTTATTATCGTATTTTGTATAATTATAACTTATTTTATATACATAAATATATTGTTATTATATTTTCCGGATGTATTACACATACATAAATAAATATGTATATTTATTATATAGGTATGTGTACAATATATTCATCCATGTTTTCTGTATTTTGATTTATGTTTTATTTATAATTTTATTATAGTTTTAATATGTACGTATACTGTAAATAATATTGCAAAATTATAAAATATAAATTTATGAAAATAATAAATAATAAGTAAAATGAATATTTTACTCGAGTATACAATACAATTGGGGTCCTAAACCTAGCTTTCACATGTTAACTCCAAAAAATATGAAACCCCCTTCATTAAATAGACTATTAAATGTTATATGCAATAAAAGCTATTTTGATACATTTTGAGTTTTTATTTAGGAGTTATGGGTATGGAAAATTGGACTTTGGGATTTTATTTAGATTATATAAAGTACATTATATATTATTATTATACGAAATCAAATTTATATTTTTCTATATATTATTATCTACAACATTAAGGTACAACGTTTCTTTATGTGAGGACTAAAAAGTCGAAAATTAAATAGGTCCCAAAAGTGAATAATTGAATGGGAATTTTAGGTGGTTTTTGGCCCATATTTCTCCTTAGTTTATTCCTCGTCAACCAAGTCAACAAGATGCCTAGGTCTCAGAGTTTAGGGTCATAAAATACATTTGGCATTTTATTCTCTTTCTTTTCTTTTCTTTATCTATAATTTTGGCATTATAAACAATATTTATACAACAAAGAATGAATGTTAATTTGGGAAAAATAGGGCTATTTACTTGCATTAGTTGGGGTTTTTAATGCCAAAATAATATAATAAAGATGATGAAATGGAGATTAATTCTCATCAATTCATATATTAGAAAACTCAACAAGTGGCTCAGGTATCTAAGTAGGAGGTATATTAATAGTAATCTCATAATGGTGTGTGAAAGGAATATCATAATTTACCTCCAATATCTATAATCGATCGTCAAAAATCAGCTCCAATTGACCTTTAGAAAATCACTATGTTGGATTAACACGGGAACTCATGTTGACTAAGCTTTAGTGTGATTACTTTTTAGAAAAGAATTCATGGGTGTCCATGAAATCATTGAATGATATGTCTCTCTAACCTTGGCAAGAAAATCTCAAGGATTTGGTGTAATTGTCTCTCTCTCATTTATTGTTGTTGATGGTCGTGATGTCCTAAGATCAGGGATCATCTCAATTTTAACCTTTTCACTGTGGGAATGAAAGATGAACACTCCAGTACCATAATCAACTACTGCTTCAACAGTTCGAAAGAACTACTGACCAAGTATGATCGAGGTATGGAGTAACAGTGCAGAGGTATCTATATCCATAACAACAAAGTCTGCTGGGAATCTCATTCATGCAACATTATAATAACGTCCTTTATTATTCCTCTCGGCTTGTTGATCGATCTATCGCCAAACTAAAGGATCATCCTGGTTGATCTAGGAGGCCCCAACCCAAACTCAATGAGTAGAAAGGATGGCATGATATTAATGGAGGATTTGCTATCGAGAAGAGTACGATCAAACTCTTGATAAAAATGTGGCAATGGATGTTAGTTGCTCACTTATATTTATTTTAGGCCGGGAGGTTGCTAATGGCACGAGCTATGGCCATTATCAAGATGTTTTTATTTGACTTCTTTTATTTGTTCTTCTTTGGTTAATGCCTTTGAGTACATTCTTCTTTCATTTCTTTTCTCACTGTAGGCATGTACTCCATGGCCTCAAGGAGTGGTATCTCTCAAAAGATGTTTTGTAAGATCTCTGCCACTCCAGGATCCGATATGGTTGCTTTTATTATTTGACTTTTTTGGTTTTATTCAACGCTAAAGGAAATGGAACAGATTGAGAAGAAACATTCAACTACTCATTTGTCTTATTCAAAAATAGAGTCATCATTTACATTTGGACAACCAGAATAAGTATGTATAATGTTATCCAAAATGAGGGTAGAAGAAATAAACTCGAAAGTAGGACAGGATACTGTTACTATTGCATAAAGAGATTCCTTGGTGGGTTTGTTCTCCTTTTATGCTAACAGCAAGCTATATCTCTTTTTATTATCTCTTTGGTCTTTTTAGAATGAAGAAGGTGAAGTTGGTGGTGGTGTTAAAGAATAAGTTGGTGAAGCTCCATGCTTGGGATTCGCACCACTGGATTGCAGTATTGATAGTGAATAAGATGATGATGTGGAAGGTGAGTCTCTCAATGTGGCTTGATCTCCCAATCCCAACGGCTGTGAAGGCAGTTGAAATCTCCTATTGTTCTGGAGAGACGTTACATAAACATATAAAATCAATGGTTGTACCTATCTCGGATGTGGATTGAGCATGGGGTACCTACTCCTTGAATCTGAAATTGTTGGGATGGGCATCAACTTGTACTAGAATCAACGTCTTCATGGTAGTCAGGTCATCGATCCTATGAGTCAGATCATTCATGTTCTTCATCAATAGGGAAAGTAGATAAAGTGCGGGATTCACCGTATGTGCCTTTAGATGCTCAATGACAGGTTGTCACTAATACTGGTAGTGAGGAGGTTGCTAGTATCCATATCATGGAAAGTAATGAGGAGGAGGAGGATGTGAATATTGTCTATATGATGCATACTACTGCTGGTACTAAGACTGGTAAGTATGTGCAGACTCCAACTTTGCAAGCCATGTCTCTAATTCTGGAAGTAAGGTGGATACTGAAAGTGATGTCGGAATTGTTGGTGCCGGTACTGATGCTATCCATCTCTATGAAAATGATGGCAACTCTCTGACCCTACTGGGAACCCAGCTGACCTTGCCTTAACAAATGGGATTGGTTGCACTCTCGGTCAAAACAAATACCATTTGCCTCCTGAATGAGAGGTGGAGGTGGAGACTGTTGCTCAGGAATGTATGGAATCTCCTACTAGTACAGGACGATCGGGTGTGACTACTACTTGACCTGGTCAGCTGTCTACACATAGTAAATGTGTTGAACTATGGATGGTCCTCTGGTACTCTACAGTGCGGAAGTGGAAGTAGTCTTCTCACGAATAGAGGTATCGGTAGTTGCACTCGCACTCTGACATGCACTGACCGTACTCACAAGAAGCTCTACAAGCTTTCTGATCTCATCTAGCTTACCCAGGTTCTTTGTCCTTTGTTCGATCACTTGGAGATTCTCAAGATCCTTAGAACATTCTCTATTATGTCAACTTTGGATAGGTGACTGCCTATGATGGTCAGATATGCATTGTCCACCCTATCCACATCATGTGATGTCATCATGTTGATAGCCTTATGGGGTACTGAAGGAGAGGTGACGGAATGCTTCTGAAAATATTGTGAAGAAAAAAGAGTTGTCGAGCTCTCTTCCAACTCCACTAAAATCTAATAAAGTACATAATCACTCCTTGTTAAAATGTGACCTCCTAGAAGAGACATCTACTAGATTCTAATTCTCAATGCTGAAACTCCAAAAAAGTTCTACACAAGGCTCATCTTTGGAATATCATTATGGGGGCACTACTTCATCAAATCTTTGAATCTTTCTCACACCTAGTTAATAGGCTCGTGGGACATCTAGGAGAAGATAGCAATCAAGGATCGCATTTGGTTGAGATGTCCAAGTATATAATACTTGTTCGAGAATGCAGACCTCGACTCTTTCCAAGTCGTGACATCCGTTCCCAAATGGTTAATACAATACAATGCCTTGTCCATGAGACTGAACTAGAAGGTTGTCATCTTCACTACCTCTAATGTAACATTCGGGTAGTGTATGGTGCCATAAATGTGATCAAACTAAGGCATTTTAAGCTAAAATAAATTAATAAATGTGATGAAAAGAGGATTCATCAATAACTCCCTTCTTGAGCCAAAATTTTGCCTCAACCGATTCAACCTCAATCCTTGTGTGGTTAGAGTCTTGTCTCGTATTTATCGCTAGCCTCCTTTGTTCTCTCACATGTCTCCTTATTCTACCCTTGTGCATGTTGTGTTATACGATGAGGCTCAGATGGAGGAGACTATTGAAATAATTGAGATGGGCAAATTTAAAGTTGGAATGAGTGTGCTTCCTTTGGCAAATTTTGGATCTGATTTGTTTGATGCTATTATTGAGGCTTCTTTGGTGCACATCAGGTTAAGGATATGATCTGTAGGGCAATGCACTTGATGATGATGATACATATATTGTGTGTATCCATTTCCCAATACTGACATTGAGTCGATTCTGCACATCTTGTTTCGGATGTCTTTTGTACCCTCTCTATTGTTATCTCATGAGACAGAGTAGGAACCCTCATTGTGTAACCCATCCTACCCGTTGATGTAATTCCTCCCTGATATCCAAATCCCCATAGAGCACATAGCATATTTTGATCAATACCCTTAGCCATTCTGGTGGATGTTGTTTTGTTAGGACCTACATTGTCAGATGACGCATCTTGCCAACGCCTCTCAACAACCTTACATCCTCCTAATAGATGAGGGTGATAATTTTTTCTAGGATGAGAGTTCAGATGCTTGCATGACCTTACTCTCCATTCATCAACTTGTATTATGCTCCGAGGGTTTTTTGCGGGTGAATAAGACACTTTCTAGGTACTCGGTCTCACCTACTGACCTTGCAACCAGTCTATCGACTACAAAGACTAATTTGTCTGATTCATGTGACTCCTTTGACTCTGCTCTCCTCAACGAACCTCGTGAGGATGAGCCATACTTTGTGGCATTTGATTATTTCTATGATCATTCCTCAATATGTCCATCAAATGCCCATTGGCTTCGATAGTCTCCTAGTCTTTATTTTTCATATCTTTATGAGATTGTGATTGATGTGGAGGATTCCATCAATGATCCATCCTTCTCCATTTTTGATTTGCAGCTTTGACTACTCACTCCATTCTTAGAAGCCGATGATTTCTTTCAAACCACCAGACCCTGGCTAGTTTTCATTTCTCTTCTCTTGGTTGTATACACCCACTTGATTGCATATATGGGTGTTCTTTTTGACTTTGTTATCATTCTCACTATGAGACAATGGAAAGAGTACGACATTTGTCTAATTGATGTAGTCTTGAATCGTGATACATCATTATCCTAACATTTGCTCCTTGCTAGGGGCATAAAACCTAGTGCTTGTTGAGAGGCACCACAACAATCCACATCTCTTGTATATATGTGTTTCATCTTTTATTAATTCTCTCTTTCGATTGTCCCACACCCCAGATTAATCATCTAATATTTGTATCTACACTTAGGACATACTTTATCCTAAGTATTGAGGGTGTAAATCGAATTAACCTTAATTCATTATATTTCATCAATCTTATTGTCGCCTATAGTTAGTGATCTCTTATCCTAAATTTAGTGGGAGTGGTTTGTACATTCTCGTGATGTATTTTTTTCTTTTTATCGAAATCTTGATACCCTCTCATGTCTTCTCTCTTGTTGATATTCATGTCTACACTTAGGGATTGTTTATCAAAAATATAGGGAGAGACAGACCAAGTTGTTGATGTGTTCATCCCCACCATTGACCCTCCTTGCATGTTGTATGCATTTTGTTATACTTATGATTAATCGATCCTAAGTGTAGGAGGGATGATTGACTTATAATTATTTCATTCCGTTGTCGTTATTGTATAGACTTTTCTATACTCAATACGAGTTATGTCTTCTTATTTTCCCTCTAATTTATGAGGACATAACTCAAGCAAAGTATAGTGGTCATATATATGTTCTATATACTTTAGCCATAACTCATATTTATTATTTTTTAACAATATGGCAAAATTACGATTAAATAAGTGTAAAGAATAAACAATAAATATGTATAAAATTCTATGTACATAATCATTAGAAAATCAAGTAAAAAATGTTCGGCAATGATTTGAAAACTGGTAGTATAATATTTGTACAATTTTTTGAAACCATTTTTTGCTAAACATTTTCAAACCTTTGTAAAAATATTTTGTTGGTGAAATTTTCTTTTATTAGTTTGAATAACTTCTTGAAAAATTTGTTTGAAAATGATTTACAATATTGTTGTAAAAATATGTTGAAAATCTATATATACTATTTAAAAGAACTTTGCAAAATCATTTTTAAATTATGTAAATATTTGTAAAAATAATTTCTATAAATAAGTTTTCAAAATATTTCTAAAAATATTTTCAAACTATCTTGAAAATCAAGTCTATATTTATAGCAAATAGAGATACCTTACAAACCCTTTAAAAATAATTAACATCCAACTTGTAAATTCATTATGTAAAAGGTACCCTCATTCTTGTAAATGAAGTTGCACTCCTGTGTAAATAAATGCACATAATTACTTTACTAACTCTTTTAATTTTAAAAAATCCATAAAATCTGCAAAAAATATTAAAAATTTGCATAAAAATTTCCAAAACTTTTCAAAAATTCATAAAAAGTTTAAGTCAGAAAATTGCTTCACAAAAGATTTTATACATTATACATAGCATTTGTATTTTTCAGATTTATAATGACAATTGAACTGGTCTAAATAAAGTCTAAATATTGGAGCTTGATTGGACCTTAATCTACTTCATTATAGGAATTTTTATAAAAACTAGAATTAGTGCATTTCATGATTGCTTGACTTAATTCTTTAAAACCACAAAACTGGGTTCAATGTCGACTAGAATACCTATGTAGAATATTTAGGAACACAACCATGACTCTTGACGACAATGACCTAATTTGCACACCTAAACTTTAAATCTTGCTCAACTCAGTTCAAGTGGTAGAGCGTTGGATTTACTGGCATGAGACAAAAGCGAATGGAAACATACGAAGTCACAGATCTATGGCCATTGTACCCCATCCTGATCCAATTATCAAGAGGTCAAATGACATATTGTTCTGGGTTGCAATAATGCCTTGAAAGAGAGATAGTGTACTGGATCAAGAGGAAAAAGTTCTTATGTAAATGTTATTGTAAATAGTATTTCAAAAAAATGCAAAATCAAAATTCTGCAAAAGTAGAAGCGCAAAAATCAATTTCCTCCAGAGTATGTATATATGTAGTCAATAAGAAAGCCTGAGCTACAAAGTCAAATATTCATGTGAGCCTGCAGTCGGATGACTTGGCTACACTGGTCAAGCATCCTATGATAGGTAGCTACACTTTCTACCATCCATTCTCTTCTCCACCTACTCTTCTTGAGCCGATTGCACTTGAACATAGAAGGGATTACTCCATTTCTTGAGGAAAGAGTTACTGGATTGGGGAATTAGGGTGACCATGTTGGAGAAGACTGACTTTTACCACTTCAGTTGAGAGGATCTATATATCACTGATATTCTACAAGATATACTCGTAGTCATAAGGGACTGCGTACGACATTGACTTGTTCTAACTTGGCATTTGAGGAGACTTGGCCAGAGTTTTGTGGGTCTTAGTGGATGTTGTATTTCAAGTCTGCTCCTAATAAGGTTCTGATCGCACCTAAAATCCAAAGGTCTGACTGTGATCCAAAATTTGATTTTATAAAGATGGGTTTAAACAATAAAATCAATCTATGTTCTTTCTTGTTCTTTCCTTTATTTTCATTTTCGTACTTACTAGCATAAATCTTTGCTAGGGACTAGTAAAGCCAAGTTAAGGGGGTTATGGATCTCCATTTCATCACCTTTAATATATCATTATTGGCCTTTAAACCCTAGCTTGATGCATATGAATAGCATTAAGTTGTACAAAATAATATGTATTATTTTCACAATAAATATTGTATAAAAGACTATATTTAAAGATAAAATAAAAAAATAAAGAAAAAGAAAAGAAAAATAATGAAATACCAAATGTATTGAATGACCCTAAACCTCAAGAACTAGGAATCGTGTTGATTGGGTTGACAAGGAATAAAGTAGGGGGAAATAAGGGCCAAAAAACTTAAAAATCCTAATTTTTATTCTTCAATAAATAGGTTTTAGACCCATTTTATTTTATTATTTTTATACCTCAAATTAGTTAACTTCAAAAATGAAATGTGTAGGTAAAAATCCAAATAAAAATAAAAAGTTTATTCTTAAAAAAATAATTCACAAAGTGCCCTAGATACTCGAAATAAAAAACTGCAAAGGAATTTTTCAAGACTTGTATCTCCTCCATATGAAATCAAAATTCAAAACTCACCTTCTCTATTCATAAAATTAAATTATCTATTTAAGGAAGGTGGTTTCATTCAATTTGGGGTTATGATGCAAAAATTGAGTTTTGAGCCCTCATTGTGCAATTTACCTTTATAAAATAACAATTTATTTATTCTTCATATTTTTCAATTTTATGTTTTTATAATTTTGTAAATATTATTTAAAATAATGTACACAAATTTCAATAAAATCATTAAAAATAAATTGAAAAAAAGTATACTATAATACATAAATTTATTATACGTGTATATACATATATAATAAATGTATATATTTTTTATCTATACAATTAACTTCAGATAAATATAAAAAAATGTATATATGTGTATTTAAATATATTTTAGTTATATAAATTATATGTAAAATAATAAAAACTAAATTGGAAAATAAAAATAAAATACTCTTTATATTAGTAAATATACATATATATGTACATGTAAAAAGTAGAGCATAATAAATTAACTTGTAAAAAATAAAAAATTACCACAAAATGCTACATAAAATATATATTATTTCTATTTTAAGAAAAAATTAATAAAATCATCACTATTTATTTTCTACTTATTCTATTATTTTATCTCTATTTTGCCATTAAGCAGCACACGTGACCCAATATGGGTCCGGCGTTGGTTGACCCACAAATCAACTGGCCCTCTTTGATTCGAAGATTATCAGAGCTCGATCATACCTATTCTCACGTTAAAACCCTCATATCAAGTCCAATGTGTTGAGCATGGTGACAGCAACCTCCATGTCGATTTGCATCAAGTGATCCACCATCATTGGTAGAGCTCGTCACAATGGTGCACCCGTCTCCTTGCTTAGTAGGTCGAGCCATAGTTTAATTGTAGTTTTAGGTAGCTTTTAGACTTATTTTTAATTTCACATTTTTATTTTAACTTTTAGTTAAACTTTTATAGTGTAAAATAGATATTCTTAGTTCGTTGGAGTCCCTACTCCGGCCAATGTTTCCTTCTTATCCAGCCACGTTCTAACCTACCTTTCACCTCCATCTCGTTTACCCTAGGATTCTGTATCTCCAAAATCCCTTCTATCAACTTTACCAACCCTTGATCAAGGATTTGAGATTCACCTCAACCACCTACGTCGGACCTCACTGCCCATCCTCATTCCTCCTTTATTCCGCCAAATAACAGGGTCAAGCAGTTTGCCCTCAATCCTTTTTCTTCTTGTGCAAGTACTTGGATCTCACAGCCCAACAGGAGGAGATTTTGAAGTACGAGTAGGTTCCCAAGTCACCTGAGCTACTCCAACCTCCTAGGACACCATTGGTACCTTGAATCCTAATGATGCCTCCAATAGCTATGAACAGATG
Source organism: Ottelia alismoides (assembly GCA_037367405.1). Lineage (NCBI taxonomy): Eukaryota > Viridiplantae > Streptophyta > Magnoliopsida > Alismatales > Hydrocharitaceae > Ottelia > Ottelia alismoides. The sequence continues at coordinate 271,115 of JAZKJV010010344.1, forward strand.
TGACGAGATATTCAAGCTTAAGATAAGCACTAGAGGATCTTGGATGAAGGAGAAATCACCGATCGTAGTGAATCTTTGGAGTTATTCTTCCTTGTTCTTCAGGTAGATTAGAATCCTTTTGATCCTCCCTCTTCTCCAGATTTAATACTAACTGTCGAATCGAGCCGCTCATCCCTCATCCGATCTCTTGTAGGGATCTAATCCAGTTGCTTATTTGTGAACCGTCAAGAAGAGCTGAGGACCCAATATGTGTATAAATGAAGTGATCAGAGCTGCCGACCCGTGCACGTGGGGAAATTTCGCAACATACCGCAACCATTTTTGTATTTTTTTAGTTTAAAAACTTTCCTCTATAGTTATGTAACTTTTGTATAACATATATTTTGAACCCGAGTCTTATAATATTTAGGTTTAGGTTCCTTGCCATGTCACCTCATGTGTACATACACGTGAGGAGTAGTACATTTTGAAAGGGTTCCCTTAAGTTCCTTTTATTCTTGTTTAGTCCATTAATATTCAATTATCATGTAACAGTTTTTATATATTTTACATTTTTGGAGTTGGCACTTTTTGGTAATTACAAAAATATCCCCACAAATGTGTCTTATATTAAATATTTGGGGCATTTTACATGATAGCCCCTGGATTTCATTATGGTGTTCAGAAAATTAGAATTTTTTTGGGAAATTGTAGATCGGTCCCTGTAAGCATTGAATTTTATTTTTTTTATTTTTAATTTTAGTAAATTCAATTGAGGTTAAATACCTTAAATTAGGTTAAATAACTTAAGCTTTATTCCACCAAATAAAAAAGATACCTTAAATGCATTTACTAAAATTAGAAAAAATAGAGTATTAATTCCACCAAAGCAAAGAAAATTGTAAAAAAAGATAAAAACTTTTTAATTTATAAATTTTGAGTATTTATAGTTATGTCCATAAATAAAAAATATTATATCATAAGTATAGCTATATCTAGTTATATCATTAATAATATTGTTATTAACAACCCAGAAAAATATTTTAGTGCCTTTAAAAAAGGGACTACACCATAGGGAATTTTCATGTTTCATCCATGTTTATTATATATATTATACAATATATATATTATATATATTAGTATATCTTTATATATATTAACTTACGAAAAATAAAAAATGGATAATATAAAAATAACATAATAATTATGGAACAAAATTAAAAATTAAAATTCCAAAATTTAACTAATTAAAAACCCTTAAAAATTTAAATAGACAAAAAGAAGTATGATTTTTGGATTCGTTTGCCCAATCTATCATGTTTGCTCCCTAAGTTTGACACTCTACATACTTACACCTATACATACTTTGTAGAGTTATAATAAAATTAAACTCCACATTCAATTTCATTACAGCATTATTTAATTATGCATAAATTGTTTGATTCTCCTCTCGTGAGCGGTCTCCATAGTGATGGTGTTCTTGTCTTGTGTAGAACATCATACCCATGCTTGAATTTCCTCAACATCAGTTCAGGGGGACTGTCCTCGACAAAGTGGTGAAGGTTGTGGCACAAGAAATGAGCAAGATGGATGAACTCTAGTGAAGGGTGGAGGAGTGAGATCGGTCATTATGATTCAGTTGAAATCAGAGGGGGAGAACATAAGTGAATTGTGGAGAAATGAATTGGGATTGAAGATGGAATAAAGAGGGGGTGAAACAATGATGGGACACTGTGGATTCGGGGGATAAAGCTATATGGTATAACAATTTTTAATCTTAAAAGTATGTTAAGATTAAACCTAATTAAGGAAACTAAGACATAACCTACATTAAGGAAGGAAATGGTTATACAGAAATGAAAGAAAAGTATCTCTAAACTAAAGATTTTAGGGAGCCCGGAATGTCATCGGAGGTAACCTTCAACAAGCTGGATCTCCTCCTCTTGGCTCTTCTTCTCTATGCCATAGCACTTGAGAGCTTGCAGTTGTCACTAGCAAGCTCAAGTAGTTGAAGGATTGGGGTTACAAAGAACAATGGGGATCAATCTTTAAAAGCGAACTGGATGCTTCATTTATAGACAAACGAAGGTAGACTTTTGCAACTCCGATTTCTATTGATTATATGAAGATTAATTGGATCTCAAGCTAAGGCATAGATTAAGGAGATCAAGTCTCCACATTTTGCTAAGCATGCCTAGCCAGAGCATGATTTGATCAAGCGGGAAAAAGGGTGCAAAATCAACCTTTAATAATCGTGACACTCAAGAAGGAGAGAGGAGGGTAGTTGATCGTAGGTCACCCAGCGGAGGGATCTCTTTGTTCTACGTTGACCAACCATAAAATAAATGGGCTAAATTCCATTATTAAATAGATTAAAAAAATAAGTGATTTTATTTTTTTTAAATATGAAGAATAATTGTTATTTTGTATATTATTTTATTATAATTTTAATTTATTTTTACATGTTGACTTATCATATATAAATATCCACAAGTATACTTATAGTTATATTTACATGTATTTATGGTATCTTATATTTATTTAACATTTCTTTTTTATTATTTTACAATTGTAATCTATATATTATAACATGTTTAAATACATATGTATATATTCTATTTTGTTTTTTCTGAATTTATTTATTTAATTAAATATATATGTACATATGTTATATAGGTATATTATATGTATGTTAAACCAATATATTTTATAGCTTTATTTGTTTTATTACATGTTTTCATGGTTGTATTTTATTTTTATTATCTATATGTATTCAAAGTAATATTGATAAATATATAAGAAATAAGAGAACTAAAAATACAAAGAATACATATAATTGATATTATATATAGTTATATTGCACAATGAGGGCACAATAGCCAACTTTTGCGTCTTAGCTTGAATTTATATGAGAAAATGTTCATTAAATAGATAATTTAATTGAATAAACAATTAAGGTGAGTTTAGTGAATTTTTTATTAGTATGGAGAAGATTCAAGTATGTAATGTTTACTTTATGGGTTTTTATTCTGTGTGTCTTGGGAGCACTGTGCATTATTTTTTCATGAAATAAATTTTGTATTTTTCTTTTTATTTTTATGGACATCTTGTATATATATGGTTTATTGATTTGAGGTTTAAAAATAAGAAATAAAATAAGACCCAAAAGGTGTATTATTTGTCTATAAAAATTAGGGTTTCTATATATTTTATGTACAATTAATGGCCCTTATCTCCCCTACTTTATTCTTCATCGACCAAATCAATTCTTGACTTAGTCTCAGGATTTTGGGTCATTCGATACATTTGATATTTATTTTATTTTTTCTTTTATTTCTATTACTCTTTTATTTTGTAATTAAATTAATAAATTTATACAGTATTTACAAGATAAATAATGATTGTTATTTGAAAATATTAGTGTTATTTTAATGCATTAAGCTAGAGATTTAAGGCCAAAATTAACAAAATAAAGGTGATGATATGGAGACTCATCACATCCTTATATTCTCCTTTACTAGTGTCCTAAGAAAACACTTACGCTAATAAGTGTAAAAAATAAAATAATGACAAGAATATGAGGTGGATTGATTTTAACTTTTAAACTTATCTTCATGAATCTAACATTGGAACTTTGTCTGGACCTAGGAAATTTGGTTTGGTCGGAACCTTATTGGGAAGCGGACTTGAAACTCAAAAGACTTTATGAACCATAAAACTCTCCTTAAGTCTCCTCAAAAGCCAGGTCAGAATAGGTTATTGTCAAGCACAGACCCTTATTACTATGAGTCTATCTTGTACAATGCCAGTGATATGTAGCCCCTCTCGATTAAAGCGGTAAAGAGAAAGTCTTCTCCAACATGGTGACCCTAATTCCCCAATCTAACAACTCCTTCCTCTAGAAGCGGGGTATTCCCTTCTAAGTTCAAGTGCATTTAGCTTACGAAAAGGAGGTGAAGAAGAGAATGGAAGGTAGCTAGTGTAGCTACCTATCCTAAAATGCTTGACCAGTGTAGCCAAGTCACACAGTTGCAAACTCACATGTGTCCTTGACATTGAAACACAATATTGCTTATTAAAAATACATTCTCCAATGAGAATTGATTTTTCTATGATTTTTGCCCATCTATTCTTATGGAGTTTTGGATTTTTGCATTTTTCAGTATTATTATAGCATAATTTACACAAGGAATTTTTCCTCTTAAGCAACTAGACTAACCCTCTTTTGAAGCATTATCGCAACCCATAACATTTTTTTTTGGACCCCATCACTAATGGATCAGGTTGGGGCACAACGACCACAGATTATGACCTTGTATGTTTCCATTCGGGTGTGCCTCATGCGGGCAAATCCAACCCTCAACACTTCAACTGACTTGGGCAATGTTTAAGGTGCACGTGTGCAAGTTAGATTACAATCTACAAGAGTCATGCATATATTTCAAAATATTCTACTTAGGCAATCAAGGTGACATCTGAACCTTGTCTTGTGGTCTCAAAGAATTATGTCTAGAAGACTAAAGTGCCTCAATTCCAGTTCCTTTAAGGTTCCTGTGCTTAAGTGGATTAAAGTCCAACCAAGCTGCAATCTTCGTATTTTTGTTAGACTAGTTCAATTGTCATTATCAATTTGAAAAATGCAAGTGTTATGCATGCAAAGAACAAAAATTGTGAAGCATTTTTCTGATTTGAATTTTTATGGATTTCTGAAAAATTTGCAAGTTTTTATGGAATTTTTTAAAACATCTTGCACACTTTTAGGAGTTTTTCAACTTTTGAGATCTTTAGTTATCTATCAATAAAAGTTAGTGAAAGAATTTTATACAAATACTTACATAGGAGTATATGCTTAATTACAAGAATTGCTTCCAAGAATTTGCATTGGGAATTTGTAAATATTAAATGTTAGCGGTTATTTACAAGTTCTATATACAACAATTTATCTGCAAGGTTTACAAAATTTTATTTGATGAAATTATCTACGAGGTTCCCAAAATAGTTCGAAAACAATTTTACAAGCATTTTTAAATCTTATTTTGCAAATAATTTTTACAGATAAATTTATAAATATTTACACAAGTCGAAAATTGTTCTCAAAGTTTTTTAAACAGTTTGTATCGATTTTTAAATTCATTTTACATGAAGGATATGGTTAGATCCTCAAGCGCATCACGGAAGCGTGAGCATCGTATCGAATACGACGAAGAATGACTAGTCGCACTAGTTCTTCTACGCAACGGAAATTAAAGTTTTTTCATGCGACGAAACCACATGATACAAGAAAACTTCTAGGATCATTTCATCTAAAACACAAATAAGTAATAGGATAACCTCTTGAAGGATAGTTGCGATCGAGTCTGTAAACGAAGAGCCCTCCAGCCTCAAGTCCGATCCGACGGAGGAGATGCTTGCGAGCGCAGGGATGAATCATGTGCTTCTCGCAATCCATGTTGATGATCCAAGCGGCGGATCTCCTGATCTAGACACACGAGATCCGACGTCTTCTTCACAAGCGATGCGCACCGAAGGAGACGGATATCCATGAGCAATCAATTGGGCAGCATAATGATGACGTTGCAGCTACGGAGAACCTCTCTATGGCATCCATGTTGGATGACCACATGAGAGAGGAAGAGAGAGGGTTGTCATGTAGAGAGAAAGAGGTAGAGAGACTAATGTTCTCTTATGTGTTGTGTGTGTAAAGAAGATCAAAGGGGTGCCTCTCCTTTTATAATATTTTGGGATCCATGGATCTCAATCCATGGACAAGACAAACCCAATGACTCTCATTGATTGTGTTTCTTTCAATGGCTAAGATTTGTGTTGGTAAAACCAACAATAGTTAATTAGTTGAGATTAAATATATATGGATAAATCAACATAATTTAGTCCTCAAATTAAATCAACCAAATATGGAGATAATGGGAAAGAGAGAATGCCTCCTTCCATATACATGGAGTGGACGGCCTCCCTTTCCTAATAGGAATAGGTGGGCGTCCCTTCTATGGAAGGAGCATCCTTAATGTAAACTCCCTTGATTACATTATTCCATGTATCTCCAATTTATTACAACAACAATTGTTGTAAATTTTTCTACATTGCAATCTTGCCATAGGAAAATTGTGAATCACATTCACAGTCCAAAATAAAATGTAAATTACATTATCAATTTAATGTCCACTGTGAATCCAATTCACATCAACATTTAATTAACAAATGTAAATTACAAATAGCTCTCTCTTATATATTATAAATCACATTTATAATATATATAAGTATTATGGATATTTCTATACACATTATTCATATACATGATAATTAAATCACATTTAATCATCTTGGATCTCTTATTCTCATGTGCCCAAATATTATGAATCACATTCACATTATTTTCATCTTTGATAATCAAATATGGAAAGGAGATGCAAGTGTGATGATCGGTGTGTCATATCTACATTTGGGTTTTTTTATAAAATCAGTAAGAAATAGAGGGATTGAGAAGAGAAAGGAAATGGGAAGAGAAGAGGATCAAGAAGTCTAACCACTATCGGAGAAGGAAGATGTAGTTGTAGATGGAGCTCGAGCAGAGCTCCAGATGCTTGCCTCTACTCCCAGTGACGGAGGAGGCTATGTGCACGGTGGAGGAGATGTTGCCTCTATGTGTGGCTGATCTCGCTGGAACATCCCTCGACCTCTATACAATGATGTAGCGGATTTGTCTGTCACTCTCACTCGCCCTCGATCGGAGCTCACATGACTCAAAGATGGGAACTAATGGTAGATGAAGGAGGTCCATGGGGGTTCCGAGGTATTTATGAGAGAGGAACTTTGGTGACCATGGTGTCGGGATGGCATCACCAGTGGCGATGTGGTCACCAAGGTGGTAGTTGGGCCACCGGCCTAACGGTCGGTGGTCGAGGGAGTTCGAGGAACAACAACATTGGCGGAAGGGAATTTGTAGCGGAGGAAGAAGAGGGACTTCCCATGAGATGAAAGAAAGAAAGGGGGCGAGTAAAGGGAAAGGAAGATGTAAAGAGAGAGAGATTAAAAAATAAATAGTTAATAATTTAATAACTACTTGATTAAAGTAATTAAGTAATTGAAATTATAACGAAATGTGTAGTAATTAAATTATAAAATAATGTTTAAATAAATAATAATTATTTAAATAAATTTTTTTATTTCGTTTTTAGATAGAACATTAATAAAGTATATAAATATAATGAAATGGCATTTGTTAACTAAGAGAAATTAACGTACATTGTACAATATATACCAATATGATCCCAAAACCAACATTTTGCATATTATATCTTATTTTAGTGAAATTAGTGTCATCTAATAGATAATTTAATAAAATGGACTTTAAAACTAAGTTTGCCCAATTCAGATTTCATATAGTTGCGTTCTAAGATATGAAAATTTTAGGTTACGACATCGAGGCTTCGGGATTTATTAGCATTTTCACTTAAGCTATATTTTATATTTTTCTATTGATTTTTAGAAATATTTTAGAAAATAAATTAGGTTAAATGTGACTTGGAAAAATTAATTAGAAGATCGAGAAGATATATACATTGTGTACATATAGACAACGAAGCCCAAATGCCAAAACCTTCTTGTTTTATTCTAATATTTTTTTGATATTTTAATGAAGAATGTTAAGTATAAAATGAAGTTAAAAAGTGAGTTAGGTCGATATGGACTTTTCTATAAATAGTTATGAACCTTTAAAGTTGATTTTTTTCAGTTCATTGTAATTAATTATTTTTACAATGAATATTTTTTGATATTTTTACAAATTAATATATATCTATATATATTGAATAATTTTGCGAAGAAAAGAATTGATTTAACATTATATGAGTGATAAATAAATTAGGAGAAATATTGTCAAAGTGAAAAATGTATTTATGTACAATTCATGATTTTATTTTTTTGATAGCTTTTATAAATTATGATCCTTATCTCCCACTACTTTTTTTTGTCGACCACATCAATATTGAACTGGTCTCGGGGTTAGGATCAATTTGTATATAAATTATATACATCCTTCTTTTCTTTTATTTTTCTTTTTTTCTTTGTTAATTTATTATGGATAAAATAAGTGTTAGTTATAAAATATTAAGAAATGTGGTTAGAATGTTAGATAGTTGAATTAGTGAGTATTTACGTGCATTTTACCAATGATTTTATCTAAAATGAAAGAATAAAGGCGATGAATCATGGATTCATCATTCCCTATACTTTACCTTTGCCAGTCCCTTAGTAAACACTTATTCTGAAATAAGTGCAAGCAAAAAGAAAAATAAAAAGAAAAATAAAAGAAGTTATCATGCTCGTTTCTTTAAATTGAGTCTCACTTCACCCAAAATATAGATCTTGAATTAGTCCTTTGGATTATTAACGTGTCGGTACTCTATTAGAATTAACATTTAAGCCTCAATAGACCTCAAGTACCACAAATTCTTATCTAGGTTCAGCTTAACAACCATCTCAGATCCACACATCCATAACGCAAACTTTTCGGCTTTGAAAATAATTTCTATAGTGTGTGAAAGGTCTTATCCATTCATTCTTAATGAAGCGAATAAACAACCCATCCAAGTAATAAAATCCCATTGATCCCTCATCCAACTAGTTTATCCTCGAGGAGGGGGTATTTCCTTCTAAGGTCAGGTTGTGTTGTGTCCACAATCAAGTAAAGAGAGAAGTAGAATGCATGAGAAGAGAATTGGAGTTCAATAAGAGTAATTACATCTCCTTGTGAAGTCTGGCCAGTTTAGCCATGTCTCCACTAAGATAATGCAGGCTTTTCTAAAGTGTGGATCAGAGTAGTCAAATGATTGTTGCACTACATAGATCTTTAATGCCCTGACATATTTAGCATCTTTTATTTCCATCCATTTTTGGAGTCTTGAAAAAAAATGTACCAGCAGACCCTTCCCTCATCCGAAGATTTATTTCAACCCTAATCTCTCCCGTCTTTAGACGTCAGTGCCACTAGACAAGGATGGAAACGCACCACTAAAATGGATTTCCCTTTGCAGCACCATGCAATTTGAGTTAAATGTAGAGTTACTCAGTTCAAAATTGGTTCAAATGGAGAAGAGTTAAACAAATGACAATGGTGTCCTACTTAGGCAAATTCAAGTTGAATTCCGAACACGATCTCATAAAACCAAAGAATTAAGTCTAAAAGACATGAAGAGATTTAATTCTAGTTCATAATAAAGTTCCTTTAGAATTAATGAGATTAAGGCCTAAACCAAGCTCCATCTCTCAGATTTAGATCCATTCAGTTCAATAATCAGACTTGTTCTGAAAAATACGAATGAATGCAACAAATTTTTTATGAAGTATATTTTTTCGGATTAAACTTCCTATGTGATTTTTAAAAGAATTTTTTAAATTTTTAGTCACTTTGAATGTTATAGAATTAATTCAATTTGCATGAATTTTAAAAGAATTATGTACATTTTGCAAAAGGATTTTACACATCTTTCATATAAAAGATTATATGGATTTAATAGAAAATTTTACAAGAATTTTACAAGTTTTAAAAAATTAAGAATTTTATCCAAATATTTCAAAACATTTTTATATACAATTTTAAAACATTTTTTATAAGTCTTGTTCATGGTTTTCTTTCGACTTTTAGAAATAGAAAATATATACACCGATACTTTTACAGAGACATATTATTAAAAATACAATAAAGTATGAGTTATGGCTTTTAATATATATATAATATACGAAGCCCCCATATACATAGCATGAACTGTGTCCCCATAGTGACCAAAGAAGCGGCAAAGGAAGACATAACTTGAGCTATGTATAGATGGTGAAAAGAATTCTATGCTACAACGACTCAAAAGAATAAATAATAAAGAATAGAAGTCAATCATCCCCTCTACAATTAGGATCAAGTAGTCCTAAGGATAGCCAACAAAAAATCGAAGATGATCGAGGTCAAGAGAATGTACGCAATCAACGACTCCTCTTTTCCCCTTATACTTTTGGTAAAATATCCTTGAGTATATAGAAGAATATCAACAGTTGAGGGACAGGTGAGTAAGCAAATGATATAAAAATGAAAACAATCAAAGACAAGATGAGTGATATTACCACCCTATATTTAGGGTAAAGCACACCTTAAGTATAAGAAACAACATGGATAATAAAATAGAACGATGTAAACAACATAACATCAACACCCCCTATACTTAGGATAAAGTATCCTAAGTATAGCATAAATTCTAAGCGAATTTTAGGGGTGTAAGACAAACAAAAGAAAGAAAGAATAAATTGGAATTATGTTTCGAAAAAGTAGGAATAAATCAACATGAACTGTACAATTTTAATAAAGCCAAATATTGGCCTTCTTGTATGGCCTAGGAATGATAGAATGTACACGAGATAAGTCGACATCAGGGTCATCCTCAGAGATATCCATATCAGAATTAGAGGATCCCTGGCATGTGTCGACCGGTGAGGAGTGGCTCAGATGGCCAAAAAGATGAACAAAACTGGCCTCTAAATGATGCACCATGGTCTCTGAGTTACTGTGATCATAAACACTGAGATAAGAAGACAAAGAATCATCTTCCAACAGTATATCCTTAAATCTGTATGTCTTCAGAGATTTCGATGTCCTGTCTATAGAAGCAAAAAAAAGATCAAATTCTGTTACAGACTGATCAATCTCCTCATCAATATAACCCATATTTGAATCTATGTGAAACAAGGGATCAATAACCTCACAACAGGAAGGCTTGAATAATGGAATTACAACTGAAATGGGTTTGGCCTTCAAAGTATGTGCCACCAGCAATTTTGCCTCAATGACGAAGATACTATAGATATCGTCAACACATCTCCAAACATGAGTTCTCAGATTACCAATGGTTGTGCTCTCCAAGTTTTCCTTTCTTGAGAGGAAGTCTCAGTAGAATCCGAAATCATACGACAGTGTTTAGCCTAAACCGTAATCCCACAAATTTTTGTATGTGATAACTGGGTATCATACTCATCTGTTAGTTGAGTTCCTATCGGCTCGGAGTTCACCACTATGCCTATAGAGGGAAACATGACATTATATGTCCCATAATCAATAACGCCCTTAGATGCATGTAGAAAAGGCTGACCAAGAATAGTGGCAGCATCATGTGATGGTACCGATGAATTAGAATCTAAGACAACAAAATCCTCAATGAATTTTGTGCCTGGTACCATCACAATAACGTCATGAGTTATTGCCTTCCGCCTCTTGCTCAATCGGTCTGAAAATTAAACAATAATTCCGGATCGATTTAAAGGCCCTAAATGAAGTGTCTAGAGAATATGGAAGGGTAAAATGTTCTCTAAAGACATGATGCCTAACAAGGTATGCTCGAACTCGTGATCTGATATCTGACAACTGACAAATGATTCTCTAATGTGTGCTAGATGGCATGACAAGTAGCAATGGTCAACACTTGTTTCTCAGAGCAATGATAACACCTCTTCTTTCTTCTTTGTGAAGTATGCTGCTTCAGATATTTTTGAAAAAAGAGGAATGTGGACCAATGCATCCGAAAGAGTGACCTTGACCTGAATTCTGTCTAGCATATCTTTTGTGAATTTCAACTCTTGGTTCTCTTTGAAGTTTTCTAATTTTTCACCCTTCCCTACATTCAAAACATCTGAAAAGGGTATCTATACATCCTCTTCAATCATATGTACACTCAGAGGGTGAGAAGAAGCAAGAGAAGAAAATCGTTTTGTTAAACGGGGACTAGCTTAATGAAATACACAAGAACGATATCTAGAAAAAGAGTCTAGAGTCTTGTCTTTATTTTTTATTTCTAGATTTTCTCGTTTTTCCAATTTTTTGTGATTTTTCAACTTCACTTTGAAAAGAATCAGAATCTTAATGTGCACTTGCACCATTGTCGATTATATGCTCCTTCCTATTAACTGTATCAGCAAATGTAGGTTGCCACTGATGATCATGTAAATCGGAAGGAATAGAATTCAACAACTAAAGTGAAGCAGGAGTATCTAAAATTGATCTCTGCTCTGTGATGAAGCTGGCATTAAAATCTCAGAATGCGTCCATCTGCTTTCTACGATATACAATCAACTCATTAATCAAATGGATGAAATGATCGAATGTGGTACCATCTATGTCAAGATTCTCAAAGTATTGTCTCACATCAATCTCGGGCTATTGAATACTCTCAGAATAAGCAAATGAGTCAAAGGTGAATTTCTCCTAAGGTGGTCGCTCGTAGCATTGGTCGTGATATGAAAATTGAATCAGCTCATAAGTCAGTTGAAATAGCATGGGTTCCCACTAGATCTCGTGGAATACATGAGGAATAGGTATCCAAGGTTCCTGAACTGGGAATCACAAATTCGACTCAGACTCTTGCAAAAAACTCAAAGGAAGAAGTGCTAGTTTCTGTGGATAAGAACTCTTCATATCTGTCTCAACAACCATCCTCAATACTACATCAGTATCCACATCAACATCCTGATGCACAATTCGTAAATCAATGGGAGGTGGAACACATATACTTTGTCTGGCATCTCCCTCATGTATCATCTTGACTTTAGAAATTTCTCCAAAAATAGTTCAAAGCAAACCCTCGTCAAGACTGCGGTGTGAACCGCCACACGTGGCATCAACCAGTGCCTACTAATTTGCGATCATCCCAGATAAAAGATCTGAACTAACTCAGCTCTGTAGATCACGTGATCCAGGAGTCTCCTCAAAAGGATCTGGAATATTAGCCACATATCTTAAATTGGCTTATGGGGATCATGTGAAAATACTCTGATAATTGATTACGTAATGTTTTCTCGGGTAATGGGGTAAAATCTCCTACAAAAATCAACTTGAAGCGTATCCCAATGAAAAATGAAAAAGGCGAGAGCCGCTAAGTAATTGTCTGACATATCAGACTCATTGTCGCTGAGTCGACTACTCAAGCTTTCACGTTTATCAACAATCAACCCACACAATTAATTAAGCAATCAAGAGCAAGGATCAAAATTTATTATACCCTCCTAAGAATGTATAGTGGCAAGCAAGTAGGGGTCGAACACAGAAAGCAATCAGAGTAGAGCAAACTAGATGAAAGTCAAATGCCTTATGCCTTGTAAACTACTTAGCCAATGGGAATTTTTGTGGGTTTTTTATTTTGTATTTTTTGTATTTTGACTTTTAACTTACTGATTTTGTATTTTCTTTTTATATTTTGTATTTTTTTTGTATTTTCTTTTTCTATTTAATAAAGATATAATATATAAGGAATATATATATATAAGAGAGATGATAGCGGTAAAAATAAGGGGAAATAGTCAAAATACAGGAAATTAAGTATTTTTGTTCCTTTTATATTTTTCTAATGTTTTTGTGATTTTTCAAGATTTTTCCCTTTTTTTGGTATTTTTAAAGATAAAAATACTGAAAACTGTGAACTAAGTTGCTGACTGAAATTAAAATGAGGATGAAAAATATAAATCACTATCAAAAATTCCTCAAATTAATTTTAAATTAAAGATAATAAAAAAGGGAAAATACAGAAACTGAAATTGTATTTTTAGGACTTTTGTAGAATTTTTAAGATTTTTAGGAAGGTTTTTGGGATTTTCTAATTTTTAGGAGTTTTCTTTTGTAATTTTTAGTGATTTTTGGAGTGAAGTCAAAAGGCATCCAAACGCACAAAATATAATTTTTTTGGAATTTTTCATAAACGTTTTATCATTTTTATGTATTTTCTAATGCAAACAGTGTTGAAAACGTGTGTTTTTGAATTTTTATAGATACTAAAATGCAATAAATATGCAAAAAAAATATGTCATGAAAATGCAATGCAGCAGAAACACTGTAGTATTTTTTGGTAATTTTTGGAATTTTATAGATGCACGAAATAAATAGAGACAACAAATAAAAACTACACTACTAGCAGGGACTATTTTGAAATTAGCGAAAAACACAGGTTCCAACGTGCAATTTTTACACAAAATATACATGCATTAAAGAATTTTCTGGACTATTTAGAAATAACTAATGCCACGAGGGCTTTCCTGCAAAATTCCTAGAACTCACGTGTATAAGCACGCGCGCCTGGTTAGGACGAATATGCAATTATCAAAACATTCAAGGTCTTACATGCAAAAAAGTTAAAATTTATAATTGTAGGGAAATGTTTCCGTACTTGACACAAATACCAAAATGCCCGAGGGCCTGACTGTAAAATGGCACCTCGCGTGCAGCGTCACGTGAGGTGACGTGGCCAGGGGTGAGAATGTAATTACTAGAAGTTCGGGGGCTTCTTATGAAATTTCTACAAAAATACTGCAAATAAAAGTTTAACCAGTACACAGTAAATACAAAAAGGCGTGAGGGTCGAAATGCAAAATACCCCCGCAAGGCGCGATCGGACGGCGGATGAGAAATCACTTAACACGTAGCGAGCTTTGATTATGCGAGGATGATTCGCGTTCCGACGGTATGAATAAGATCTCCCGAAGATGATCAACGGCTGATGGGCTCGATCCATCGGACGGATGCTGGCGTGTCTGGCGTCTGCTCGGGATCGGACGACTGAGAGGCCAGAAGAAGAACGCGGAAGAAGGCCGGCGATGGCAAGCTTCCGTGACCTCCCCCGCCCTCCTACGTCGGTCATTGAAGCTCAACACTACCCGGGGGACCTCCGACAAGCGCCAAAGCTTGGCTCCAGACGATGCGAGGGCTTTGGACCTGCAAAGAAAAGTTACTAGAGTCGCGGGCAAGTTGCCGCGACCCCCCAGAGGGCGAAACGAAGTGTTTGGCGACGTGGAGGGGTTTCTTCGTCGGTCGAAAAAACTCGATGCACAGCCACAGTGAAAACCAGAGATTTTGTGAGGATTTAGCGCGGGGTAAGGGGTGGCGATGCACGGAGGAGTTTCTAAACTAATCTAAGAGCTATAGAAAACGGGACAAAAGGAAAACGATCACCAAGTCGCACGGGAAGAGAGCTTCAGCGGGAACTCCGACGAGGGGATGCGCTCGATTCGATGCCTCTCAGACCTCTCCGATGCGTGGGAACGCCTCCTGCTGTCACCGGGAAGAGGTTAGACGATCTAGGAGGAGGTTAGAGTGGGGGAAGAGTGATCAAAATAGGAAGGAAAGTGGGGAGCTGTATTTTAATGTTTGACGAAGTGGCGAGGAGGCTCCAAAGGATGAGGGAAATCTGCGCGAATCGATGACACCCGTCCCAATAAATCCTAGGGCGTGATTCCTCGATGAATGGGGAACAAAAGTCCTTCAGAGACCATCATGGAATGGTGAAAGATGGATCCTCAAAAAATCCGCAAAGAGGGCGGAAAACCAAGGTTTCTGACAGAGCAACAAGAGGAGGTCAGACAGTTGACCTCGACTCAACTGTCAGAGCCACCTGGTTGGTCCACGTGGACCAACCAGGAAAAATCCTGCAAAAAATGGTTTATTAATTCATTTAAAAATAGTAAATCAATTTATTAATTTTTTATTATAAAATAAAAAATGTTTATTATTTTATGATTTTTTTTGTTATGATTTTTATTTTTAGAGGTATGAAAATATAAGTTGCCTTTTATAGGCTATATAGGTATATACATATATATATTAATATTTTATTTTTATTTTATCTATTTAATTTATTTATGTTAGCAATGTGAGCCCCGGGCGAACCATTTCTACAATAAATGTTATTGTAATGAATAAATTATCAATGAAAGTTATTGGTTATTTTTCACTCCCCTTCTGAGATTAATGAATGAATGCACTATAGGGTCCCTCTGTACAATAAGGGTTATGTACCATGGCCAACTTGATGATCATACAGCTGTTGATTCATTGGATGGATCATAGAGGCTGATGCTTGGATGAATATCTAAGGAGTTAGATAGAGGACTCATCAAGCATCATCAAATGATCATTAAGTGATGATCTCTAGTCTGAGTAGGAGATGGCAATCCTATCTCATATGACTGATATGTGATTGACCTCTTGATGCAGGTCCTCTGCATGGGAATAGTGATTCAGAGGTGTCAGGTTAGTTAAGTCAATGAGTTGACTTGACGAGATCGAGATAACCAAAGACCTACGTTGAATACTGTCACAACATAGGCATGCATCCTCTGACTAGAGACAGATGTATTGCTATATGTCTGAGTATGTACATTTGGCAGACCAATAGGTTGATGACCTAATCAAGGTCTATATACCGGCGAGCTGGTGTGCATGTAAGGACATATGAGTAATGCGATCTCTCAAAGGGATCATGCAGGTTCACTTGTGAACTGGGAGACATGAGCTCACTCATGAGGTATTGGGACTGAACAAATTCCATGCATGGTCATCGTGCTTTAGAAGCATGACATGAATTTGAAGGTAAGATATATGCTTTATGAAAGCATATGATCTATACCAAATCCCAATGACCAAGATTGAGAAACTTAAATAATCTAACTCTGAAGATGACAGTACAAAAGTGATCTTTATCTTCAGAATGATCATAAGTCTTCCAGTATGTAGGATGTGCAGGTATTAGGAATACCTGAAGGGTGATTTGATCATATACGATTGTATAACCATGACGCTTCCATTCCGAGGGAGTGATGAAACAGGTTTGGATTTTAGTGACTCCTCTCATTAGAGAAGTGACCTAATCTTAGTCCATGAACTGGACATTGATCTGAATGAGATTCAGATGCAATGAGAAGATTAAGTCTACGGTCTTGATTTGATCAAGCATCAGTGGGAGGTCCATAGGATCTGGATTTGAGATATGATCTCAACATCCAACTCACTATACGTGGAACAATACAATCGCCCTGTCCTTATCTCCAAGTATCTGAGGAGAAATAGCATTGTTCTTAAACGGTTTAAGAACAATTCCATAAGATCTAAGCAAGGAGAATTTGATAATTAAATGTGATTTAATTATCATGATGTATGAGAAGTTGTCCAATATGATTAAATGTGATTTAATTATTTTGGATAAGAATAATGTGGATAGAAATATTCAATTATTCATAATATATTATAAATGTGATTTATAATGTATTAGAGAGAGTTAATTATAATTTATATGTGTTGATTAATTATGATGTGTATTGGATACACATTGTGTAATTAATTAACAATATGAATTACATGTTGTTTTGGGTTGTGAATATGATTCACAATTTTTCCATGGCAAGATTGCAATATTCTCAAAGATAATTGTGAATTATTTTTGAGAAATAAAACCCAAATAAATTTGTTGCAAATAAATAAGAGAGATTTCATGGAGATATGCAATCTCATGGATTTCCATGAGATTGCAATCTCCATGCAATCTCATGGACGGCACACCACTCCTAATTGGAGTGGGTGTGCGCCCACTTGGAAGGCACATGGAGATGAAATTTCCATGTGTCTTCTCTACTTATTTGTTGGGTTGATTTAGGAGTGAATTATATTTGATTTTGTCAAATATATTTTAACCTAAATTTGTTGCTTTTGACAACAACAATCTCAGCCATTGGAGGAACATAAATCAGTCTCATCCATTGATTCTATGTGTCCCATGGATTGAGATCCATGGATCCTAAAACCCTATAAATAGAGAGGCATGCTTGGCTCTCTCTGGACACATGCTATTGAAGCACAAAATCTCTCTCTCTTTCTCACACACGACAGCCCTCTCTCCCTCTCTTCTTGGTGGCCGTCCACCTTGGTGGAGAGAATCGTCGACGCCCGCGCCATCGTGCTGCCGCTTCGACTCTCTGCGGTTCTTTGTCTTCTTGGAGTGCTTCACTCAAAATAAAGGAGACGTTTGATCTCGTGCGACGAGATCAGGAGCAACCGCGCTTGGATCAACTTGGATTGCGAGGACACCGCGACTCATCTCCGCGCTCGCAAGCCGTTACTCCGACGATCGGACTTGAGACAGGAGGTCTCTTTTCCTAGAGACTTGATCAATCACGCTTCAAGAGGTATTGCATTATACTTGCTGTGGTTATAGATGAAACGATTTGAGAATGGTTCTCAGATCATGTGGTTTCATCGGTTTAAAAATTTTAAATTCCGCTGCACCGAACAACTAGTACGACTAGTAGTTCTTCGTCGTATTCGATACGACGATCACGCTTCCGTGATGCGCTTGATGATTTCTCCATATCCAACAAGTGGTATCAGAGCCTTAGGTCGACGGTTTCGAATATGATTCGAAAAACCGAGGATGACTTGGGTTCGTTTAGGTCGCGAAATTTTTTCCATCGCATTTGATTTCGCAGATCTGTTTAGTAAATAAATTCGGTGCTGTTTAAATTGTTTAAACACGAATTTAATACTTGAATTTTGTTCCCCATTAAATAAGGAAACCATAGGAACTGAGTTTGCGTAAATCGGATTTCGTATGCTCTAGTTATGGTTGTTTTAATGGACATGTATGCACTGTTGCGGGAACAGTAGATTTTAACATGAATAAAGAGTTAATTATTGTTATCATCTGCCTCGAAATGCGTGCAAATCCACTTAGGTTCTGTTCTAAATCAAGTTAGCAATCTATGAAAATTGAGTTTGCTTAATTTGGATTTAAATTGATTGAGATATGTCAATTTTAGTGATTAGGGGTTATTACTGAAATTGCATTCCTAATCTAGAACCAAGTGACTGTCAATTAGTGAAATTAATTGTTAATTTCGTGAAATAATCTTGAATAATATTTGTGAAATATTGAGACATGATTATTTGCCTAATTGACATGGCCCCAACTAATTAATTGATTAAGATGTGATCTAAATCATAAATTGGAAACAACAATCTTCAAACTTGATGCTTGAATAGGATTTGGGAATTTGTCTAGCAAATTTCCTTATAATCAAAAATGTTTTGATTATTACTATATGGTACAATTTCGGTTGAAAAACCGATGATCATCTCAAGTACAAATTAATCAATTTGGCATTATCCTTTCCCGAGGCGGATATGGTGCCTAGTCGGAGAGCATTGGGGTTGCGGGTTGCAACGTATGTGGTCCGTCCCACTCTCGTCGGTACTGGCCATGACAGCGGGTAGGGCTGGGATAATGTCCGAAGGATTAAGATGTATTTTTTTCTAATTATTAAAATTCGAATTAATACGTATTTTGAGATATTACCATATATGTATTCAAGTAAAATAATCAAGTTTGATTGATTGAATTGGATTGATAATTAATTTAATATGATTAAATTGATTATGTCCAATAGAAATGCTCTAATATGATTAGAGTTATTAATTCCCTTGGAAGAATTAATTATGTGAATATGATTCATAATAATTAATTAAAATTTGAATATGATATGGAGGATCACATAAGTGACATCCATGGTCTCCCGTCAAGGCGAAGAGTTCCGTCGCCAGACATCGTATGAAGGAGACGCCTGTACGAAGTGACAGCTCCTGCATACGATCCGTTTGGATTGGGCTCGTCGCTTCTCGAAAGAGTAAGGACGTATGCGTAGTGACCCCAACATCGGGTCCTCATATTATTGGGGCGATATTGGATTGCGCATAGCGAGTTGTATTCCTGTTGACGGTTGGTTCAATTAATAACGGGTCAACATCGCCTTAGGGGTGGTGGGCCCGGGTATTAAAGACCGAATTGGGAAATGCAAGTTGGACTTGCAATGCAGAATGTGTTCCTGCTTCTCTTTATTGAAGTCATAGGTTCTCATATTATTGGGATATGACAAAGATAAGGAGGAGATCCCAGTTCTTGCTTGAGATATATTGGTAAGCATATCTCTTACTTTGAAAGTGAATAAGGGAATAAACTTTCAAGGTTGACATAGCAAGAACAATTTGATTTAAAATGCCTTAATCAAATATTATAAATTTGAATATATATTTCTATATTCTAATATAGTGCATTCTTAATTTCATAAAATGAAGTCTTTGAACCCACTTAGTAGGCTTCTTGAGGTCAACCAATTGACCGGCCCAAATTACTCGGATTGGATCCGAAATTTGGAGCTTGTTCTCTCTGCTGAGCGCATAAGTTATGTGCTATCCGAGGACAAGCATGAGAACCCTAAGTCCAAGGAAGAAAAAGCATTTAATGACAAGTATGATGAAGATCATGTCTTGGCTAGGTGCTATATCCTAGGTTCTCTTTCCAATGTTCTGCAGAAGCAACATGTGGAGATGAATACCTGTCAGGAAATAGTGCAAAATCTTAAGGATATGTTTGGTGACATTAACCGCACTCAGCGGTACAATATTATGAAAGACCTCATTCGTTGTAGAATGTAGGAAGGGACTTCGGTCCGTGAACATGTACTCAAAATGTTTGGGTACTTGTCGGAGCTGGAGACTCTTGGGGCAACGATGGATGCAGATATGCAAGCTAACTTCATTCTGCTGTCATTGCCCAAGTCTTTTAATAACTTTGTAGTGTCATTCCACATGAACAAGTTGGAATTGACAAGTGCTGCTCTCCTTGCTGCATTAAAGTCCGCAGAGGACGTGATGAAGAAGGATGGTCCCTCTGGCAGTGCAATGGTTGCACAGGTCAAAGGGAAGCACGGTCGGAAGCATGGTTCTCGGTAGGGCCCGACCCAGAAGAGAAAGAAGAAGGGACAAAGTGTTGGCTCTTCTTCCAGTGCATCCACTCTTATGGCGTCAAAGAAAACCGACGTCTGTCACCACTGCAAGAAGCCGGGGCACTGGAAGCGTAACTGCCCAGATTACCTGAAGTCCTCAGACAAAGGTAAAGCCCCAGCAGGTATGAATTCTACTTTCATCATTGAAACTAGCTTTCTCGTCGGACGAGAAGGAAGTTGGGTTGTAGATTCTGGTGCTTCTGTTCATGTATGCAATTTGTTGCATTTGTTTCAGGAAACTAGAAATCTTGAAGAAGGGGAGATAGTCATCCAGATGGGATCTAATGCAAGTATTGCAGCAGTCGCCGTCGGGACATGTCGGCTATCATTATCTAGTGGAAGAGTCCTAGTACTTAAAGAATGTCTTTATGTGCCTGAAGTTAGAAGGAATCTGATATCTGTATCTAAGCTAGTTAGAAGTGGATATCCGTTCCTGTTCTGTAATAAATTAGTCATAAACCATTATGATAAATATATTGCAGAAGGTGTTTTAACTTCTGGAGGACTCTATGAATTGTGCATTAATGAGAATGTCATGAATGTCACAACCACTAATAAAAACCCTAAGAGATCCAGGGAGAATAAAAATCATTCAAATATGATTTGGCATCAAAGGCTTGGTCATTTATCGGTTGATAGGATCAACAGATTGATAAAGGATGGACCTTTAGATTTCCTACAGGTTCAATCTTTGCCTACCTGCGAACATTGTATTCGAGGTAAAATGACTAGGATGCCTTTCCGTAACAAGGTTACAAGATGCGAAGGTATTATTGACCTAATACATACTGATGTATGTGGTCCCTTCAGTACCGCGACTCGAAATGGATACCGATATTATTTGACGTTTATCGATGACCATTCGCGATACGAGTTTATCTTCCTATTACGTCATAAGTCTGAAACCTTTGAAAAGTTCAAGGAATTCAAGGCTTTGGTTGAGAACCAAACCGATAGGAAGATTAAACGGATTCGATCTGATCGAGGTGGCGAGTACCTATCAGATGAATTCAAGGAATACCTTAAGGAGAATGGAATTGTTTCAAATCTCACTCCTCCTGGAACTCCCCAACTTAATGGTGTTGCTGAAAGACGCAACAGGACCATCATGGACATGGTCCGTTCAATGATGAGCAAAGCACATTTACCTCTTAGTTTCTGGGGATATGCAGTAGAGACTGCAATATATATCCTGAATAAGATTCCTAGCAAATCTGTACCTAAGACTCCTCATGAGCTGTGGTATGGAACCAAACCTAGTGTAAATCACTTAAGGGTTTGGGGTTGCTTGGTCCATGCGAAGAACGTGGACGCAAGTAAGCTGGAATCTCGCACTCGTGAGTGTTACTTCATTGGGTATGTTAAAGATGGTATTGGATACCAGCTTTATGACCCTGAGACCCAAAAGGTTTTTGTCTCTAGAGATGTGAAGTTTCTGGAGGATGATTTCCTTAAAGGTCAAGATAAAAGTGAAGTAGAGGAACTCATTGAATCCCAAGAGGATTCTGAGCTCCCCAGACCAGAAACTGAAGAAGTAAATAAAGATAAAACACCCATACCTCTTCGAAGGAGTTCGAGTGTGGTTGCACCACCTGAAAGGTATGGATTCCATGTGTCAGGTGATATTGACATTGATCCTACTTCATTTGATGAAGCACTCGCGGATCAAGACATGGATAGATGGATGCTAGCAATGAAGTCAGAAATTGACTCCATGCATAAAAGTGGTGTATGGACCCTAGAGGATCCACCTAAAGGGGTAAAACCCATTGGGTGTAAATGGATCTTCAAGAGAAAGAGGGGACTTGATGGGAAAGTAGAGACTTTCAAGGCACGGCTCGTAGCCAAGGGCTACACACAGAGAGAAGGCATCGATTATGATGAGACATTCTCTCCTGTGGCTATGCTTAAATCCATCCGGACGCTAGCTATAGCTGCATATCTTGACTACGACATCTGGCAGATGGACGTCATGACGGCTTTCCTCAATGGATACCTCGAGGAGGATATCTACATGGAGCAGCCCCAGGGCTTCATGACAGAGGATGGTAAAGTATGCAAGATGAAGAAATCCATTTATGGGCTCAAGCAAGCTTCTCGTAGCTGGAACATCAGATTTGACGAAACCATAAAGAGTTATGATTTTGTGCAGAATCCTGATGAACCTTGTGTATACAAGAAGACTAGTGGGAGCGCCATTGTGTTCATCGTGCTTTATGTAGATGACATCCTTATCATTGGGAATGATACAGGGATGATGACCAGTGTAAAGATTTGGTTGTCCCTTACCTTTGAGATGAAAGATCTTGGAGAAGCCTCTTACATCTTAGGCCTGAAGCTGTTCAGAAACCGAGAAAAGAGGATTTTGGGATTGTCACAACATGGATACATTAAGAAGATTCTTGAACGATTCCGTATGGATAGTTCTAAGAAAGGATTCCTACCCTTAAGACATGGTATCCACCTGTCTAAAGGAATGGCTCCTCAAACTGTTGAGGAAAAGAAAGCCATGGCCGGATGTCCTTATGCATCAGCCGTAGGAAGCTTAATGTATGCCATGATGTGTACTAGGCCAGACATCTGCCATGCAGTGGGAGTGGTAAGTCGTTACCAATCCTGCTATGGAGAACAACACTGGAATGCAGTAAAGAACATATTCAAATATCTAAGACGGACGCAATATTACATCTTGGTCTATGGAGATGGTGATCTCCAAGTCTTGGGATATACAGATTCTGACTTCCAATCGGATGTAGATGATCGAAAGTCGACATCGGGGTTCGTGTTCTTGTTGAATGGTGGTGCTGTGAGCTGGAGAAGCAAGAAGCAAGACACTACTGCAGATTCAACGACGGAAGCCGAATACATTGCCGCATCGGATGCAGCAAAGGAGGCGGTGTGGTTGCGCAAGTTCATGCTGGAACTTGGCGTAGTTTCCTCTGATACTCCCATCCCGTTACTCTGCGATAACACGGGAGCCATTGCCCAGGCAAAGGAACCCAGATGTCATCAAAAGAGCAAGCACGTGGAAAGGAAATACCACATCATTCGGGAGATACAAAAGCGTGGTGACATCATCATCACCAAGGTGGCCTCTGCCGACAACGTTGCTGATCCTCTTACCAAACCTCTGACACAGAAGGTTTTCGACCAGCATGTAATGAGTATGGGTTTAAAGATTGTACCTGAATGGTTCTGAGGGCTAGTGCGAGATTGTTAGCAATGTGAGCCCCGGGCGAACCATTTCTACAATAAATTTTATTGTAATGAATAAATTATCAATGAAAGTTATTGATTATTTTTCACTCCCCTTCTGAGATTAATGAATGAATGTACTATAGGGTCCCTCTGTACAATAAGGGTTATGTACCATGGCCAACTTGATGATCATACAGCTGTTGATTCATTGGATGGATCATAGAGGTTGATGCTTGGATGAATATCTAAGGAGTTAGATAGAGGACTCATCAAGCATCATCAAATGATCATTAAGTGATGATCTCCAGTCTGAGTAGGAGATGGCAATCCTATCTCATATGACTGATATCTGATTGACCTCTTGATGCAGGTCCTCTGCATGGGAATAGTGATTCAGAGGTGTCGGGTTAGTTAAGTCAATGAGTTGACTTGACGAGATCGAGATAACCAAAGACCTACGTTGAATACTGTCACAACATAGGCATGCATCCTCTGACTAGAGACAGATGTATTGCTATATGTCTGAGTATGTACATTTGGCAGACCAATAGGTTGATGACCTAATCAAGGTCTATATACCGACGAGCTGGTGTGCATGTAAGGACATATGAGTAATGCGATCTCTCAAAGGAATCATACAGGTTCACTTGTGAACCGGGAGACATGAGCTCACTCATGAGGTATTGGGACTGAACAAATTCCGTGCATGGTCATCGTGCTTTGGAAGCATGACATGAATTTGAAGGTAAGATATATGCTTTATGAAAGCATATGATCTATACCAAATCCCAATGACCAAGATTGAAAAACTTAAATAATCTAACTCTGAAGATGACAGTACAAAAGTGATCTTTATCTTCAGAATGATCATAAGTCTTCCAGTATGTAGGATGTGCAGGTATTAGGAATACCTGAAGGGTGATTTGATCATATACGATTGTATAACCATGACGCTTCCATTCCGAGGGAGTGATGAAACAGGTTTGGATTTTAGTGACTCCTCTCATTAGAGAAGTGACCTAATCTTAGTCCATGAACTGGACATTGATCTGAATGAGATTCAGATGCAATGAGAAGATTAAGTCTACGGTCTTGATTTGATCAAGCATCAGTGGGAGGTCCATAGGATCTGGATTTGAGATATGATCTCAACATCCAACTCACTATACGTGGAACAATACAATCGCCCTGTCCTTATCTCCAAGTATCTGAGGAGAAATAGCATTGTTCTTAAACGGTTTAAGAACAATTCCATAAGATCTAAGCAAGGAGAATTTGATAATTAAATGTGATTTAATTATCATGATGTATGAGAAGTTGTCCAATATGATTAAATGTGATTTAATTATTTTGGATAAGAATAATGTGGATAGAAATATTCAATTATTCATAATATATTATAAATGTGATTTATAATGTATTAGAGAGAGTTAATTATAATTTATATGTGTTAATTAATTATGATGTGTATTGGATACACATTGTGTAATTAATTAACAATATGAATTACATGTTGTTTTGGGTTGTGAATATGATTCACAATTTTTCCATGGCAAGATTGCAATATTCTCAAAGATAATTGTGAATTATTTTTGAGAAATAAAACCCAAATAAATTTGTTGCAAATAAATAAGAGAGATTTCATGGAGATATGCAATCTCATGGATTTCCATGAGATTGCAATCTCCATGCAATCTCACGGACGGCACACCACTCCTAATTGGAGTGGGTGTGCGCCCACTTGGAAGGCACATGGAGATGAAATCTCCATGTGTCTTCTCTCCTTATTTGTTGGGTTGATTTAGGAGTGAATCATATTTGATTTTGTCAAATATATTTTAACCTAAATTTGTTGCTTTTGACAACAACAATCTCAGCCATTGGATGAACATAAATCAATCTCATCCATTGATTCTATGTGTCCCATGGATTGAGATCCATGGATCCTAAAACCCTATAAATAGAGAGGCATGCTTGGCTCTCTCTGGACACATGCTATTGAAGCACAAAATCTCTCTCTCTTTCTCACACACGACAGCCCTCTCTCCCTCTCTTCTTCGTGGCCGTCCACCTCGGTGGAGAGAATCGTCGACGCCCGCGCCATCGTGCTGCCGCTTCGACTCTCTGCGGTTCTTTGTCTTCTTGGAGTGCTTCACTCATAAAGGAGACGTTTGATCTCGTGCGACGAGATCAGGAGCAACCGCGCTTGGATCAACTTGGATTGCGAGGACACCGCGACACATCTCCGAGCTCGCAAGCCGTTACTCCGACGATCGGACTTGAGACAGGAGGTCTCTTTTCGTAGAGACTTGATCAACCACGCTTCAAGAGGTATTGCATTATACTTGCTGTGGTTATAGATGAAACGATTTGAGAATGGTTCTCAGATCATGTGGTTTCATCGGTTTAAAAATTTCAAATTCCGCTGCACCGAACAACTAGTACGACTAGTAGTTCTTCGTCGTATTCGATACGACGATCACGCTTCCGTGATGCGCTTGAGGATTTCTCCATATCCAACAATTTATTTTGGTTTATTATTATATATATTTATAAAGTATTTTATACACTTAAATACATTTTCATTTTATTTTCCTGAAGTGTTTTGTACACTTAATAAAATAGAAAAATCAATTACATTGGTATATTTATAGGTATTATACCTAGGTATTATATACATGTATTTTATCTTTGTCTTTTCTTCAAGTTTTTATTCTGATTTTAATGTACAAATATATTATAAATAATATTTACGAAATTATAAAAATATAAAATTATAAAAATAATGAATAATAAATAAAATGAATATTGTAGTCTGCACAAGTATACAATAAGGGTCCAAAACTCATCTTTCAAACCGTAACTCCGAAAAATGCGAAACCACCTCCATTAAATAGCTTATTTGAAATTATATACAATTAAAGGTGAGTTTAATGCATTTTGAGTTTTTATTTGAGAGATACAGGTCTGGGATGTTAGGATTCTGGCATCTTATTCTGATCGTAACTTTTTGTCTTTACATTATTTTTTAGTGAAATCAATTTTGTTTTTTTATTCATTTAATTATCTACAACTTTCATGTTCAAAGTTTCTTTATTTGAAGTATAAAACGTGGAACCAAAAATAGGTCCCAAAATGAATAAAGAATGAATTAAATAAAAGGTATTTTTATTGTATTTTGGCCCTTATCTCCCCTACTTTATTCCTTGTCGACCTAGTCATCGAGATGCCTAGGTCTCAGGGTTTCGGGTCATAAAATATTTGCAATATTTTATTCATTTCCTTTTCTTTTCTTTACTCTATAATTTTTGGCTTTAAAACCGCATTTTATACAATATGTACACAATGATGCATGAATGCTAAAATGCCTAAATTAAGCCTATTTATACGCATTTACTAGGGTTTTTAAGGCCAAAATGATAGAATAAAGATGATGAAACATAGATTCATCACCCAATTAGCTTGCTCATCTCTCGAACGTCGGAGCCATCTCGTGGCTCCGTCCTTGAGTAATAAGGGAATGGTCTTCATCATGGTGTCCTAGGTGTGATGTATAAGTAGAATCTCATTTTTGTAATCCTCAAACTCAATGAGATGCTCATAAGGTTCCTTATGTGGCTTTTCATTAAATTTTGGCAGCAATCAAATGAAGTTTGAATCAATGAGAAAAATTAGTAAACTCAATGTAGAGACTAACTCAGCTCTAGAATATGATGTCAGTTGTTGAATCTGCGCTCTTATCCTACCAACTTGTGGACCTGGATCTCTCATCTAATCTGTACTTGTCTCACAGCTCTTACACATATGCTTAGTTGTGACTAGCGTAACCATAGGCTTACTAGATGAATACGAAGAAAGAGGAATGAAAGGAGATGGAGAAGATACGTGATAAACGAAAGAAGAAGATTCTATGAGGTTAGAGTCACACTCGAAGAAGGATAGAGGACTTAACTCAGGTTTGAAACACGAGACATTTTGAACTAACCTAGATGAACAGGTAGGTATGCCTAGAAGTGTTGCTGAAAGAGCCGACCTAAGAGATAGCCTACCAATCATCATGACTCAAGAAAAAGAAAAGCTGACTCTAGACAATATGTGGATGATGAGTGATTGTGAAAGATTTTAGATATCAGACTCACACCACATAATCAATACACAAAGCAAACCCTAGATTCACCAACTCAATCGGTGATGATTGTAAAAGTTCAGTCATTAGTTTTTCAGTTTTAAGATTTGTTGGCAAAGCAAGTCTTTCCACATATTACGCGAGCTAATAGGTGCATGAATTTCCCAAAAACTGTCCCGAGTCCGAACAGCTAATCACCTACATTCATCCAGTATGGAAGTAAGAAACGAACCATTTCTGGCTACCCATTTTACTTGAGGATAGAGACTTACGCAATGTCCTCAAAACCTTCTACTCAACTAAGGAACTTGGACCATTTCCGGCTAACTGAGAGTCCTCGATGAATAGTAGAGTGACCATCATATTTATAGTCTTATGAAAAGTCCGAGCTCTGATTCTAACCTTAATGGTCATCCCTCACTCACTGATCCGGAAAGTACCTTCCAAAAATTCAAAGGTGATTTCTATCCCAAAAGATGTGAAGTCCGTTACATTTGATTTTAAGTCAAATTTATTTAGCGATCCCTGTTTTATTTTTTGTTATCACTTTTTTGAATTTTTTTAAAAATTTCTAATGATTTTTTTCTTCTTTTTGACCTAGGTGACAAGCATACAACTAAGTTGCGCGTCTTAATTCTACATACATAAGCGTAGACAAAGAAAATTTGAAAAACCTAGACAAGAACCTAGACTCAGAAAGCTGTAGAAAACATCAAGAAATCACGATACAAAAAAACTACAGTAAGTGATGTAATGACCCCAATTCTGGGCCATCAGATCCTCCCATATCCGAATCTGGTTACTCAGCAATAATTTATTCAGCAATCACAGCTAACATTCAGTAACAAACAACAACAAAAATACCCATAAAGAAGTATTTAATACTTTTCCATGCATCAAATAGAGTTTTCTTGATACATTGTCACACTACAACCAATTACATGTACATCAGCTGGAAAGAAATACATAAAACGATTACTACCTTACAAAGTAAAGCTATTGTGGCTGGTTGGATGTCTACTATGTTAGCTGGCAGGATTACTAAAATCATTGTGCTGGCTCACTGATACTTGTTGGGTTTTCCATAAATCATAGGCTCACAATTAGCAAATGCTAAGTAACGAAGAAGAGAAAAGCGCACAAATTTGTAATTATTTGTAATTTTTTTCAAAACTTTATAACACAAAAAGATTCATTCCTTCTCATTACTTTAAGTCTTATTCCTTTCTATTCCACATTAGGGATTAGTCCAGGGAATTATCTCACCACTATATGGACTCTGAAGATTACGTTGATCTTGTAAGCTTATGCCGCCGCATGTCGCCTCAACCAATCCTCCAATAAGACCTTGACAATTTCCTTTTCTTTTATTAATCAGGGTCTCAACCCCTCAACCTGGCAAACAAAGGAGTGCGCCATCTTCGAGGATTTGGTTGCTTAGAATCTCAGACAAACCATTAATCATATAACCTAGCTGCTTTAAAAACATGTTATCGTGACTCGGTCGTAATTGAACCCCCTGTGCCTTCACATGGCTCGATCTCATAATCTGTCCTCCAAGCCGAATATATTGGCACTCGGTACCATGTGTTGCAAATCATTCATTTCGTACGCACTTATCATAACAGGGCAACAAAGTACCACCTAGGTAGAGTAATGCCAATACGTGATCCTTCCGACAAACCTACAGGTTGCATGCTCGACCTATAGTTCTACTCCCAATCATTCTTAACGTAAGACATGATCTTTTTAATTTTCCAACTTTATACACATCAATTCTCATGATGCAATTCCTCCTTAACCTTATATTTGTATAAACATAAAATGCTAACTTTAGAATTGCACATATATTAATTCATATATTTATATACTCGTAATTATGTTCATTTTAACTTCCCAACCATAACTTTCCAAGCCATTGCACCCATTCGATGCTTCGACCATATTTTAATTGAAATCACAAAGCAACTTTTCATATTTTCTCAAAAAGAGCTACATTAGGGTTCTTCGTAGCAAGAAGCATAAATACAAAAATCTCAACGATCTGATATGAAAACCCAACAGCAAAAGGAAGGATTATGTTACCTAATCAAGCTCTCTCTCATGTATGCAATACTTTATCCTAATTCTTTTTCAAAAGAATGATTTAAAGATCTTGAAACGATGAAATTATATTTTCGTATAAAAAACACTCTAAGAATGTGTCAAGAACACGAAGAACAAATGAAGAACGTGAAGAACACGCTAAGAACGTGAAGAAAATATTTTCTCCTGGAATTTCCGCAGAGCTTCTCGTTATACAGGGTGATATTTCTAGGAAGATTTTGGCAGAGTTTCCCCTTATTTTGGGACATATATTTACAAAAATTTCAGCAGAATTTCCCCTTATATTGGGACATATTTCAATGAAACTTGGGCCGAATTTCCCCTTATACTGGGACATTTTTAAAAGAAAGACGAAAAGAGTTTCCTCCATAAAATCACCGAGAAAAGCAACAACAAAACTGAAAGAATATGATCAATAAACAAAATATGGAAAATCGGTAGACACCACGCACCATACGTAAGTGAAAGTGTGACCAAACACAGGGTTCACTGACATACGTATACGCCCACACCTAAATAGGGTATTACACAGATTTCTTCATCAAAATAACTATAAACGCGGAATAAAAAGGATAGAAACAAAAGCAATGGAGAATCGATAGGCAGCACAAGTCTTAGATGAGTGAAAGTGTGACGAATCAAATCGTTCACTAATGTGCATAACCGCCCGTACCTAAGTAGGGTGTTACACAGATTGCTCCTCGAATCACAATAGAGAATAAATTGGAAAGAATGATGAATTCAAAACAAAACTAGAAAAAAATTGAATCGAAAACCTAGCTTATGAAGCAAACTAACAAAGGATCATACCTTTCTTCTCCTTATTCTCCCGACAACACTTTGCTAGCATTACTTCCCCGCCTCCCTTTCCTGCTTCTGACCTCTCGACCCTATCCCCTTGTGGTGGTGGTGGTAGTGGAAATCGTAGAGAATGAATGGGTAGGGGTATTTATAGGCTCTGAAAAATCGCTAACCATAGTTTGTAAACCATGGTATAGACATTAACCACGGTTAGCGGCCCATGGTTTTGTCGAAAGATTATCATAAACTTAATTCCTAAGTTAGAACTATCCAGAAGATTCAAGATTTGTTAATGATGCTTAATTAGCGCTAATCATGATTAACTTTTACTAATCGTGATTTAACTTTCACGGCTCACACTTAACTTTTGCTAACTATTGATTAGTATTCGCTAATGGTCATTAACGATCCCCAATCCATCATTATTTTCTTTAATCATGTTTTATTAGTCTGAATCACGGTCAAAGAGTTAATGACACCTCAAGTCTCCTTACTTCTATTTCTTACGAAAATCATAACAATTTGAAACTAAGTCTGATTCATACGAAACAAATTCCATTGGTTTCCTCTAGACGAGACGGGTCTTATGAAATAGGATCTGAGAGAGACCAAGTTCAAAACATTACAATTATATCAACCTTGAAGGAAGTCTCGTACTTGAGACTAGAAATGTAGGTATAACAACCATAAAGAGGAATGAAGCCATAAAAACCTCAAAGAGAATGAACGCCATTTCATTTATAATGAAGATATACACAATACATAGTGTTTTTATTCGGACAAGTATGGATATTTTTATCTCATATCTACCTCAGGTTCCCATGTGGCTTCTTCAAATTCTTGCTTCCGCCACAATACTTTAACTTGAGGTTCCTCTTTATTCCTCAACTTCTTGATATCCTTGTCCAGTATTTGCACAGGAATTTCTAGGCATGTCAAATCTTTCTCATCATGCAGATCATCATAGCTTATCTTATGCTCGGAATACTTAATATACTTTCTCATATTTAATCCGTGAAAAACCTCATGTATTGCTGAAAGATGTGGAGGAAGTGCAAGTATATATACCTCTTAACCAATCCGCTAAATAATTTCAAATGGACCCACAAAGCTAGATGTTAACTTCCCATGTAAACCAAACTTATGAACTCCCTTCATAGGAAATACTTTGTGGAATATAAAGTCACCTACCTCAAACTCAAGGTACCTTTGTCGGTATCACTATATCTATTCTGGCGACTCTGAGTAGTTATTAGTCTCTTTCTAGCAACCTCTACAGCCTCCCTTGTCTCCTGGAGTCTATCTAAATCATAAAGGTTCTTTATTCCAACCTCTTGCCAACACAAAGGATTAGTACACTTACGTCCATATGGTACTTCAAATAGTGACATGCCAATACTTGCATTGTAACTATTGTTGTACATGAATTCTCCAATAGGTAAATGTTTCACCCATGATCCTTTCTATTCTAAGGCACATGCTCGCAGCATATCCTCTAAAGTAAGAATAGTACGTTATGATTAACCATCTGTTTGTGTATGATATGATGTGCTCAATCATAGATGTGTGCCTAAGGCTTTCATGAAGTTCTCCCAATAATGTGAGGTCAATCGTGAATCTTGATCGAAAACTACCTCCTTTGGGATACCATGGAGACGGATCACATGTATAATATATAACACAAAAAGGTGGTCTGGAGTGGATGATAATCTTATATAAATAAAGTGTGCTACCTTGGTCAGACAATCAATGATAACCTAGACACTATCTTTAAAATCATTCATCTCAGGTAGGCCAGCAACGAAATCCACGGAAATGCTTTCCCATTTCCACTCTAGTATACGGAGGGGTTGTAACAATCTCGGTGAATTTTGATGTGAAGCTTTTACCTGCTGGCAAGTGAAACTTGAATTCACAAACTCATCAACATCTTTCTTCATTCTCGGCCACCAAAAGTATGCATGAAGATCCTTCTACATGTTTGTAATTCTAGGATGAATAGATAATCTAGAACAATGTGCTTCACATAAGATATCTTTCCTCAATTCAGGTATGTTTGGTATACAAACTCCGTGATGGTTATATAGTAACCAATCTTGTATCTAGAATCCCTCTATCTCATTCTTCTCAAGTTATTTTCTCAAGTCTTTAAGGACTGGATCATCCTCATGTCCTTTCCTTATTCTATCCTAGATCTCCGGTTTATATCGATGAGGAATAGTTATAGTATCCGCACTACTATCAAATGATTTCCATTCACTCAACGTTGACAGTAAATCCCAGAAGTGGATAGCCCTCATCGATCTATGTGAATAAGTTCTTCTACTAAGGGCATATGCTATGATTTTCCCTTTACCGGGGGTGGTGGGGGATGGTATAGTCATAGTCCTTTAACAAATCTAGCCATCGAATATACCTCATATTGAGCTCCTTCTGACCAAATAGTAATTTCAAGCTTTTGTGATCGGTGAAGATT
This sequence comes from Ottelia alismoides, assembly GCA_037367405.1. Taxonomy (NCBI): domain Eukaryota; kingdom Viridiplantae; phylum Streptophyta; class Magnoliopsida; order Alismatales; family Hydrocharitaceae; genus Ottelia; species Ottelia alismoides. The sequence continues at coordinate 304,447 of JAZKJV010010344.1, forward strand.
TCAAAAGTAATACCATAAATTTAGTGTCTCCATATCTTTAAAGCAAATATTACAATAGCTAATTCAAGGTAATGTGTTGGGTAGTTCCTCTCATGTGTCTTGAGCTATCGTGATGCATAAGCAACTACCTTACCATTTTGCATAAGAACTTCCCCAAGTCCTTCTTTAGATGCATCAATGTATACTGTAAACCCTTCAGTCCCAAAAGGTAAAATTAGGATAGGTGCAGATGTTAAGAATTCTTTCATTTTCTGAAATCTAGCTTCGCAAGCATCAGACCATATGAATGGGACTTCCTTCTGAGTCAGCATAGTCATTGTCAATGCTACTCGTGAAAAGTCCTGCAGAAATCATCTATAATACCTAGATAGACCTAGAAAAGATCGTATTTCTATGACAGTTATTGAGCGTTCCAAACTCCTTGACGCACTAACCTTTGTATGATCAACTGATATCCTTCCCCAGAAATAACATGGCCTAAGAATGATACTTTGGACAGTCAAAAGTCACATATGTTATATTTAGCATACAATTTGTTCTTCCTTAGTGTTTCAATTTCCTGTCGGAGATGTTATTCATGATGGTATTATCCTTTGGAGTAAATAAGAACATCATCAATAAGGACTACTAAAAAGTGATCTAGAAACTCCTTGAATACTCTATTCATGAGATCCATGAAGGCTGATGGGGCATTTGTCAGTGCAAAAGGCATAACTAAGATTTCATAATGTCCATATCTAATTCGAAAGGCTATCTTGGAGATATCCGCATCTTTAATCTTCAACTAATGGTATCCAAATCTTATGTCGATCTTTGAATACATAGGTGAACCCTACAACTAGTCAAAGAGACTATCTATTCTTTGCAAATGATACTTGTTCTTTATTGTCTTCTTGTTTAATTATCTAAAGTCAATGCACAACCGCACTGACCCATCCTTTTTCCTTACATACAAGATAGGAGCACCCCATGGTGAAGTACTAGGACAAATGAATCGTTTAACTAACAGTTCTTGTAGCTGTACTTTTAACTCTCGTAACTCAGTTGATGCCATCCTATATGCAGGGATAGAGATAGGATGGGTATCAGCTATAAGAGAGATTTCAAATTCAATCTCTCGCATAGGTGGTAATTCTGGCAGTTACTCTGGAAATACATCACCAAATTTGCACACTATAGGTGCATCTTGTATCATTCTGTCTGACCTTGATTTAGTGGATACATATGCAAAAAAGCCCCGACACCCTTGCTCTAAAAAATATTGTGCCTTCAAAGTAGAGATGTATTTAACATTATCACTGGATGTCTATCCAATGTACTGGAAATCTATCAAGTTAAGGAAGGTGAAAAGTTAATGTCTTCTGAAAAAAGTCAAGGCATGTATGATGCCTTTCTAGTCAGTCCATCCCCAGGATGAGATCAAAATCCTCCATTTTTATTATTAGTAGGGAAATAGGTAACCAATGTCCTATTATAAGTACTATAAAATTGTCCATAATTTCTTGAATTATAAATACCTATCCTCCTCATCCCTTGATCAGATAGGACGGTCGTACTTCTATGGGTACCTTACCCAAAGTGGGAACTAACCATTAACCAATAAATGAATGTAAAACAAGGCATGTACTGAAAAGCCATGAATAGTAACGATACCTCGTACAATTGTGCCTGAATTGTAAGCTTCTTCTTCAATTATGGCATTGAGTTGACCATTAAAAAGAGGCAATCTAGAATCCGCAACATTTTGTGGTGGTTTCTAAGTAGGAGACGCTCCCTTTGAACCATGACCTCTACCATGTCTTCCTCCACGTGTTGCTCCATTGCTCACGGTGGATGTTATACTATTCATTAGGGTTGGTTTAAACCCTGAACCTCTCAACTTTGGACAGTCTTTTTGATGTGGCCTTCTTGATGATAGTAATATCACACACATGTTCCTATTTGTGCTGAAGAACTAGCCATAGAGGTACCAGATCTTGTTGTTTTGTTGTGAGGATATACTGGAGGTCTAGAGAAACCCCCTCTTCCTAATAATTCATGACTCAAAGTTTGCAATACTCTTATACTGAAACTAACACGATGATAGCGACAATCTCTGTGATTATAGTTCTCATTATGTTTAAATGGTCCACCAGTAAAGTGTAAGCTTCTTCTTTGGTGGTTTCCATTCCTTTCCATCTCAATACCAGAGGCGATGTCGATGGCTTCAACTATAGTGGTGGTTCTAAAACCTGCAAGCTTCTCTCTAAGATCTCCCTGAAGACCACTAATAAATTTTGTAAGACATTCACGTGGTGAAGTTTCTAGAGTTGGGGTGTAACGTATCAACTCCATAAAGTGAATATGACAATCTCGTACATTCTTGCCACCCTGGGTCAAAGAAGCCAGCTCCCTCCTGTTCTTCCCAATGGGAGGGACAGAAGTGACCTTGGAATCTTTCTTCAAAGATATCCCATGGAATGCGATCTACTAATTTCTTAGAAATGGCTTCCACCATCGTCTTGTGTAGTTTGCTAGGGAGTAATCAGCAAAGTACACCCAAGTGTATGTCGGTGCATGTATTATTCTCAACATACTGCTGACATCATCATGCCATAGCTCTACCTCAGCAGATGTCTCCATGCCTTTGAATTGAGGAATGTTTCCCTTTCGGTAATTGTCTAGTACTTTTTGATGTCTAAGAAGGGCCTTCTCCATTGCTCCTTCAGATGGGGTAGGAGCAGACTAAGTGGAAGGATGGTAACTAGATTGTTCCTCAAAAAGATGGACTGAACCTTAAATCCTACCATTGACAGGTCTAAATGCCTAAAGTCTCTCTGCTTGTGCATTCAACCTCTCCTCTAATGCTTCCTATGTTTGCCCCATTTCTTGTAACATTGTAATTATAGCCACTAGTTGCCTAGACATGTCTTAGTCTGCCATGATCATGGGATGAATTAAGGCCAAAGGTTAGGTGCTATATGTTTTATCATGATGTACATAAGGGACAATGATTTGTGAATGGTATTACAGTCACTTATTACGATCAAAGGATCTTAAAACCACCTTAATTTCTGAATATCGCCCATAGTCATCAATTACTGAGTAAATTACTTGAGTAACCGGACTCTGATACCAAACAATCACGACCTCAATTTTGGGCCATCAGATCCTCCCATATCCTGATATGGTTAATCAACAATAATTTATTCAGTAACCACAACTAACATTTAGAAACATACTGCAAATAAAAATACCAAGAAAGAAGTATTTAATACTTTTTCATTCAAAAAAAATTCATGATACATTGCCCCACTACAACCATTTACATGTACATCAGCTAGAAGAAAATACACAAAAAAATTACTAACTACCTTACAAGGTAAAGCTACTGTGGCCGGTTGTATGTATACTATGTTAGATGGTTGGATTACTAAAGTCCTTGTGCTAGGTCACAGATATCTATTGGGTTTTCTATAAATCATAGGATAACAATTAATGAATGCTATGTAACAAATAAGAGAAAAGCAAATAAATGTGTATTTTTTTTCAAAACATGATAACACAAAAAGATTAATTCCTTCTCATTAGTTTAAGTCATATTCCTTTCTATTTCATGTCAAGGATTCATCCATGGAATTATCTCACCACTATATGGACTCCAAAGTTGTGGACACTTCGGTATTGGAGATTACGTTGATCTAGTACACTTATGCCGCCGCACGATGCCTCAACTAATACTCCAATACTACCTTGACAATTTCCTTTTCTTTTATTAATCAGGTTCTCAAACCCTCGTCTTGGGAAACAAAAGATCACACCGTCCTCAAGGATCTAATTTCTTAAAATCCCTTGATAACCTTTAATTATATAACCTAGCGACTTTAAATACAAGTTATCATGATCCAACCGCTATTGAACCACACGGGCCTACACATAGCATGATCACATCTTTTGTCGTTCAACCTAAATATATTCGCACCCAGTTCCACAAATTGCAAATCATTCATTTTGTGTGTACTTATCATAATAAGGCAACTGTGAACCACCTAGGTAGGGCAACGCCAATACGGGTTCCTTCTGATAAACCTAAAGGTTGCATGCATGACCTATAGTTCTACTCCCAGAAATTCTTAACGTAAGACACGATAAGAATCCAACTTAATACACATCAATTACCATTATGCAATTCCTCTGAAGCCTTAGATTTGTATATCCATAAAATACTGAGTATACACTTGCACATATAATAATTCAAATATTTATATACTCATAAGTATGCCCTTTTAACTTCCAAACCCTACCTTTCCAAGCCATTGCATCAATTCGATGTTTAGACCTTATTTTAATTGAAGTCATAAAGCAACTGTTCATATTTTCTCAAAAATAGACAAATTAAGGTTCTTCGTAGCAAGATGCATAAATACAGAAATTCGATCTCATATCAAAACCCAACAGAAGAAGGAAGGATTCGTTACCTAATTGAGCTCTCTCCCACGCAAGCAGTGCTTTATCATGATTCTTTTTAAAAAAGAATGATTTATAGCTATTGAAATAATCAAATTTCATTTTCTATCAAAAACACTAAGAATGTGCCCAGAACACAAAGAACGAACAAAGAACATAAAGAATGCGAAGAACACACGAAGAACGCGAAGAACATATTTTCTCTTGAAATTTGAGCATATCTTCCCCTCATATGTGATGACATTTCCAGGAAAATTTCGGTAGAGTTTCCCTTTATTTTGGGACATAGTTTTATAAAAATTTCAGTAGAATTTCCTCTACTGTTGGAACATGTTGGAATGAAAATTTCGGTAGAGCTTCCCCTTATATTGGGACATTTTTAAAAGAAAAATGAAAAGAGTTTCCTCTATAAAACCATCGAGAGGAAAACAACAATGAAATTGAAAGAATATAATCAATCAACAAGAGATGGAGAATTGGTAGACACCATGCATCTTAGGTGAGTGAAAGAGTGACGAATCACTTGGTTCATTGGCGTGCATAGCCGCCCACACCTACGTAGGGTTGTACACAGATTTCTCCATAAAAAAAAATACAAACATGGAATAAAAGGAATAGAAACATAAGCAATGGAGAATCGGTTGACACCACACATCTTAGATGAGTGAAAGTGTGACGAATCATAGCGTTCACTAACGTGCATAGCCGCCCGCACCTAAGTAGGGTGTTTCACAGATTCGTCATAGAACCACAATAGAAAATGAATCAGAAAGAAATGTGAATCGAAAACAAAGTTAGAAAAAGAAGATGAATTGAAAACCTAGCTTACGAAGCAAAAAAATGATAATATCGTACCTTTCTTCTCCTCATTCTCCCGATAGTGCTTCAATAGTGTTCCTTCACTCCATCCCTCTCCTCCTCTCGACCTCTTGACACTAGCCTTTGGGGTGGTAGTGGTAGTTGAAATCGTAGATAATGAATGGGTGGGGGTTATTTGTAGGCTCCACAAAACCACTAACCATGGTTAGTAAACCATGTTTTAGACCATATCTACAGTTAGTGGCTGATGGTTTTGACTAATGGTTTTAGCCAAAGCTTATCCTAAACTTAAGGCTTAAGTTATAACCATCCAGAAGATTCTTGATTTTCTAATAATGCTTAATTAGTGCTAATTGTGATTAACTTTTACTTATTGTGATTTAACTTTTACGGTTGTTGCTTAACTTTTGCTAACTATTTATTAATACTTCCTAATGGTCATTAACAATCCTCAATCTAGACACCTTAAGTCACCTTACTTCTCTTTCTTCAAAAAATCGTAACAATTCGAAACGAAATCTGATTCATACGAAACGAATTATGTAGGTTTCCTCTTGACGATACAGATCTTATGATATAGGTTCTGAGAGAAACCAAGTTCAAGACTTTACAAGTGACCTGCTCCCCCAAGTGCATGGCACTTAATGAAACAGACCCTGAGTAGACAAGACGCAGGTACAAGTCAGGATGCCCTTACGGGGCTCCGTCTACGAAATAGAAATATAAGCAATTTCCTTTAAAAATTTTTCCGAAGGTAATAAAGAAAATAAAATTGAGTCGGTTTTCTGGTTCTCAGTTGTGCAGCTCAGAACCTATGGTGCACAAATTCAAAATAAAACGTCGTGAAGTAAAAAAATAAGATGACGAAAAGGTAATGAAGAAACCCTAATCCTAAGCTTCTACAATCTACCCTAGCACTACCTCCCCAATAACGGTGCCATCTAAAAAATGCACATTATCTAGAGATAAAAAGGACGTTGTATGGACCAAGCGAATTTCAACAGAAAATTTAATTTATATTTTATTTATACTCCTAAACAAGTTGTATATAGTGTCAAGTATGGGAGTTTCAAACTCATGGAGGCAAACCGTTTGAAAACTAGGTAAAATTATAGAAAACTAATGTAAAATATGTTTATCAATTTTTATTTATTTTTAGGTAAGTTTTGGAATTTTTATTTGATATTTATGAAATTTATATTGTTTCTGTGATTTTATTATACCTAAGTAAAAAAATAGATATAAATTTTGTCCTTTTATATTTTGGTTTTAATTTTATGGTTTTTATAAGTTTTAAGTATTTTATGATTATTATTCATTTGAAAAGGTTTTATTTTTTTTATTTGATTTTTAGAATTGAAAACAATATTTTTAATAAAAATCAATTTTTATTTATGATTTTAAAATCGAAAATAGTGAGAAAATATTTTTATTTTTGCTTCTTAAGAATAGGTAAAAATACCTTAAAAAAGATAGGTTGGACGTTTTGATGCGATTTCTATTGATTTAGTTGTACTTTTTTGAAGTTTTTATGTATTTTATATTTTTATTGGTTTTAAAATTTTTTTTGGTTTATTGTGTAAAATATGGTAAAATATAGTGTATAGAATTTTTAACGAATTTTTAAATGCATTAATGTTTTTATGTATTTTATGAGTTTGTTATATTTTTTAGTTATTTTATTATTTATTAAGAATGGAAATATTTTTATTTTTCAAAACTAATTTTGTATTGTATATTGGAGAATACTATGTTTTTTGTGTATTTTTATTGTATTTTTGTATATTGTATTTTATTTATATGTAATGTAGTATTTAGTGTATTTCTATACAGTGTAGGGGTATCTCTGTTATATTCTAGAAAGTAAGAATGTGTGAGATAATATGCAAAAATCTTGAGGGGCTTCACGTCAATATCCCCAAGTATCACATGGGATTCACGTGAAGCAACTATCGGTGAGGACCTATGTAGAAATATTTAAAGTGCGGGGTTAAAATCGTAAGATGGCAATGCTGAGCCCGTTATTCGTACGTGATTGTGCCTGTATAGAGACTTGCAAGACTTCCAAGTATCACGTGCTTGGTCACAAGGTTCCCTAATCAAGGTCATGATGGCAATAATGTAATGACTTAAGGGGGCTGATGCAATTCACCCAAATTAATATGGGTGTGCACGTGCAGCGTACGTGCACCACTTAAGCTTAGTGGTGGGGCGGTCTTGGCATCTACACATGTTGAGACGTTGGACTGTCGGATCAAATCGGATATGAGGGTCATTGTGGTTGATATATGGCTTTGATTGGATCTATCAGATCATTTGGATAATTCGAGGGTTGTTTTGTGATCTGGAATATCGATGAGGTGGCGACGGTGAAGTAGACGGTGATGCTCCAATTAGATCTCGGAGCAGATGTCTGGCAGCAATCGTCTTATCCCTTGTGAAGTGGAGTTCTATTTTGTTCTCCCATCCGGAAGTAGCTCTAGGAGATGAAGCTTCCTGGTGTGTATCTGATTAGACTCTTGAGAGTAGATGCTCGTAGCTTCATTCGATCGGACTGAATAGATCTATGGTGGAAATGGATATTGCAATTGTGATGATAATGTTGCAGGGAGGTTTTGATATTTTGACCAAAAGCATTGACTTACGTTGTTGCGATAAAGCTCTAAGACCTGCAAGGAAGAGACTCTCTTGAGGTTTTGGCCTCGGCTCCAAATGGAAAAGTGGAAGGATGATTGAAGATTCTAGACATAGATGGTAGTTTTGAAATTGTTCCTTGGACGTGAACGATCATGAGTGTTTGTTCGAGCAAGATGAGGGAGAATGAAAATGAGATGTGAGTGTGATGATCGGTTTGTCAGAGATAAATTTGGATTTTTTTTTGATCAAGTCATAGAGAAATAGAGGGATTGAGAAGAGAAAGGAAAAAGGAAGAGAAGATGATACATAAGTCCAACATGTAACGGAGAAGGAAGATCACCTACAAATGGAGCTCGAGCAGAGCTCCAGGTGCTTTCCTCTACTCCCAACGAAGGTGGAGGCTATGCATACGATAGAGGAGGTATCACCTCGATGTGTGGCTGAACTCGCCTGAACCTCCCTCGACCTCGCTACAACGATGGAGCGAGCTCTCTGTCACTCTCACTCTCCCTCGACCAAAGTTCATCGAACTCAAAGGTGGTCACTAATGGCGAATAGAGGAGGTCTAGGGGGGTTCGGAGGTATTTGTGGGAGAGGAGCGTTGGATGACATTACTATCGATGGTGTGGTCACTAGTGCGGTAGTGGTCCACCAGCCGAACGACTATTGGTTGAAGAGTTGGAGCAACGGGGACATTGGCGTTGGGGAAGATGGAGCGGAGGAAGTAGAGGGACTGTGCGTGAGAAGAAAAAAAGAAAGGGGGAGGAGAGAGAAGGAAAAGGAAGAGAGAGATTAAAAATTTAATAATTAATAATTTATTAATTGGTTAAATAAAGTAATTAAGTAATCTAAAATATATTTAAATGTATCATTATTTATAAACAAATAATAATTAAATATATAATAAATAAATAGATTTTTAAAGTCCAATTTATCAATAAAACAGTAATAAAGTATATAAATGTGATGAAATAGCATATGTTAACTATGATAAATTAAGGTACATTGTAAAATATATACAAATATGATCCCAGATCCCTATTTTTCATTTTATAGGTAATTTAATAAAATGAAATTTAAAACTGAATTTTCCAATTCAGTCAAGTTATGACGTTCGAAAAATTTAGGTAATGGCTTCTTCACATCAAGATTTATTAGCATTTTACCTTAAGTTATAGTTTTATATTTTTTATTGATTTTTTGAAATCTTTTAGAAAATAAATTAAGTTAAACGGGATTATATATAATTAATTAGAAAATCGGGAAGATATATACATATTGTAGATTAGATAATGCAACTCAAATGCCAAAAGTCAATCCTTTTATTCTAATGATTTTCTGATATTTTTAATAAATAGTACTAAGTATAAAACAAAGTTTAAAAGTGAGGTTGGTCGATTTGGAGTTTTGTATAAATAGTTATGAATCTGTGAAGTCGGCTTTTACAACTTTTTCGGTTCATTGTAATTAATTATTTTATAATTAATAATTCTCCGACATGTTTATAAAATAATATATATTTTTGTGAACAACTATTGTGAAGAAAAGATTTATATTTTAAATTATCTTAGTGATAAATATATTAGGTGAAATATTTATAAATTGAAAAATGTATTTATGTGCAATTCATTGTTTCGATTTTCTGACTTTTTATAAATTATGATCTTTATCTCTCTCTACTTATTTTTTTGTCGACCAAGTCAATATTGACATGGTATGGGGGTTAGGAGCAGTCTGTATATATATATTATATACATCCTTCTTTTTCTTTTATTCCTTTTCTCTTTAGTATTTTATTTTGGATAAAATAAGTGTTAAATATATAATATTAATAAATGTGATTAGAATGCTTATTATTGTGAATTAGTGAGTATTTACATGCATTTTACCAAGGTTTTAGCCATAATAAAAGAGTAAAAGTGATGAATCATGGATTCTTAAACATATAGGATGGATATATAGATGAATCTAAATGGTTATATTTTACAAAAATAAAATAATTACGCGAAAATGGGATGAGGGCAGCCCCATTGAACCTATATGTATGTGTATGTTTATATTTATATATATATATATATATATGGGAAAAATGGGGCTTCCCTCTTGGAGGAGCTAACTTGGCTCCCCTTGCTTTATTTTCTCCATTATTATTATTTTTTGAAAATGCTTCCATGTAAATTCATCACTCTATCTCTATATTTTCGTGAAAACTCCTATGGCATCCATCTAGACAATATTTTTTAACGATCGCAGAGTTTTTGAAATCGATCCCATCTACATGGAAGTTGTAGTCCCATCTAGATGGAGGCTGTAGGATCTATGTTTTCACATGAAATTTGATTGACATAATATAGGGATATAAAGATGAAAATCCTTGGAAGTATTTTTTCAAAAAAATAAGAAAATAAGTTAAATAGGGTGGGAGAGCCAATTTTGCTCCCCAGGGGCAGCCCCATTTTACCCTATATATAGAGGGACGATCATGAAAGTGGACTTTTGTGAGATGGTGTGAAGTGCAACCGCTTATTTTACAACATTCATGCCATGAAATAAGGAGGGATTTTGATCACCATATTTCTACATGGTGTCATTCAAAATTCAACTCAATCCGAGACTTCTATCCCCTCTATGATGACTATCAAATTTTAACAGTCTCAAAATTACTGAAATTGACTGCCTCCAGATGGGTGTTTTTCTTCAAAATTTGAAAACCACGTTCCACTCATTATTTTACATAAATCCCCTAGGTTTAACGATGTGAATGTTGGTAAAACGAGCGTTTGAGATTTCCCATCTCACAATCTCACTGTGAGAAGGGCTTTTTGTGAGATGTTAAGATGTGAAATCTCAACCGCTCATTTTACCTTCATTTACGGCATGAAATCAAGGGAGATTTACATAAATAATGAGTGGAACATGTGTTTTAAATTTTGTAAAAAACACCCCTAACACGTCCATCTAGAGGGAATTTGATGAATTTATGATTCTCAATCTTTATTCTTTTATTTTAGCTTTATCTTTTAGCAAAATGATCTAAAAGTATATGTATATATAGTAACTTAACATTGTACATTCCCTTGATAATATTGCAAATTAACTCATATTTTCTCAAATATAAGATAAAGGGAAAAGAGCAAGAAAGATGTATTTTGTATAAATACAGATTGGCCTAAATCCCAAAGAGAAGGTCAATCATTGACCTGATCAACAAGAAATAAGTAGGGAGAGATGTGAGCCTTGTACAGAGTACCTAAGGTTGTAAATATAATTATTTATATTTTTTCCCACTTTTTGTGAAAACCACCTTATTATTTTACACTTTTCTATAGTCATAGTAATGTCATAAAAATAAAATAAAAATCAGAAAAAACAAAATAAAAATAAAATTAAAATCCAACAAACCCCGGTACAGAAGACATTTGTATATAAATACAATAACTATTTATTTTACAACCTTAACTAATTTATAAAAATGAAATACAAATCATTTTGTATTCCTAAAATTATTGTGTAAATAAATAAAATATAAAATCAAACAATTGTAAAAATAATAAAATAAAAATACTTGTACATAATACATAGACATAATATACGTGAATATAACAAATTATATGTATACCCTATTCATATTTCTCATAAAAATAATAAAAAATCACAAAAAAGCGTATAAAATAATAAACATTTTTTTATTTTATAAATCTTTTTAATTTAAATTCATTTAGTATTTTTTATTGATTTCCTTTTATTATGTAAAATTCTGATTTCCGATTGGACCGCATAGGATTCTTGACCCTAGTTAACGTTTCCTCTCAGCTGACCCGACCCAATTCCATGTCTACCGGAGCTTCTTCTCCTCTTTTTTTTTTTTGATCGGGTCAAACCTCCATTCTCCTTGATTTCTACGTTCAACTAAATTCCTAAGATCCATGATCCTTGTAGATCCCTACCCAAGGGTTTCGAACGTCATCCCGATCTTTCTAGACCCTCAAACATCCTACATATTCCTCCTTCCTCTTCTCCAGCACCTCATCACGTTCCTCATGCCACCGCAGACCCTTAGACACTTTTAGGAGAGTGTCAGCTCCTCGGAGGTCTTTTTGGAGCATCACTTGGTGGTCCGGTTGAGTGCAACTGATCGCATCGCCAGAGAACCACCGTGAAGCCTCTTTTGTCTGTTACAGTAGGATCAAGGCTATAACCCTCACCGTCCACCTCGCCTGGAGTTCTTGAGTTTGTCAGAGCCTTCAGGTATCACTCATATGGCACTTACTTTCCGTTTCGATCCATCTTTCCATTTCCATCACCGTCGTAGTTCACTGGCTTCGACCAGTCATTCGGAGCCCCATCTTGACTATCTACCCTCACAGATTGATACCCCTACTTGTCGTTGTCATTCCTACGCAACCTTTCTTTCTTAGGCTCGCTCATCAGAGTAAGATTAAGGTCGAGACCTCCTTTATCCATTCCCTCCAGAGGTCGAACCCCATTCCCCGTCCCTTATCCTTGTTTTTCCATCAATAACCTGACTAGAGAGACTACTCTGAGTCACTCTATCCCTTGGTGGTGCCTGTTTCCACGAGAAGATCCATTTGAAACCCCAGCTGCTCTGACAAAATAGTTACAGGTGAAGCCCCCTCATCTCGACTATCCAGTCGTCCACTTCCTCATCTACGCTTCCTGGTCGACGGGGAGGGGCACCACGATGGTGTAGGATCTTCTAAAGAACCCATCAGGCTAGTGGATCTCCCTCCACAACCGATTGGAAGTTTCCCAAGCTGAGTTCTTCCAACTCCATCACTCGTCGTCTGATCGAGATGCCTTCTACAAAATTTAATCTTAGACTCCCATCCAGATCCTTTTAATAGAAGTAAGATCGGCATTGAAGGAGGATCTAACACATACGCTCACTTGCAATAAGAGCCGTCATATCCTCCCTTAACAACCATCAGGGTTGTATGTCAAAGGATTTCTATGTGTATATCACATGCCCCTCTACTGGGTATATTTCACTTTTTTTCCTGTATATTGTCTTATTTTGCTTTAGTCTTCTAAATAAAATGTGTAGTTAAAGACACTTATAGTTTGGACCCCCTAGTTTTCATATTTGCAGTTTAGTCTAACTGAGTCTTTATCATGTGTGTCTCCACGTGCTTCTTTGGGTTAATTGCATTTCATGTCATGAAATATTTATCTGTTATGGAATGAGTTTCATGTTTTGATATCTGCATTTATACCCCTATGGCTCTGGATCACTTGTTGTGCACGATTAGAGCAGCCAATTGCATCATTGTCCCTTGAGCTTTTTATATTGTGTTACGATTTGGCCCTGAAACCTACCTTATTTATAGTTGGGTCCCTATAAATTGTTTTTAATATCTTATCTTCCATTTTGAGATAAATATCAAATTGGTCTTCAAAATTCTACAAAAAAACTTGTTAACTCTCGTTTGCTTGCTTTTGATGTGGTAATTTTGGTTTGCCAATTTGGTTGCATTTTCTATTCTTAAAAAGTAATAAACCCCTAAAAAGTATCATGTTTGGGACAAGAAAATTATAAAAATTCGAAAAAGGCTTTAATAATTCCACGAAAATTTATGTAGTTTTCTTTTGTTTTATTTTGTTTCTAGTATCATTTTTTCTTGAAAATACCCTCGAAAAATCCTAAAAATTTCAAAACACCCAAAATATTACAAAAATTATATAAAATCAAGAAAAAATCCAAAAATAGTATTTTCAATTTTTGTTTATATTTTACCATAAAAATATCATCCAAGAGTTTTGGGCACTTAATATATTTTTAAGTTATGATTACTCCTTGATGTGCATTATTTTATCTTTCGACCATTATTTAATTTTTATAAAATTACAAAAACATTGAAAATCTCACAAAAATTTTCAGAAATAATTTAGAACCTCAAACCCAAAAATATTTTCTCTGTAATATTCTAAACATTTTTTTTTTATTTTGAAAAATACAAAAGAGTGTGTTGTGTGTAGTTTACTCTTTGTGCTTGTTTCGACTTTATTGAATATCAAGATTTCGAAAAACTAAAAATCACCAAAAACAATTGATTTTACCGAAATTTGACTACTTAGTTTTTAAATTGTGCTCCTTGTGTTCGACCTTGGTATCTATACCAGGTAAATAAAATAGAAGACCGCTGATATTTGACTGGTGATTTTCATTAGTGCTTATTTTTCTCGTTGATCGCACTGAGTGATTAAGGTCGCAACGACATTTGATTAGTTTTATACTTAACAATAATCTTTTGACGAGTCACCAGAATGACGTCGTTGTTGGTGAGCATGACTTAGTAGTTATATTTCAGCTTTTGATTTTTTTTGTATCTATCTTTTATAAATACTTTCTGACATTCTTCTATTTCACTTTTTGTGTATGGAACCACCCGAGGAACAATTTGGTTTGCTTTCGGAGGAGCTCGCATCTAAGGAGATGTAGAGGAGGAGAGGATCTAGTTATAATAGATAGATACATTTTATTTTTGCAAAAAAAACATTATTATAATATCTTAGACTATTGAGACTCTCTTGGACACTTGGTTTATTCGAGGCCTATTCACCGAGTGTCAGTGGACTCGGGTGATCTCATCGTGGTTTTCCGATATATTTCGCCTTTGTTCCTATATGATTCCCGAGGATTTGGCCTCTAGATTTAGGACTTATCTTTGCTTGAGCTCATCATTAGCTAGGTTAAATTACCTTAATATCTTATCTATTCCTATATAATGTAATTATACTCGGTTAAAATAAATATAAAAAGTTAGCTTAATTAGTTAAGAGACCATGCGTTGTTAGAAGTCGCATACAACGCTAGCAGGACCCGTTGTGGCAGGCACCGATCGACTTCCAAGACCAGACTCACGCCTTTTCTCTGATTAGTTGACTACATGTTCTTCATACTAATAGAAGTTGCTCGTTTAGGGACGATTTCCTCTTGCATCATATAGGTAGTTTTATTTATATCTTTTAATTTATGCGTGGATTACCTTGAATGTAGACTATTGGAGTAAGTTACGCATTTCTATCTTTGTGTGCATCATAATGTTTGATTGTGCATCAGCTTTTCCGACTTCCTCCCCCACTTTTCTTGGACTTAAATAACAAGGAAAGCAGTAAATTTATTAGGCATTGCTTTCTTTCAGAAAAATATATAAAAACTTACAACCAAGAAAATTTGCATACATTTTTAGATGATTTTGTTAAAAGAGAATACTAAAATAAAAGAATAAAGAATGGGAATCATAGATTCATCATCTTACCATTGGGAGGATCCAATACTTTATCGTGAAGGAGTATATACTGCCTAACATCGGTGTATTCCAAAGGAGGAATACTAGAGTGTCCTCATGTATTGTCACAAATTAGAGGCTGCTGGACTCCAATACAAAGAAGAGAACAACACAAAAAGTGCTTCCATCTGGTCTGTGGTGGCCTACTCTTTTTGCATATGCTCATGCATATGTGGGGAGATGTATTGACTGTCAAAGGATGGGCACTTGTGAACATGGAGATATGATTCTGATGCATCCTATTCAATTATGTGACGTTTTAGCACATCTATTCGTTCATTTGACATCACCTGAGCTAGGATATTTTGTCATTGCAGAGACCAGTGACATGGCTAGCAGTGAAAATTGAACTGATGAGCAGTTGTAGACTTCATCATATGTACTAGACCAGGAAGCCATCGGCAACACATTGCTTGCTTCCCTGAGACCAGGCAGCGATAGATTTTGGACTAGGGAGTATTCATGGTAGAGGTAAGGAGAGATCTCACACAGATGAGAGTTGGCAGAGAAGAGCTGCAGAGACTAGCTGTCGGTGGAGAGATTCTCATAGTAGAGGGAAGAGACAAACTTCCCAAGCAGATGCATGAGCCAGCAAGACCAGCACCCACGATGAGGCAGTTGCAAAATCATGGTGCAAACCTCACCCACAGATGGATTCGGATGCCCAAGATTCTTGGCGACTCGAGCTTCGTTCCCAGGACCATTCTGCTACTGCCCAAATTCCATGGGTTAGGCACCGAGTAGACCCATATCAATCCTGCAAGAATTTAAGATGATCTGTAGCACTATCTACATATAATTTGTAGACGAGGACACCATCAAGATGATTTCCTTCATGTTCTCCTTGGTTGACAGAGCAGCCTACTGGGTGAATCACTTGGGGATGGTAGTCAGTACTTGGGAGTAGCTCCATATTGAGTACTTGAACAAGTACTATCCACTCGGCCGGACCAATGCAACATGAGCCATGATCAGCTGAATGATATGAGGAAACCTTAAAGTGCATCACGGAAGCGTGATGATCGCATCTTATGCGATCAAAGCGAGTAGTCGCACTAGTTACTTGGTGCGGCGGAATTTAAAATTTTTAAATCATATGATGAAACCACATGTCCCAAGAACAATTCTTGGATCGTTTCATATAACCACAAAGTATGAGAAATACCTCTTGAAGCATGGTTGTGATCACTTGATCTTTAAAGTAAGAGATCCTCATGACTCAAGTCTGATCCACGAAGATGGCACTTGTGGGCACAATGATCAGATGTGTGCTTCCCACAATCCACGATGAAGATCCAATCCTTGAATCTCCCGATTTCGTCTAACAAAATACGACGTCTCCTTCTAGTGCAAGAAGCTTCAAAGAAGATAGAGATCCACGAGCAATCGAGGTGGCAACACGATGGTGTAACAACGATTGCAATTCTCTTAAGTTCTTAAGGTGGACGGCGATCCTTAGAGAGAGAGATGGCATGAGAATGAGAGTAGAGGAAGAGAGAGTAGACATGTATCCTCAACAAGGGCTAGGGTTTCCCTTCTTATATATTAGTTTGGGAGTCCATGGATCACAATCCATGGGATACACAAAATCAATGGTTAGATTGATTTGTGTTTTTAATCAATGGCCATGATCATTGTTGTTTAAAACAACAACTTATTAATTTATATTAAATTATATATATGTTGCATTATCATCAACATAATTTAATTCAATAAACTTAATTATCACAAGATAATAAAAAAAGGATAATAATCCTCTCCTAAAAAGGGGGGCATCACCCATGACCAATTCATGGGTGACGTCACCTCTTTTATCGGGGATTTTATCTTCCTTTTTTATTATCTCTTGATCTCATAATTATTTGCAACAACAATTATTGCAAATATATTCATTACATTAATTCCAAATTAATTAGTCAATATTTCAATCATGCCATTGAAAAAATTGTGAATCATATTCACAACCCAAACATAATTGTAAATTACATTTCCAATTAATTGCTTAATGTGAATCCAATTCTCATTAACAATCAATTAACAAATGTTATTTATAAAGATGCTCTCTCTAATATATTATATATCATATTTATAATATACACAGATATTATGAATAGCATGGATAGTACTATCCACAATATGCATTTCCTTGATAATTAAATCTAATTTAATTATAATAGATAATCAATCTCATAATATGAATCTTATTCATTTTTTCTTGATAATTAAATCTCATTTAATTATCAACATCTTGTTGCTTGGATACATAATTCATCAAAGGAATTATCCTTGAACTCTTTCAAGAATAGTGTGCTTTCTTCAAAGATACTTGGAGATAAGGACACGATGATTGTATTGTTCCATGTATAGTGACTTAGATTTTGAGATCCCATCTCAAATCCAGCTCTCAAGGACCTCTCATAGATGCTTGATTAAATCAGGACCGCAAATCTAACTCATCTCAAATGTAGTTCTCAAGGACCTCTCTTAGATGCTTGATTAAATCAAGACCGCAAATCTAATCTTCTTATTGCATCTGAATCTCATTCAAAACAATGTCCAACACTTGGACCAAGATCAGATTACTTCTCTACTGAGAGGAGCCACTAAAATCCAAACATGTTTCATGACTCTCTCACAATGGAAGCGTTAAGGTTATACGATCGTTTATGATCAAATCACCCTCAGGTATTCCTAACACATGTACATCCTGCATACTGGAAGACCTACGATCAACCTGAAGATATAAATCAATTTTACATTGTCATCTTCAGGGTTTGATCACCAAGTTTCTCAATCTTGGTCATTGGGAATCGATATTGATCATATGCTTTCCCAAAGGATATATCATACCTTCAAATTCTTGTCATGCTTCCAAAGAACGACGAACATGTATGGAATTTGATCGGTCCCAATTGCTTATGAGTGAGATCATGTCTTCCGGTTCATAAGTGAACTTATATGATCCCTTTGAGAGATCGCATTACTCATATGCCCTTACATGCACACCAGCTCGCTGGTGTATAGACATTGGTTAGGTCATCAACCTATTGGTATGCAAAATGTACACACTTAGACTTATAGTAACACATCTATCTCTGGTCAGAGGATATGTGCCAATGTTGTGACAGCATTCCACGTAGGACTTAGGTTATCTCGATCTCATTAAGTCAACCCTTTGACCTAACTAATCTAATACCTCCGAATCACTATTCTCATGCAGAGGACCTGCATCAAGAGGTCGGTCAGATATCAACCTTAATGAGAAAGTATTGTCGTCTCCTATTCAGGCTAAAGATCATCTCTTAATAATCATTTGATGGTGCTTGATGAGTCCTCTATTGAACTCTCTAGATATTCATATGAACGCCAGCCTCTATGGTTCAATTAATGAATCAACAGCTACATGATCATCAAGACGGCCATGGTACATAACCCTAATTGTACGGAGGGACTAATAGTCATTTATTCATTTAATTTCAGAAAGGGAGTCAAATAATCAATAACTTTTATTGATAAAACATATATATATTAGAATATCGTTAATTATAAGAATGGTTTGCCTCAGGCTCACATGTCTAACAATCTTCCACTAGCCCTCAGAACCATTAAGGAACAATCTGTAAACCCATACTCATTACGTACTGGTCGAAAACCTTCTGTGTCAGAGGTTTGGTAAGAGGATTAGCAACGTTGTCAGCAGAGGCCACCTTGGTGATGATGATATCACCGCGCTTTTGAATCTCCCAAATTATGTGGTATTTCCTTTCCACATGCTTGCTCTTTTGATGCCATCTGGGTTCCTTCACCTGGGACATTGCTCCCATGTTATCGCAGAGTAACGGGATGGGAGTATCAGAGGAAACTACGCCAAGCTCCAAGATGAACTTGTGCAACTACACCACCTCTACAGCATCCGATGCGACAATATATTCATCTTATGTTGTTGAATATGTCGTAGTGTCCTTCGTATTGCTTCTCTAGCTCACAGTACCACCGTTGAACAGGAATACAAACCCTGATGTCGACTTTTGATCATCAATATCCGAATGAAAGTCTGAATATGTATATCCCAAGACCTAGAGATCATAATCTCCATAGATCAAGATGTAATCTTGTGTCCATTTTAGATATTTGAATATGTTATTTGCTGCATTTCAGTGTTGCTCTCCATAGCAAGATTGGTAACGGTTTACCACTCCCACTGCATGGCAGATGTCTGGCCTAGTACACATCATGGCATACATTAAGCTTCCTACAATTGATGCATAGGGGCATCCATTCATGGCCTTCTTTTCCACAACACTTTGAGGAGTCATCCCTTTAGACAAGTGGATACCATTTCTTAAGGGGAGGAATCCTTTCTTGGAACTATCCATACGGAATTGTTCAAGAATCTTCTTAATGTATCCATGTTGTGATAATCCCAATATCCTCTTTTCTCGGTTTCTGAACAACTTTAGTCCTAATATGTAAGAGGCTTCTCCAAGATCTTTCATCTCAAAGGTATGGGACAACCAAATTTTCACACTGGTCATAATTCATGTATCATTCCCAATGATAAGGATATCATCTACGTAAAGCACGATGAACACAATGGCACTCCCACTAAGATTCTTGTACAAGCAAGGTTCATCAGGATTCTACACAAAATCATAACTCTTTATGGTTTCGTCAAATCTAATGTTCTAGTTACGAGATGCTTGTTTGAGCCCATAGATGGATTTATTTAGCTTGCATACTCTGTCATCCTCAACTATGAAGCCCTGGGGCTGCTCCATATTGATATCCTCCTCAAGGTGTCCATTGACGAAAGTTGTCTTAACGTCCATCTGCCAGATGTCGTAGTCAAGAGATGCAGCTAAAGCTAGCAGTGTCCTGATGGACTTAAGCATACCCACAGGAGAGAATGTCTCTTCCTAGTCGATGCCTTCTCTCTATGTGTAGACCTTGGTCGCCCCTCTCCCGTCAAAGGACAAGAGAGCTTCTTCGCCCCTCTCCCGTCAAAGGACAAGAGAAGCTGCCTTCCCTCTTTGAATGCGGTGATGAATAGGAAAAGAAGCCTGCAGCTCAAAATCTTCCCTCTCCCTACGTTCTGAGCAGCAAGCTGACCACGGGTTCTTTGTCTAGGTCCGGCCCGCAAGTCGAAAGTCAGATATACTCGTCCACCCACCAAACGGGTCTCAAGACCCAGGTCGACGTGAGTGAGGTCACCAACTCTCACTATATATCCGGGCTTAGAAGTGAGAACCCCCGAGCCCCCAGAATGCTTCTCACTTTTTGTCTGGATCATCCAATTTTCTTTGTATATATTTCAGGGCTGGCAGGAATATTCCAAAAAACAAGGAAGGCTAGTAGGATAAAGGCAGGCTGCAGAGGGGCGGAGCTGCAGTAGAGGGTAGAAAGAAGACCTCTGATCCATATTTTCTATATTTGATTTATATTGAAGTCTCTACTTTCCCATCAGGTCCCCTTTTTCTCTTGAAGATCCATTTACACCCAATGGGTGGTACCACTTTAGGCAGATCCTCTAGGGTCCATACACCATTCTTATGCATGGAGTCAATTTCTGAATTCAATGTTAGCATCCATCTATCCATGTCATGATCCGTAAGTGCTTCATCAAATAAAGTAGGATCATTATCAGTCTCACTTGACATATGGAATCCATACCTTTCTGGTGATGCAACCACCCTCAAACTCCTTTGAAGAGGTATGTGTGTTTCATCTTTATTTATCTCTTCAGTTTCTCATTCAGGAAGCTCAGAATCCTCAAGGGGATTCAATGAGTTCCTCTACTTCATTTTTGTCCTGACCTTTAAGGAAATCGTCCTCCAGATATTTAACATCTCTAGAGATAAAAACCTTTTGGGTCTCAGGGTCATTGAGTTGGTATCCAATACCATCTTCAACATACCCAATGAAGTAACACTCACGAGTGCGAGATTCTAGCTTACTTGCATCCATTTTCTTGGCATGGACCAAGCAACCCCAAACCCTCAAGTTTTTTACACTACGTTTGGTTCCATACCATAGCTCGTGAGGAGTCTTGGGTACAAATTTGCTAGGAATCTTATTCAGGATATATATTGCAGTCTCTATTGTATATCCCCAGAAGCTAAGAGGTAAATGTGTTTTGCTCATCATTGAACGGACCATGTCCATGATGGTCCTGTTGCGTCTTTCAACAACACCATTAAGTTGGGGGGTTCCAGGAAGAGTGAGATTGGAGACAATTCCATTCTCTATAAGGTATTCATTGAATTCATGTGAGAGGTACTCACCACCTTGGTCAGATCGAATCCATTTAATCTTCCTATCGGTCTGGTTCTCAAGCAAAGCCTTAAACTCTTTGAACTTTTCAAAGGTTTCATATTTATGATGTAGTAGGAAGAATGGCCATCAATAAACGTCAAATAATGTCGATATCCATTTTGAGTTGTGGTACTGAAGGGACCACATACATCAGTATGTACTAGGTCAAGAATATCTTCTCATCTTGTAACCTTGTTACTGAAAGGCATCCTGGTCATTTTACCTCGAATGCAATGTTCATAGGTAGGTAAAGATTGAACATGTAGAAAATATAAAGGCCCATCCTTTATCAATCTATCGATCCTATCAATAGATAAATGGACAAGTATTTGATGCCAAATCATATTCGAATGATTTCCATTCTCCCTGGATCTTTTAGGATTCTTAATAGTGGTAGTAACATTCATGACATGATCATCAATGCACAATTCATAGAGTCCACCAGAAGTCAAAACACTATCTACAATAAATTTATCATATTGATTAATGACTAATTTATTATAGAAAAGGAAGGAATATCCATTTATAATAAGTTTAGATACAGATATCAAGTTCCTCCTGACTTCAGGTACATAAAGAAATCCTCTAAGGACTCTACCACTACATAACGATAGTCGGTGGGTCCTGATGGCGACTGCTGCAATACGTGCATCAGATCCCATCTCGATGACTATCTAGCCTTGCTCCAAATTCCTAGTTTACTAAAACAAATGAAATAAATTGCATACATGAACAGAAGCACCAGAATCTACTACCCAACTTCCTTCTCTTTCATTGCATTATAAAGTTGTGTGCGGTTTATGTCACCGAATATTTCTTTCAGATTTAGCATGATTTCTTTGCAATGGTTCATTTCCTCATATAGCTTCTGAAATACATTGGATAATGAGCCAAGGATATAATAACTCGCCAAGTTATGATCTTCATCATATTTTTCATTAAAAGATTTATCTTCCAGAGTCGAAGGGTCTGCTATCTTGTCTTTGGATAGCACATACGAGATGCGCTCTACAGAAAGGACAATATCCAAATTTCGGATCCAATCCAAATAATTTGGTCCGGTCAACTGATTGACCTACAGGAGCCTGCTAGAGTGTTCATGGACTTCATTTTCTGAAATTAAGAATGCACTATATTGGAATATATAAATGATTATATATTTATTTTTTAAAAACATTCGATTAAGGTATTTTAAATCAAATCTGTCTTGCTCTGTCAACTTTGAAGGTTTATTCCCTTATTATCTTTCAAAGCAAGAGATATACTTACCTCTATATCTCAAGCAAGAATTGGGATATCCTCTCTTTATCTTTGTCATATCCCAATAATATGAGAACCTCTAACTTGAATAAAGAGAAGTGGGAACACATTTCACCTTGCAAGTTCAACTTGCATTTCCCAATTCGATTTTTAACACCCGAGCCCGCCACCCCTAAGACGATGTTGACCGTTGTTAATTGAACCAACCGTCAACAGGCTAAATTGTATACAGGAGTTGTCACTTCGGACAGGCGTCTCGTATACACGATATCTGGCGACGGAATCCTTTGCCTTGACGGGATACCACGAATGTCACTTATGTGACCCACTACCTTATATTCAAATTATAATTAACTAAAAAACGTGAATCATATTCACATAATTATTTCTCCTACGGCCTCCATCCAGATGGGGTCATTTTTTACAATTATGCTACCCTTAAAAAAATATTGTCTGGATGGAGGACATAGGAGTCTCTGTTTCACACGAAATTTTAGTCATATAATGATGAAATTTCACGGAAGAAATCATAAAAAAAACTGGGCGAAATGGGGCGGGGGAGCCAAGTTAACTCCCCCCAGGGGGCGACCTCATTTAACCCTACACCCACACACACAGAGAGAGAGAGAGAGAGATGTGTGTGTGTGTGTGTGTGTCTATATATATAGGGTTAAATGGGGCTGCCCCCTGAGGGAGCTAACTTGTCTCCCCCGCGTCATTTCACCTTTTTTTTTGAAAATTTCTTCCATGAATATTCATCACTATCCCAATATTATGCTATTCAAATTTTGTGTGAAACAGAGACTCCTACGGCCTCCATCCAGACAGTCATTTTTTAACAGTAACAGAATTGCAAATAACGACCCTTCTGGAAGGAGGCCGTAGGAGTCTTTGTTTCACGCGAAGTTAGTGATATATTGATGAAAATCTACGGAAAATTTTTCAAAAAAAAAATAAAAAAAAGTGGACGAAACGGCATTGGGGGAGCCAAGTTAGCTCCCCCCATGTGGGCAGCCCCATTTTACCCATATATATATATATATATATATATGAGGTAAATGGGCCTGCCCCCAGGGAGTAGCCAACTTGGCTTTTCCCGCCCCTATTTTTCTCTCATTTTTTTTATTTTTTTGAAAAATAAAAATTTGTATATTTATCATTATATCCCTCTCACATTCTATTAAAATTTCGTCAGAAACAGAGACTCCTACGGCCTCCGTCCAAACATGGTCGATTTAAAAAATCCTGCGACCGTTGAAAAAATGACGTCTGGATGGAGGGCTTAGGAGTCTCTGTTTCTGACGAAATTTTAATAGAATGTTGGAGGGATGTAGTGATGAATATACAAATTTTTATTTTCCAAAAAAATAAAATAATGAGGAAAAAATAGGGGTGGGAGTAGCCAAGATGGCTACTCCCAGGGGGCAGCCCCATTTTACCCTATATATATATATATAGAGAGAGAGAGAGAGAGAGAGAGAGAGATAGATAGATAGATAGATAGATAGACGCGTGTGTGTGTGTTGTGTGTGTGTGTGTGGAAAAAATTGGGCTACCCCCAACAGGGTTGTCCCCGCCCCATTTTTTGTCAAATTTTTTTATTTTTTTTTTTTGAAAAATAACACCGTGTATATTCATCTCTATATACCTCCTATATGTCATTCGAATTTCGTCAGAAACAGAGACTCCTACGGCCTTCATCGAGATGATGTCGATTTAAAAAATTATGTTACCGTTAAAAAATGACTGTCTGGATGGAGGTCGTAGGAGGCCCTGTTTCTTACGAAATTCGAATGGTATATAGGAGGGATATAGGGATGAATATACATGGTGTTATTTTTCAAAAAAATAAAAAAAATGGCAAAATAAGGTGGGGGCAGCCACATATGACCCTATATATATGTATGTATCTATATATATATATATATATATATATATATATATATATATATATATATATATATGGGAAAAATAGGGCTGCCCCCTAGGGGTAGCCAACATGGCTGCTCTCACCCCATTTTTCGCAAACTTTTTTTTTGCAAAAATATCACCATGTATATCATCACTATATCCCTTCTATATGTCATTCGAATTTCATAAGAAACAGAGACTCCTACGACCTCCATCCGGACGTCATTTTTTAACGGTCGCAGGATTTTGTAAATCGACAGTCTGGATGGAGGCCGCCGGGGTCTCTGTTTCTGACAAAATTCGAATGGCATATATGAGGGATATAAGGATGAATATACATGATGATATTTTTCAAAAAAAATAAAAGAATTGCCTCAAAGTGGGCGGGGCAGCCATGTTGGCTGCCCCCAGGGGGCAGCCCCATTAACCCCATATATATAGGAGTTGATGGGGCTGCCCCCCGGGGGCAACAAACATGGCTGTCCCACCCTATATTTGAGAAAAAAAATTTTATTTTTTTGAAAAATATCGTCATGTATATTCATCCTTATATCCCTCCTATATGTCATTCGAATTTCGTCAGAAACAGAGACTCTTACGACCTCCATCCAGACATGGTCGATTTAAAAAATCATGCGATCGTTAAAAAAATGACGTCTAGATGGAGGCCATAGGAGTCCCTGTTTCTGACGAAATTCGAATGACATATAGGATGGATATAGGGATGAATATATATAGTGATATTTTTACAAAAAAATAAAAAATTGCAAAAAAAGAGGTGGGGGCAGCCATGCCCAGGGGCAGCCCCATTTTTCCCATATATATACGCACATACATATACATGCATACGAACATACATATAAGGATTTAATGGGGCTGCCCCCTGGGGGTAGCCAACATGGTTGCCCCGTCCACTATTTTCGGTATTTTTTTATTTTTTTGGAAAATAAAACCATATATATTCATCCCTATATCCCTCCTACACGCCGTTCGAATTTCGTCAGAAACAGAGACTCCTACGGCGTCCATCGAGATGGTGTCGATTTAAAAAATTCTGTTAGCGTTAAAAAATGACTGTCTAGATGGAGGCCGCAGGAGTCTCTGTTTCCGACGAAATTCGAATGGCACGTAGGATGGATATAGAGATGAATATACATGGCGACATTTTTTGAAAAAAAAATAAAAAAAGCGTCGAAAATGATGCGGGGCAGCCCCATTAACCTCAGATATATATATATATATATATATATATATCGTGGTACTTTCGGAGTTTTTTTATTTTTTTTTTGAAAAATATCGCCATGTATATTCATCCCTATATCCCTCCTATATGCTATTCGAATTTCCTCAGAAACACAGACTCCTACGGCCTCCATCGAGATGGTGTCAATTTAAAATATCCTGTTACCATTGAAAATTGATTGTCTGGGTGAAGGTCGTAGGAGTCTATGTATCTGACGAAATTTAAATGGCATATAGGAGGGATATAGGATGAATATATATGACGATAGTTTTCAAAAAAAAATAAAAAAAACAACGAAAATGACGTAGGCGCAGCCATGTTGGCAGCCCCAAGGGGGTAGCCCCATTAAACTCCTATATATATATATATATATATATATATATATATATATATATAGGAGAAACTTCAAATGAGACAGGGACTCACCAGTAACGTCGAAATCCTGTCCTTCTATCTTTGATCTCACGACTGGATTTATTGACGCATTAATTAAATTAATTTAATTATTAGAAACCTATTTTGGTCATTTCATTACATTCTAAATATAGAATGTGACAACTATTTCACCAAATCCGGTGCCACCCTCCCTCTCTCTCTCTCCCGATTTGTCCTCTTCTCACTTGAGAACCGCTCCTTCCTTCTTTCCTTGATCGAGGGCGGCGGCGCGTTCGTGCAAGCAGCGAAGTAGGCATTATTGATGGCCGACGGAGCATCAAGCTCCTGGCAGAGGTTCTCCTCCACGCAAAAAGCGGGTGATGTTTCTTCTCCGACGAGGGCTCCTGGCGGATGGGTGGGGCTCCTGTGTTTGGCGACAAAAATGGAGAATGAAGGTCGAGCTTGGTGGTGGTGCTGGCGGTGATGGCGAAGGGGCTTCCGTCGAGGGATGTGACGTTCCTCCAGGCGAAAGGGGGTCGATTGGTGGATGTGGAATGGTAATGCACGGATTTGCATTGTGGTTTGATAATTTACATAACTGACATTTCGATTTAAATATTGATTGACTTTTTTACGAATCTCATTATTGTTTTATGTTATTTTTGCAGAGCTCTCCGCGAATTTTACAAAAGAGCGAGATGCAGTTACAAAGTGTCACACAAAATTTACAAAATGAATATATACATTTACAAAAAAAGATCGGAGTTTACAAAGAGGATAATTACTATGTGAAAAATGAAATTACAAAAAGAACATACATTTTCACAAAAACACGCAGACGTTTACAAAGATATAGTTTAACCCAATTCATTCGGCGCAAAATTGAAACAAGACCAGTAAAGGTATGACTCAAAAACACCAAATTCAGAAAACATTAAATGGTAATTCAAATCCATTAATTGAAATTTAAATTTAGAAAAAATGGGATATGAATTTGACCTTTTGGACATGATTTTTGATGCTACCGTCAGATTCAGATCCGGCGAATCCTATTGAAGGCTCACCACAATATCGGTGAGACCCCACCTCATTTGAAGTGCCCCTTATATATATATATATATATATATATATATATATATATATATATATATATATATACATATACATATATATATAGGGATTGAGGAAGCTGCACCCGGTGGTGGAGCTAACTAGCTGCACCCGGCCATTTTTATCATTGATAGTTTGTGTTTTTGAAATGAAACCTAGGGGGATTTAAATCACTATATATCACCATGATATCATACCAATTTCAACTAAATTCGACATTTCTATCATCTCCATCAAAGCTATCACATTTTAACGGTTACAGGATTATTGAAATTGATCATATCTAGATGGGCATGCTAGGAGTGTTTGTTTTGCATGAAATTTGAAACACATATTGGATGATCGGAAAATCCCTCCCTAAATATGGGTAAGGTAGAAATCAATCTAGGGTCGTTGCGACCCAGATCTCGGAGAATCGGTCAATCAAGAAAAAATTAGGAACCACCAAATCGAAGGATAAATCAATAAAATCAAATAGTGGTCCTCGCTATTTTATTAACCTGGTATAGCGACCAGGGTCAGACTCAAGGAGCACGGGTTGGCCTTACGGCCTACGAAGTAGACAATACGATAAAAAAATGAAGAAAATGTTTTTGGTGGATTTTAAATGTTTTTAAATTTTTTGTGTTTTTAATCATGTAAGAAAATATATAAAAGAGACAATTCAACAATGTATTTCAACATTAAAAAATGCTCAAAAAGTTGAAATAAAATTGTTTTTGTGTTTTTTATATTTTTAAGTGTTTTGGTAATTTTATGGGAATTTTATAATTTTTATTTGATTTTCTAAAAATGGAGAAAGAGGAAAACAGTGGGTTAATGTGCAGCCAGACTTGAAAGGTCAATTAAAAATATATAATTGGCCTATAAAAATCTGAAGACAATTTTTATGAAAAATATATACAAAACTAAGCTACAGAAAAAGAGTTCGCATTTTTTGAATTTTATAGAATTTTTAATTATTTTTATAAGATTTTTAGGGTTTTTCAATTTTTATGGGTTTTTTAAATCTAAATAAGACAAAAATGGACAAATGGTAGAAGACAACAAAACAAACAAACCCTATTTTTTAAGAATTTTTAGAAAAGTTTTTATGTTTTTCTTTGATTTTCTTGGGACTGGAAAATGATGGCCAAAGATCGAGTGAGAGTGTGGCAGAGCTGAGACCTTATAGTGGTGAAAATCCGGCAAAGAAGGCGTCGGGAAGGGCACGATGGTGCACGGATCCCTAGGAAGATCCCCGGGCGAGGGTCTCGGATCAATTAGTGATAATCAGGGCCCGGGGTTTAGGCGAATGGAGATCGGATTAGGTGGGGAAAATTTGGAGAAATCGGGTCAGAAACCCGATTCGCAAGAAAGGGTCCGCAGGGGAGAGTTGACCGGGGGTCAACAATCCCGTATGGACCAATAGGAAAATTCCTTTATTAATTATTTACAAATTCATTTAAAAATAGCAAATGATATTATTTCGAAAAATTTTCAAAATGGAAAATGTTTATTTACAAAGTATTTTTTAGTGATTTTTATTTTTTTGAAAAACAATAACATACTTACATTATATTATTATTATATATAGATATATATACACATATGTA
Source organism: Ottelia alismoides (assembly GCA_037367405.1). Lineage (NCBI taxonomy): Eukaryota > Viridiplantae > Streptophyta > Magnoliopsida > Alismatales > Hydrocharitaceae > Ottelia > Ottelia alismoides. The sequence continues at coordinate 333,465 of JAZKJV010010344.1, forward strand.
TTTCTCATTTTTATTTTTAATTACTTATTTTTGCACAATTTTTCCAATTTTATATTTTTTTATTTACAACATAAAATTTAAAATAAAAAGGTATTTTTATTTTAAATTTTTGATTTATTTACATTAGTTAAATAAAAAGATCTATATACATATGTACATGGTATATCTACAAGGTGGGAAAGGAATTTTATTATTTTTCTTTTTTTTATTTTTTCTGATTTTTATTTTATTTTTATAAATATATACAAAACATGAGAAACATCTTTTTATTTTTATTTTGAGGAAAATAAAATTATTTATATACATAGGGTTATGTACACCATGATTGACCCTATCTCCCTCTACTTGGTTTCTTTTGCGGTCAGGCCCATGCTGAGCCCTCCCTTGGGATTAGATCACTCAATATTTATTCTGAATATTTCCCTCTTTTTCTTTTATTTCTTTATTCAATTATGAATAATTACATGATGCATGTATTTGAACAATTTATTGTTTTTACAGGTCTTTACATGGCATTTTGCTGAGATTTCTAGCTAAAATAAAGGAATAAAGAGTGATGAATGGGGATTCATCACCCCCCTATACTTTACTTTTGCTAGTCCTTTAGAAAACACTTATTTGGAAAAATAAGTGCAAAAGAGAAAGAAAAAGAAAAAAGAGGAAATCAAGGTTGATTATTAAACTTTCCTTCATTAAATTGAAATATGGAGCTCAGTCAGACATTTGGATTATTAATTTGTCGGAACCTTATTTGGACTTAAGCTTAAAACTTAACAACCTCTAAGTTCCACCAATCTATGGTCAAGACTCCTCAATAAACCAGATCAGAACAAGTCTACATACACCAACTCTAATGACCATGAATCTTTCCTTGTACTGTGTAAGTGATATGTAGCTCCCCACCTCAGAAGTAATAAAGATACAATCTCCCTCAACCTGGTAAATCTAATGCCTCGGTCTAGCAACTCTTTCCTCGAGAAGCGGGGTATTCCCTTCTAAGTTCAAGTGCAACCGGCTCAAGAAGAGGGGGAAATAGAGAATGGACCATAACCAGTGTAGCCATGTATCCTTGGGAGCTTTAACCAGTGCAGTTGAGTCTCCCGCTGCAAGCTTCATGAGATGGTCATGTATAACATAAGATTTTTCTTTATTTGACTATATACCCTCCGGTGGGATTATTAAATTTTCAATCCAACCCACCACTTTTTTTGGAGTTCTTTTCTTTTTGCACATTTTTTTCATGTGCATCTGTACATCATATCTACATGGTGCAACATATATACATAAGGAGTTTTTCCTCTTGAGCCAGTAGACTATCCCTCTTTTGATCCTTTATTGCAACCCACGGCTTCTGTCTTTAGACTTTATAACCACCAGATCAAGTTGAGATGCATTTCCTTCAGTATAAGAAGAAGAGATGTTCCGCCTAGAAGTACTACCATCATATGCTACCCCAAGTCAAAGGAAACTGCCTCCTCACCACCTAATCTGTGGAGAGCTATGTGGAAAGTGCTGGTGCAAGTAAAGCCATTGTCTTTGAGAGTCATGCGTGTGTTGTTAAGTGCTCTACTTAGGCTCATCAAGATGACATATGCTCACAGCCTAGTGGACTCAAAGAATTAAGTCTCAATGGACCTGAAAAGTCTCAATCCTAAGCCCTATAAGGTTCCTCTTATAATTAAGTGGATTAAGGTCTTAACCAAGCTCCATTTGTCAATTTAATTCTAGGCCAGTTTAACTGTCAACTCTGATTTGGAAAAACTGTGCAAGTATTTCCAAAGATGCAATTTTACAAATATTTACACATGTGCAAAATTTTTGAAAAATGTTTGAAAACATGGATGTATGCATGATTGCGAAGTTCAAAATATTTACAAAAATTTACACAAGGTTTTTGCAAACGTTTTGTTTTTCAAAACATTTTACAAAAAGTTTACACTATATACATAATTTTGATATGAAAATATGTACAAACTATTTACACAAATAATTTTTACAATCATTTGTACAAAAATAATTTTTTATAAATAAATATGCATGTGCAAGAAGAATTTTATGTACAAGGGAAATTTTTTAAGTTTTTATGGGTTTTTAGCCATTTTATTTATTAACACACTCACACAAAGTACGAGTTATGGCTAAAGTATATATGAAATATGTATGATACCCCCCTATACTTAGCTCGAATGATGTCTTCAGAGTGATCAAGAGCGATGAAGAAGACATAACTCGTGCTTAGTATAGGGAAGTGAAAAGGAATGGTATGTACAAAGCAAATCAAAGAATAGAATGAAGAGGACTCGGTGTTTCCCCCTATACTTAGGATCAAGTAATCCAAAGTATAACAAGTTGTACGGGAAGGGAAATCCGAGTGGAACGATGTACAGGGTCTATCCCCCCTTATACTTAGGGTCAAATATCCCTAAGTATAGGTAGAAAAATATAGGTAGAAAGAATCAATAGAATACCCGAGAGTCCTACACCCCCCCCATATTTTGGGTAAAGTACACCCTAAGTATAGCATAATCATAAGATGAGAAAAGGGGTGTGGGACTAAAGAATAGAGTGATATGGACAACTAGATCTATACAAGTTGGAAAAACAGTGATAATCAGGCGCGAGATGCAATAGATGTGAGTCAAGAGACCACATCTCACGCAAAGTGAATCGGGGCAACATCAACGACCCGCGGCTCATGATCTATATATGGCTTGAGCCGATGGCCGTTAACACGAAAGGTAGCATCATAAGACAACTCAGATATATCAATACTCCCATTGTCATGTATCTTTCTAGCCAAATAGGGTCCCTTCCATTTGCTCTGTAGCTTCCCTGAAAATAGACGAAGCCTAGCATCAAACAACCATACTCTATGTGTTGGCTCAAACTGCTTGTGGCTGATATGAGAATCATGCCACTCCTTAACTCTCTCTCCTTATAATGTAGGCTGTTTGAAAAGGTTGTATCACATAGCTCCTCCAGGGCTGCTAACTCTGCCCTCCTCTGGTCTCCTACACTCTCTGGATCCAAAAGTATATCAGTAACAACCCATAGTGACCTATGTCTCAGCTCAACAGGTAAATGGTAGGGCTTGCCATAAACGAGGCGAAAGGGAGATGCACCCAAAGGAGTCTTGAAAGACGTCCTATATGCCCACAAGACCGAGTCCAAAAGCTGTGACCAATCCTTTCGGTCAGGGCGAACGACTTTCTGCAATATAGTCTTGATCTCCCTGTTCGACACTTCAGCAAGACCATTCATCTGAGGGTGGTATGGAGTGGAAACTCGATGGTCTATGTTGAACTCGCTAGCAAGGGCCTTTACCTTGTCGTTGACGAAATGAGACCCCCCGTCAGATATCAACACTCTAGGTACCCCAAACCGTGAAATGATATTCTTCCTCAAAAATCTGCATACAATCCTAGCATCTGCGGTTTGGGCGGGGATGGCCTCAACCCAACAACTCACATAATCCACGGCCAACAAAATGTACTCGAATCCCTGACTCTTAGGGAATGGACCCATGAAATCGATTCCCCATGCATCAAAAACCTCACAGAAGTGTATGGGATGCATCGGCATCATATCACACTGTCCACAAGTGCCCATCTCTGACAGTCAGTACACCTCTTCACGAACTCGTTAGAGTCCTTGTAGAGAGTAGATGACCATAGGCCAGATTGGAGCACTTTCTGTGTCGTTCTCCTCCCAGAGTGATGTCCTACTGCCACAAGCTTGTGGTAGTAAGTAAGGACGCTGTGATGCTCCTCCTAACGAATGCACCGATGCCAGATACTATCCCCTCCCTCATGATAAAGGACGGGATCCTCCCAATGGTAAAACTTGGCCTTCGCGAGGAAGGTCTCAAGTTTCTGCCGGGGCTAATCTTTTGGAACTTTCTTGTCAACAAGATAGTTCACAATATCGGCATACCATGGGAGAGAGGCGATATCAAGGATCGCCTCATCTGGGAAGGTCTCACAAATAGGCTCAATCTGCTCAGAATCCTCAAGATACTCCAATCGGGAGAGATGATCCGCCACCACATTCTTGACTCCAGGCTTATCCTTAATCTCTATATAAAACTCCTGGAGTAGAAGGATCCATCTGGTTAATATCGCTTTGGCATCCTTCTTTGCCATTAGGTACCGGCTGTTAGTATGATCAGTATAGATGGTCACTCTAGATCCAATGATGTAAGATCTGAACTTATCTAGGGCAAAAACTACGATTAGAATCTCCTTCTCAGTGACTGTATAGTTCCACTGCGTAGAATCCAATGTATGGCTACCGTAGTGAATAGCAAATGGGACTCCATCCCTCCTCTATCCCAGCACGAACCCTACGGCAAAATCGGAGGCGTCCGTCATGATCTCGAATGGGAGAGACCAATAGGGTGGATGGAGAACAGGAGCCTCTACAACTCGACTCTTGAGAGTCTCAAACGACGATAGACACTTATGATCTACGAGGAACTCGGTGTCTTTCATCAGCAAATCAGTCAACGGTCGGGCAACCTACTAAAATCATGCATGATGCGCCTGTAGAAACCGACGTGCCCCAGAAAAGACCGTAACTGCCACAAGTTGGATGGTGGATTGAGTTTTCTAATGACATTCACTTTGGTCGGATCAACCTCCATGCCCTTGTTGGAGATGAAATGGCCAAGCACCGTCCCCTGAGTCACCATGAAGTGACTCTTCTCCCAAGACAACACAAGGTGAGCCTCAATGCATCGCTGAAGGACTCGATCTAGGCAGTCAAGACAAGAATCGAATCTGTCACCGTAGACCGAGAAATCATCCATGAAGGCCTCCAAGCACTCCCCCACTGTGTCTGAAAAGATGGACAACATGCATCTATGGAATGTCGCCGGAGCGTTGCACAATCCAAATGGTATGCGTCTGAAAGCAATATGTCCA